>OX155958.1:21316155-21538655 GCA_944548615.1 Micropterix aruncella
ATTCAATAAAAAACTTTTTTTTTTACTTTGCACACATTACGTACTAATGCAGAACGTCAAGAGACCAAAATTCGGTTTTTGTCCTATTTATAATATAAAACATCGGGGCTGCTATATAACACAATATTATGCCAATATATGTTCGTTTCCTTATCGTTAAAATAGCATTCCTCATTCTTTGCCTAATCAGTGATTTCATTTTTTTTTCTACAAAACTTAACAAACCACTCGTTTCTAATAAAGATTCATATTTTACCACTCCAACTGCTTATCATAGACCTTTATAAAACCAATTATTTTATGGATCTAGAATCAGGCTGCCGAAAGATGGTGATTGTGCGTAGAGTTTATATAGTTAACTCGCGGGTATTTTCTCGTCTAGGGAAGGGCGGTGAAAGTCAGTAGAGCCCCGTTATCCAGGTTGGTTTGCGATTGACAACGAGGGACAGTTGCGATCCTGCACCCCAGATAGCAAGGACTATTCCAGATTACAATTGCTCAGGGACGTAATGTCCCGCCCCGCGCGCTGCGACCACGCTGTCCCGCAACGCCCGGGAGCGGGACAATTCAACATTAACATTTCGCCTCTCCGATCGCTATGCATGAATCTCCAAAAAGCCAATTACGTCAGGGAAAATGAGATGATATTTGAATGATTGATGGTGTAATATATAAATGGAAATAATTCATTGCTCTTTGGTAAAAAGGGTATAATTAAATGGATTTAGGCACAAAATGCAAAATATTCAGTTGTACGTACATAAAGTTTTTTTTTTCCAATTGGTCTAATTGAATAAGTTCATCGATTTTCGGCGGTGATGATAGAGACGTTATGGTATAAACGATATTAAACAAAAATGTGTTTATTATCTTTTACTCAGCACAGAAATCGAGATATTTTTTCATTCGATTTAGATTTTTAATTGTATCTAGATCATAATGTTTTAAATAAAATTACGACTTCAGTACGTGATAATATTGTTATCTACCACTGGGTCATAAATGCATAACTAAAAACATGTCACCAATATTTACTATAGTATCGTTTTAACATTTGGTATTGAAAGCGTATCAAAAGTCATTTGTCTTATGACATTAGTAGCAAAGAAATTATTTTCTGTTATTTGATAGGAAAGCGTTAACTAAAATAAATACTCACTTTAGCTTTTCTATAATATTCAGCCATCGATTATATAATAGAGACATCATTATATGTAAAAACGCCCAAAATATTATCAAATTTTGTAGATTTTTTGAAGCAAGTATGAGGTACTGCGATAATTTAACCTGGCAATACAGGCGATATAACCATTTTATTTCCATTTTGCTAACAAATCAAAAATATATCATAAAAATTATGAAACAAAATTAGTCAGACAATACTATACAAAATAATCACCTAAATTATAATCCGATTCAATTTTTAATGTTAACCATAAAATTATACTTTTGAATAATAGGGCTTTTACGTGATTTGAATCCAGGCTTTATATTTAAAATGTATGTTTATTACTTAGATAAATAGGATTATCCTACAGGTAGTATATAATGAGAATATCTGATATTCCCTATTGTTTTATCTAACTAAATGATCCGAGATAATATGGAAATTTTTAATCTTGTAAAGGTCGCGGGTGGTGGATTCTTGTTTGATTCTATTTTCAAAGATATTAAAATCCAGATCCTGAATTACTTTTGGAAGCATATTAAAGAGCTTACAGGCAAAATATATAAATTAATTTCGGAAAAGAGCCAAACTCTTTTTGAAGAGTTGCCTTGCCTCATTCATATAGGTATTTATTTGCATATACCAGACATCTGAGAATATACTTAGATGTCTTTGTAGGCACTTTGTATATTTTACCAGAGTTGGCGATGGATGGCGATGAATGTTTGCTTGCAGACAGTATTTTGCATAATTTATCTATATGAGATATCCAGTTAACCCCTCCTGTCGCGAAGTAAAAACTCACCTATCACTTTTGCGCGCGACATATTCGGGCAAAAAATCGACGCGAGTCAACGGCCTTGAGAAAAACGATCATAACTTATAAACCACTAAACGGATTTAAAAAAGATAAAGAGAAAAATGATCGCATTGAAATTTGACATATAAAACATTATAACCTTATCTCGTAAAACAATTAAGATAATAATGAATAAATATTACAAAATTGGCAAACTGAAAAAACTCGCCTATAAAATCATTTCGATTTTTTTGTCACAAAATACGTAAAATATGCAAAAATTGTAAATACAGTTATATTTTACAAAATGATATTTTTTTTTACTTATTTGCATACAAAAATATTTATTTATTCAGCCAAGAAAAATTTTATGTATTCTCGTAAAAAAAAAAAATTTTTAATTTTTAATTTGTGACTACTTATGGTATTTTTTTATATGAAATTCTTTCAAAATAACTTTATTACTACATCACACTTCTTAGAAATCACACCAGAACTTTGAGCTTTTTCTGATATTATAGAAAAATCTAAAGTTTTGAGAGTTTCCGCGTCCGAACTTAATAATAAACTTTGAATGCTCATAATATAAAATTCGTTAGATTTTTTCAATTATATTGTCTTATCATAGACTTATTATATGTCTAATAACTAATTACTATACTCCAAAGAGTCACATTTCATCGAAAAACTATGGAAAATCGCACTTTATTCTCTCATAGTAATTATCAAAACAAGTTTCTTTGCGCGATTCATTTTACAAAACAAGATATAATTTTCAAAATACGCCTAATTATGTGATAACTTAGGATGTAAATGAAGCAATACTTATTTTGTTAGTAAATTAAAGCGACATTACGTCATATTTCGCAATATATCGGGATATTTCATAAACATTACAAAATAATAACAACCATTTTTTCGCGAGCCGTTTGTTGTCGCCGAAGTGTTTTCTTTAAAAATTCGTGAAAAACAGCAAATGGACTATCTCAAATGACTAATCCTCATTCCGAAACTACTTAAAATGCATATTACTCACTGTTCTCCAGTAAATAACACTCAAAAACTGCACACACACACTTTTTATCACCAATTCCGCGGAGCCGTACGCGGCCGTGCCAATGCCGACGGGAGACTAGGCGTTTGACGTCTATGCTCACTTTTTAAATCGTTGTTCGATATTGCGACACTGAAATCTTGAATTAAAGATATTTTGGCCATATCGTTGGGCCGTCAGAAAGCATATAGTACGCCGTTTCGAATCGTAAATTGCATTTTTCGCAGCGGCGAGCGCTTTGTCCGGTAGCGGACGTTTCGGTGTTTAGGCGGCCGACATAAATGTCCCCAATCGGATGTTACGGGATTTTGGCCAACTGTTACCCCCTCCAAAAACTCCGTACCTCTAACAAAATCTAAAGCCCAGTGCCCATCATTTATATTTACCGATATTTGTTTTTTGTTAACCACGTGGACGAAATCAAATTCAACTGTTTTTGAAGCATTTAATACAAGTTTGTTCTGTCGGCCCACTTGGTTGCATTTTGTAGGCAGTCGTCGATTTTGCAATTAAGGGTATTTATATTTTTATCTTTATATTAATATGTAATTGATTTATATATGTATATTATTTTAGTTTTTATTTTTATTTATTTTGGTTTTATTATTATTTTCGTATAAATATATGTATGTGTATGTGTGCATATATGGATATATTTTATCTATAGATCTATATACGTATCTATCCATATTTGTATATGCGTAAATATTTGTAGTTTTATATTAGTCGATTTAAAAATAGGTACTAACTATAGTTTAAGTTAACAGTGCACACTTAATATCGTCATTAAAAGTCTGCCTTAGAACAGGCCCAGGCCTAGTTAGGCGACTGTGTCAATCATTAAAAATAATGTCGCATCAATTTCTTGATAATATCTTAATCAAATATGACATTATTTTTTTACTAGATGTGTTACTAAAAATAATATATAAATAAATTAAATAAATAAATCTCGTATCGTCTACATATATAATAATTTTACCCTGGAACTGCTTCTGTGGTAACTTTTTTTTAAAATAGAGGGCCTAAGATAGACCACCAGTGAGAAATGTGCAAAATATTCGAGAAAGTATCAGAAGGTTATGGTGTCCTTGATATTTTTTGTACTTACGACTAAGAATTATGTCAAGCTACGCGTATTGCGGAGATTGATATAAAGCTGTTCACGACGCGTTTTAGAAATACAAAACTGTAGTAAGTTGGCGAATTTTTATCATTTAAAATATTAATATCTTCGTCCTAAAATGTCGTCAGGCAAACCATTACCGGATTTTTAAGAAACAAAAGAATAATAATATACCTAAAATAAGCCTACTATGAATAAACGTTACTTGGATTGCATAAAATTATTCCTATCGGTATATTATTATTCTATTATATTCCTATCGGTATATACTTTCATAACAGTAAGGCGGAATATATCGCTCATCAAAACTATCTCCTGATCCCAGGATGTCATCAGAGAACCAAAAAAGTATGATAAATGCAAGCGGAGACATTGCTCCCTGCTAAGAACACAAGATCGGCGCAGTGGTTAATTTGTACAGGAAGAACAGAAACTCAATGTATCCACATGACATTTTTAAAATAGCAACACGCGCGCACACATACACACACACACTTAAGGTTACGATACACTACCGAATCTGCCATTACAGCACCCTTATGAGGCCTACACAGGATGAGGCCCGGCCGGACGGATCTGGACTGAAGGCTCGGACGGATTTGGCAGAAGGTGTGTAGGGGCGTCGACCCCGCCTCTCAGTCCCTCAGTTCACTCAGTTTATCGATACAATGATGACGGACACAGACGCTCTGACTTTAATGGTAATTTCTCAGAAGAGGAAAGAAATAAAAAAACGCGAAAAGTAAAATAAGGATTTGCTTAGAAAAATACGTATATTAACCAATATAAATGTATTGACTGAATTAAAATTGAAACCCAAAATTCGCAAATACCTACGTATGGACAAAGAAACATAATAAAAAAACACTATTTCATTCCTTAGTTTAAGAAATATGCCTTGAGTACTCGTCGTGATGACGCGTCGATGCTTTACCATTGAGAGTAGATATGATGAGTAGACATGAGATAATATACAGTCACCTAAAATTACGTGCCAGGCGTATTTTTGAAAATGCATTTGGCATATTAGCAACTAGATTTCAAATATTTTATTCACAGGTAATTGTGGAGCCCGAAATAATTGGTTCCATAGTAATGGCCATAGTATTTTATAGTAAGTGTGTAGTATATTCAATACAATTGTGTATAGTAATGGCCATAGTATTCGATAGTAAGTGCGTACTAAGCGCTGCTGTGCGCGCAACTGACGGCCGCACGCTACACACGCACCGGACCGGCCTGTGACCTCATCAGGCCATCCGGCCATCGAATGAAATTTAATTTGATGAAAGGCCTCCTCCGACCGCGCCTTCATTTCGGGATTTCCAGCTACACACGACGGGTTTGGTCTGACGATTTAGCCGGACAGTCCAGGCCTCTCCGGCCTTCTCATCGTGTGTAGGGCCTATCAGGCGGCCACACCTACGACGTAATAATACACCAGAGAAGTTGCTTGAAGAGAGTTTAATAAATACTTTTTTGTCGCGAGCCGTTGCTCGCGCTGATTATACATTTTTACATTTGGCAACGTTTAGCGATTTAAATACTCCGTCTACTTTATGCGTATGCCAACATTGATTGGCGTTATATACGCGCGGGCTTTTTGAATCTGAACCATACATTTTATTGTGGCGTACTTGCTACAATAACAATGAAGAACAAATACACAATAAAGAAATGGTACTGCCTCGTGATGAAACACTTGAGTCTGATGAGAATCTGGCAAGCTACAATTTTATGTATCAATGCGGTTCGCCCAAGAAAGCCAAAACCATACTGCTCTTATAGATTATATCATAGCGTAAGTATTTTAGTGCTACAGTATATTAATATTTTATAGTATGTAATTATTGTTTTATCAGATATTTATGAAATCTTTTTGAATCTAGGATTTGGAAAAATCAAGTTTTATACTAAGTAAAAACCTACCAAAATGATGGAATACAGAAAACGGTAATAGTTTAAAAATCAGGCCCTAAAATACTTATAAATGTTTTCTAAGTCCTTAAATAGCTTCCCAGAGAAGAGTACAAAAATAAATGTTGATCTCATGCAAAATCATCAACCACTTCCCAAAACCAACCTCAACCATGTAACTGTGATATTGTATCCCATGAATAGTTATCCACAATAACAAGAAAGTGATTTTTAAAGAAAACATTCATTTTAATAGGTGGCTCCAAACGAAGGCACCCGCGGCCCATACGAAATCAATTTGTGTCTGTGTTTTTTTTAAATTATAAACAACACCTCTGCGTTTTGAAAAGAATATTGACATATATTTTTTCTGCGACAGCTGTTAATTACAAACTAAAAATAATTCAATTTTGTTTATGATGTTCACTATAGCGTCACGATTCAATATAACTATGCTACATTAGTTTTGCCTTGCCTTCTGAGGTTGACACATCAAATTTAGATTATTGTTTGACACGATATTCTCAAAAACAAACTAAGTTTGAGGAAGTATGAGAGAAATATTCCCTAGTTAAATGTATACAAGACATGTTAACGGTTTGACCCTGTACTATATGAATTGCCATGCTAAAGTCTCCAACTGAATCTGCCTTTCATGGAATCTGTCACCTAAATTTGCCATCTGGTTTACAATATCCGCTCCATGGCTTCAGTTCTAGACAGGATATGATAATACCTGTGATATTTTTTTCTTATTAGGTAATTACCATGGCTACGAATTTTAAAAAATCAACCTCGGCTTTGCTTCATTGTACCATGGTAATAAAAATCCTAGTCACTGTCACCTTATTATCTAAATTATTGTGTATCGGATACAACCAAGCCGGTATTTGTAAAGAAATAAAGATTTTTTAAACCACCTTTATAGGTGGAGGAGACATAAAACTAATGTCTAAATGTCAGAAGTGACGGATAAACCTAATTTACACGGCCTTCTTTACTTTAAATGTTTTGCCTTTCCGTCATAGGAAAGGGAATTCATTTAAATAATTGTACATTACCATCTTAAATCATTTTAGTTAGGATAAGTCAATTATGTAGTCTCTCCTTCTCTTGAATATTAACAGCAAGTCTTTTTACTTTTCCACAATTTGATGCTGATGGGCATTTATTTATGCTTACTCAAAAGGAAATATATATTCGATGTTCCCAAATTCACAAATATTAAATGTTGACTTAAGCGTCACTTCTGAATCTAAAAGGGTAATCATTGATTCAATAACAACAAAAATAGGGAAAAAAGATGAATACTACTTTGTATTTAGTATTATTATCTTTGACATTAAATTAGTTATATTTTTTGAATGCTTTGGGCGGCTCTCCGGAAAAAAATATCTAAATAGCACGCATTATTCCACTATCGACATAAAAACAAACGATGTAGTTTAGTTAACTTTTTTCTGAAAATAGTTTTAGTGACATTTTTAATGTTTAGAATATAATTCAATAAAACAGTTTTTTTTTATAAAATAATAAAATAAATATATTTATTTTTTAATATGTCCTGCCAAAACTTACCATATCCACTTGATCTATAAACGGTGACCGTATTTCTGTTTTCAAATAAGTAAATAAATATTAGCGTGATTTATAAACGAGTGCTTATTTAATTATATCGCAATTTTATTCCTTTATTAAATATCAGTTTATTATTAAAGGTGACGTGAAATCAGTTTATTATTAAATTTTATGACGATGACTTATCTGATTTAGATATTAATTTGGCATATACAAGTTTTTAAGTTACGTCTCAAAACTCTAACACGGAGATTTGGTACCTTCGGTACTTAATGTAAAATCATTTAAACGGCAAAATGTTAAGTGTCTTCTGTTCTAAAAACGTCTTCGCTTAGTTAGCGTAGTAAGCGTAGTGAGCATAGTAAGTATAAACGAAAATTAAACAAAGAGAGATACATTAAAACTATATCATAAAAATAAAGTGATTTTTATTCATTTCTCAATTAGTTATACATTCGAATGCAAGAACACAAAAGAAAAGGAATTTACGATCCAGAAAAATCCCGTTGCATGCTTCTAAAGTTAGGTATACGAGTACATCTGTCTGAGCCCAAGTTAAATAACGCATCAAATATATGTAAATGTTTGTATGCTGTGTGCTAAGTCTTTACTGACCACATAAAAAAAACAAACATTTACATATAATTGATTATTTAACCGAGCGTTATTTATTGCAACCGAGCGTGCCTTGCTGGGCACTCCTGTGATAAGGCGAGCTCACCTCCTGAGTCTTATCGGAGTGCCACTTATCTTATTGAAGTGTCAAAAAACATATGATATTTAATCTTTAACTAAATATTTTAACTGCAGATTATATTCTACTAATGCGATATAACTCTTTTGCCGTATTGATAGCCGTCGCGTCGCTTTAATAGGATCTTCGTTTACATTACTGTAATATCACTGGTAAATTGATGGAGATATATGACAAAGGGATTAAGGAGATATACAAAATAGGATTTTTTAAATTAAAACTTTGGTGAAATCGTACCCATTGCCATATGTGATAAATGTATTATATTTGATACCCCCTCCAATTTATCAAAATATATTTTTTATTACCAACCCAGATCTTGAACACGATTACGATGACGACTTTCTTAATGAAGATATTTAGTTTACTGATTAAACTAAGCTTATTTTTTATATCAAACTTATGTATTATTGAAGCTGTCTCAATTAAAATTAAAATCATAACCTAATGCTAGTAACACAATAAAATACAAACGGAGCTGCCATGGAATTCACCGACCGGAGTCGGGCCAATCATATTACAATTTTTACACTTCTGGGGGTGAGCAGTGGATTCCGGACTAACGACCGGCTGTGGTAGGTTTAGGACAGCTGTCTTGCCACATGTGCGCTTACACCTTACCACCCATTCACTCCCCCTTTGAAGCCATATAATTTGAGATGCGCAAGTCGCGGTTATAGATATTTTTTTTAGGAAAGACTTGATTATATTTCTGAAAAGACCAAGATCTTTAACCCCTCAAATGAATGGCGATTAGCTCGGGTTGCCTACGGCAAAATGTATATAAATTTATATTTAGATTTACATTTACATTTACATAGAGCGGGGTTTACTATAAAGCTATAGCATTACTATAGAGCGGATTACTATAAAGCGGCGCACATTTACATTTATATTTATATTTATATAAATTTATATACATTTTGTATACATTTTGCCAAGGCATCCCTTAAGGGACGCCTCACATTTGAGGGGAGAGGTGAAACGGAGATTTAGCTGGCAGGCAACGAGCGCCAATTTCCACCGCGTGAAGGTGAACAGTGAAGCCATTCCGGTCGACGGCATTTGCGAGATCATGGTATTTATTTAATTTGTATTCGTGGTCTTTTGGGATATTTGATTCCCATGGAACAGTTAATTCTACGATAAGGACCATCTTCCGAGATAGAGAGTAAAGAGTTATATCTGGACGCAGGGCTGTGCATCCGAGACTTTCAGGGAATTTATACTGCTTAGCGACCGAATCGACCTCCAGAATCCAATCTGAAGCTTTCTCGATTATTGAGAAAGGTTTTGTAGTTAAATGTTTTTTGCCTTTAGAGCCATCCCGCACAAACTGCATTGGGAGTTTGGAAAGTAATGTCAATCCCATGTTGGCAGGAGCCAATGATAGGCTAATTACCTAGCGAATAACAGCGAGGACTTTGTCATGGCGGTAAGTGTATCGTCCTTGATCTAAGGCCACCTTGCAGCCAGATAGAATATGTCTAGTTGTGCAAGGGGTATTGCTACAAAGGGGTCATGAACTATCCTCGGCATAGCTCCAACGAGCGAGGTTACTGGGATCCATATTTAGTTATGTTTTAAGATCGTAAATTGATCGCCGCATTAACAATTTCAACAAAAACTTCGTGATCATAAGGGAATAAAAATTTCAACAAAAACTTCGTGATCATAAGGGCATAACAATTTCAACAAAAACTTCATGATAATAAGGGCATAAACAAATACTTATTTCTGCAGCCAAAAATTTTTACAGATATACAAAAACTGCATAATGGTAAACCCCAGAATTATGAATTATTATGAAATGAATGGTTTTATGGCAAAATTAGGAATTATAATGAAATAAAATGAAATCGAAGGTTTTACCGTCTGACGTTTAAATCATTAAAAATAAAGACAAAAAATATTGCCTTCTAGGTATCATGCAAATTGCCGAAATATAGGGAATATTCTTGAAAAAAAATATGGAAATGGATTATTCATTTAATTATTTTAATGATAAATGGGCTTTGGCGTGACCTACGACTAGTATGACGTGACTACTGACTAGTATGACGTAGTAGTAGTATGAGTTATGACGCGACTATAAAAAAAATCACACGCCGCTATACTTTTTTATAGTATAGCGGCGTGTGACAAATCATAGTAGAAAAATCAAATATACATAACTAGATATTATTAAAAAAGCAATATAATTTTGATACATATTTCTAATTAAATAATGAAAATTATGAAATTTAAGAAATATATTATAAAAGGAAGCTTGCGTATTTTATACCGGGTATCAGCTTTCTAACATATACTTTGTCTATTACCATGCCTTATAGACAGATGCTCTGGAGAATGGCGGCTAATTCGGTAGGAATATTTCTACTACAAAAAAGAGTCCAAATCTTGCAGGACGTTTTTTAATTGAATCTGGTTTCATGACAATATATGCTGATTATAATTAATTTTATAACCTATTTGTGCCTGTATTTCATTTATTTTATTTTAAAAAATTAATATTTTTAAATCGTTTTATATTTTTATTATGTTTAATAAATAATTATTATTTTTAGAATTTTAAAAAGTAGTTGATCTGTAAAAAAATGAGTTATACTAATATACCACATAAAGTATACGGTATACTATATACCGCATAAGTAAGAGTAAGTAAGGATTCCTACCAACTGGATTACTTTATAAATAAAATTAAACAAAAATATTTTCTATTAATTAAAAGATTTCCTTAACCCCTCGCGTACCAGACGGCCCGAAACGTCCAGAATTGATATTTACCGTCGAACCCCAGACGGCCCGAAATGGCCAGGCGAGGCCGACCGCTAATTATGGATTATTTAATCGACTAATAATTATGAATAATCTTTATTGCTTTACATAACGACGTTACAAATATCTAATAGCAAATTTCAATAGGAACATAAAACAGGTCTTTTTTAGACGATCGGTGTGACAGTTTCGGAGTAATCGTTTTTTTTCTGAAACGCCATCTTTTTTTTGAGACTCGCGAATTTCTTACGGGCCGTAAGGCACACATTAAAATTCAAACCGCGGGCCGCGAGGGGTTAAGCATGCGATAAACACAAACGTTCATTTGGATATATTATATTTCAAGCATCAATGGAGTTAGTCGACTGCCGCCGATATATTCTTTGTCAAGTGGACATCACTTATTACTCTTGCACTTTTAACAAATACGTACAATTTATGACAAAAATATTGGTTTAAAAATTAAACCGTAAAACCCATTCCAAAGGCGATTATTCCACTCGACCACGAGATTTATTAAAACTTTAATTTCCATTTTCATAAATTAAAACTCGGCCAAATGCGACGAAATTTTATGACAATCGACACGACATAACAACCAACGCCAATGCAGCTGATGCAGCGGCGGCGTAAGTGCGCTCGGAAGTCGATAGATACGCGCGCAGGTATAAAACTTTGAAAACTTTGGAAAAACTGAACCGCTTTGCCACAAATGGCTTAGTCAAAAAATAATTGTATGCCTAGGCAATGACCAATCTAAGTAAAGATAGTATCTGAACCGTGGCAATTTCGGTAATTTTCGCTTTTTCCGAAATTACCACGGAGTAAGTAATGCAGATTTGTCTTTAATGGAAAGTTAGAGAAAACGTTAAAGTAAAAATAACGATTTTTACTTTTACGTTAGCTGAGGTTGGAGAAACCTACTCTATAGTGCTTTTTACAAGTATAGTAGGATTGTCTATTTGGCCTTTTTAATTCGTAGATAAGAAGGCTGGGTAAATACTATTATTGTTAATAATAATAAATGCCTTTTGCCTGATATAAAGTCAAACTGACTTCAGCTGGTCGTTAAATAAAATATATAATTTTCTGTTGTTCCTTAGTTCGCCCCTGTTTCCGATATCCCATTTAAATCACGTAGTTTAAACGTTGCTCAGCCATTTATTGACCGTTCGCCTGCGGAGGCAAGCAAGCAAGGCAGCGTCTACAAATGGCTCTCTCCCCTGAGGAGTTACAAAAGATATAAAGTCAAAATGGCTTCCGGTCGAGTAACATAGGTTGTCGCCGAAGAAATTGTGCTACTCGTGTTTGTAGACGGAACAACCAACAAGCGATTGCGACTATTTAGCAAACATGCGCTATGTGTGGAAGCCAATATCTCAGAGTAGTGAAAAGCGGAAATTATGGCGCCGTAGTATATGAAATAGAATGAAACAGAAGAAATTGTATTTACTATTGACTAGTAATAAAACCGATTTCTAATATTGCAGTGCAGTACGGTTATCCGAAAATACTTAAAAGAAATCATGGAAAAATAATTATTTCTCCCTTTTCATGAAAATAATTACATTGTTTTGTATTGAGATTATGGACAAAATAATAAACGAAAGAAGAAATAAAAATAGCCCTATTTTAACAATTACACTAACAATGAAAAAGAAAAAAAATTGCTTGGCCACCCAAAAAAAATGCCGGCAAGTAGACAGCACCCCCACCCCATCACCCTCCCCCCTCCTCCCCCCACCCGTGGTAGCCACAGGTCCATAGGTTCTACATATAAATAATAGTACCGACTTATAGAAAAAGATAAATATGACACAAAAAAGTCAATTATTAGACTGTCGAATCATATAGGGAGATTCTTAATATTTTGAGAATGAAAACGTTTTTTATAACGCCTTACAGTAATACGGTAAAATTGCATGCGCGGGAACCTACTTCGAAAGTTGAGCAGAATGGACGTTAAATGTGATGAAAAAAGTCTGCTGTAATGGAATTTCTATAGTGTTGTCCCGACTTGATCTGAGTGGAACACCATAACTTTCTAACAGGTGATTGAAGTCTTTAAGGTAAGGAGGTGATATGGGACTATTCAGGACTTTGCTTTAGTGAGCGAATTTACGCAAGTCGAATATGAATCGTATGCAAATATTGTGTTGCAAATATTCGAATGTATGTATCTAGAACCTTCTCGTTCATGTTTACAGTACCGATATCAGCATAGTCCATTATTGTGAGTATCAATATCCTTACTATAGTTTGTTTAATTGTTGCTTGAAGGAGTTTGTGTGACCTTCGATTGTTATGAAAGCCATTAAAAATAAGACGACTAATTTGGTTGGTGTATGTTCCTGTTTCCTGGCAATTACAAAAGCGTGTAGTAGTAGTGCCAGTAGCGTCAACCTTGCTGGCGATCTCTGCCGCATGACAGTTCTAAATATCAATCGCTTTTACGAGATATTTAAATTAAAATATTGTTTCTCATGAAGGAATTGAAAAACATCATCAGCCAGTTGCGGTTCATAATATATTTGCTTAGGTTTTAGAGAAACTTGAAAAGGTGAGAGGTCATTGAAATGGGCAGATATATGGGCATTATTTGCATATTATATTAATATTGTAGTTACAATTTATATATTAATTTAAAACTTGTTTTTTCTGTAAACTCCGAATTCGGAGAACGGTTATGCGTAAAAATTTGGTTGAAGTATCAAAAAAAATCTTTTAGTCTATAAATTCAAAAGAGAAAATTACAAACATTTAATTAAAAAATAATCAAGTAAACTAGCAAACTGTAAATATAGCCTTTGTATTCGGCAGTTATGAAGTCCGGATATTATGCATCTAATACCATCAACCTGAATATTATCTTAATTTATGTTTTGATATCACCTACTTAAACTTGGATATAATCTCAACACTTTTTTTGATTAGTCGAGGAATGATTATAAATACCTTTACCGAATGTTCCGGATCACGTGGCTCTTTCTCTAGCGAAGAAGAATAGTAAGGGGTGGCGCAACTATCACTTGAGATAGTCGAAAATTCTTCCGTGGTCTTAGGAAAGCGTTATTTAGGCGGGAAAAATATGAATTTAAAATTCAACAATGTATGGCGTGGATCTCTCTTGTATAAATAAAATAACATGTTATTTATCGAAACCTCAATATTCGGAAAAGATGGCTAATGGTATGGAGATTATAAGAAAAATAATAAAAAAAAAACTATTTCAAAGTTCACTACTGCCACAAGAGGTTTGAATTTTTGGAAAAAAATATAAGTCTTAATTTTGTTATTGTAACAGTGTTTTGTTTTAAACACAAAACAATATTTTTTCTGCAATATAAGTATAAATAATGAACCAAAACGGTGGTTACTGAATAGTGAGTAGCGAATATTACAACGTACGTACAATGCAGCTCCTCCTCCCCGAACTGTTGAATCAATCCGCTAATCCTTTAGAGCAGTCATACTACAGACAGATATAGTAGCAATTCTAGTTTTTCCGAGTCCCGTTTTCACCTGCCACCCCTTCAAAAGACGGAAGCGGTATGCCTGAATGTCTTTCCCACATGATACAACCCGACCACGTAGAAAACCCGATTACCCGGTGGCAATATTACCTACTATCAAGGGGTTTCCCTACCACAATTAACCACAGAATGAATGTTCAAAATAGTCAGGGAAACATCTGGTGGTGTATATGGAGATAGGTTTATAAGAAACCGCCTGAAATCACGAAACCTCATGCCAGTTTTCTACACTAAATGTGATTACCGTCCACTGTAATTTCAGCGGTTTTATAGGTTTTTCTTGATTTAATTCTAGAAAGAGGCTAGTAAACGTATCTGTATTTTTATTGCAACCAAATGGTTACAAGTATGTGTCCTCTTATATAAACGTTATAAAGTACTACTGTTCCCTGTACTGTAACACAAATCACTTCGACTTTTTATCATAAAAAAGCTCCAACTCCTAAGAGTAATCGCCTTTGCGGCAGTACATAACCGAAAAATATATTTTTATTATATTTTCCCTTGATCTGTATACCATAGAACATCTTTTCGGCATAGTTAGGTTTTGTAATTCTGAAGAAAAAAAACTTCCACCCATATGGTAACATATATTTTTTGATATTACAGTATTTGTATATAATATTTGTGGGTATGAACGATGTTTTAGTTGTTAGGTGTAAAAAAGCCATCTTGCGAACTCCACACCGCAAAAGAGCCGAATGTCCCATCATGGAGAATGTTTGCCAAATTGAAAAATAATGTTACATAAATATAAAATATTAGCTTTGAAGCACATTGTAAAATGGAGTTTATTTTATACCCAAGCTGCGCATTCTTCAGCCGATACCCTCACACTCGCAACGGTAAAGCATTCGCTCAGGCACAGATTAATCAGAGTTATATATTTTTTTGCGACAGATACGACACTAAAAAAAATATACCGATCGTCGTGACATTCAAATCTCCGTTTCCAGTAAAGATTTCTTTTAACTTTTTGTTATGTATTTCGATTTTATTTCATCTTTGAACTTTTAAATAAAAGAGCTTAAGAGTTGAAACTTGAACTTAACACACATAATCTTTCTACTAGAACTATAACAATATATTGTAATAATGCCTATGTAGGTTCTACTATTCCTTTATTATCCCTATTTATGTCAAGTTTACGTTATGCCTCGTTTTTCCTTAAATTTCTAGATCGTGTTTTCAATTATCTAAAACAAAAATAGGTGTACTATGTAATTAAAGTATAATACAGGTATCACTCCAGAGCAGATTGTGGTCTGGTAAAGATAAAAAAATCCAACCAATCAATACTTTGTTTGCTTCACAAACAATATCCAATGTCTGTTTCGTTTTTACACGGTAATTAAATACATGTAGTAGTAGATAGAGTGGAAGGCTTGTTTCCAGCCCTTGATATCACCTAGATCTGTAAGGTCTTTTGTAACTACCCACTGTGTGGTTAGGTCAGTGGTCAGCTAGTAGCCCGGTACTTCTTACCAGTCCAAGTAGATCACTGACCTTCAAGTTGGGCAGATCGCTGGGTTTGAGAAAGGCTCGTCCCAGTAAACTGTGTCTTTTGGCGGCGAGCCCTGGACAGCGACCAACAATGTGTATGCTGTCTTCAGGTTCCTCGCCACATATTCGGCAATCCTTGCTCTCGGTCAAGCCAAGGTTGAATAGATGAGCTCTAAGGGTCGTGTGTCCGGTGAGGAGACCGATAGTGGTTCTAAGGTTCTTCTTGCTCATGTCAAGTAGGGCCTTGGTTTTCTTCTGTAGTGGTTGCTCCATCATGGCTTTTGCCTGGCGACATCCCTGGCTCTGTTTCCAGGAAGCCCGATGTTCCTGCTCTAAGCAGTCCCTGATGATTTTCTTACCTGTAGCGAAGGGGACCCCTACAACTGGCTCCACTGGGCATTCCAGTGTGCTCAGTTTTGCCAGTCTGTCGGCCTCTTCGTTGCCGGGTATGCCTTGGTGACCCGGTATCCATATTAGGGTGATTTTGTTGGATTTTCCCAATCTGTTAAACTCCTGCATGCAGTCCCAGACCACAGAAGATTCTGTGGTGGCTTTAGCCAGAGCATACAGTGCTGCTCTGCTGTCAGAGCAGATGAGGATTTGTCTGTTTTTTACCTCAAGTCGACTTTGTAGTTTTATGCATTCCAATATCGCAAATACCTCGGCTTGGAAAATCGTGGCGTATTGTCCAAGGGGGATGCTGATTCTGTGGTTGGTTTTGGGTCCAGACACGCCTTCCCCACGTCCATTTTGTTTGTTTGTTTGTTTGAAAAGCTTTATTGCACACACAAAAGAATACAATGTGGTGGGCCTATTGCCAAGTGGCAATATCTACCGACCATACCGCCAGGGTTATTGTGACTGAAGGTTTATGTGGGCAAATAAATTTACAAGTAATAAATAAATACACTTACAAAAAAGTCATCATAGTATAAAATATAATTCAGTGATTAGTAACGTATGCCAACTCGTATTGAAGGGAGGAGTGAAATATAAGGACAAGCAAAGGAGACGGGAGGGGAGGGGGGAATTCATAAGTTGAGTAAATGTCTCTTTAAAGAATTTTTAAACCCGCTCAGGTTTTCAAGTTGTCTTATCGGTAAAGGCACGGAATTCCAGAGACGGGCCGCTTGCACTGCGAAAGACCTAGACATGAAAGTTGATGAATGCTGAGGTATAGCCAGTAATAGATTTTCCTGAGAGCGCAATGGGGGACCATGGGATGATAGCGGAGAGAAGAGATTATACAAATAAGTAGGACAGTTTGACTGTAGTACGCGGAAGAGTAGGGCGAGTATGTGAAATTTTTCCTGAGCCGTCGGTGAACCAGGCATCTGCGTTGTGGCTTTGAAGCCACTGCGGATTTTTCCATTCTTCCCTGGTGGGGATTAGGATTTTATAGGACTTCTCTACCGAAATTTTTTTCGGTAGTCGATCCTGGGTCAGAGTGAATAGGCTTTTGTGGAGGAGGTTTAGCTCAGGATGATTGTGCCCTCCTCGCTTCCACTCGTCCAAACACTTCAGTCTGTATGCTGTAAGTCTGGCGGAGTGGATGATGAGCTTGTCCAGAGGCGGGCAGCAGAGTGCCACCTCTAATCCCGCTGTTGGGGTGGTCTTCATGACGCCAGTTGCAGCCCTCAGGTAGTTACCTTGAAGGCTTTTAAGCATTTTTAATGTCTCAAGCTTTTTCACCCACCACCAGACTATTGCAGCATAGGTGAGTCTAGGCAGCAGTACTGCCCTGTAGAGCCATAAGGCGACCCTGGGTTTGAACCCCCAGGTTTTTCCCATGACTCTTTTGTAATCAGAATAGAAATAATGGACGTAAATACTCATCAAATATCATTATCATCCCATCTATTCGAAAAGGACGACTTGGTTCGCCTGCAGGCTGCGGTATTGATTCAGCCGTCGCCGTCTGCCGCTGCCGTCTGCCGTCAGCCGCGTGGATTGGAATCCCACCTTTAGTTTACAATAAAGATAAAGGCAAGTGCGCCACCAAGCGTGTAGGGGACGCGGGACGTCTTGAAGCTTAATCTGTGATCATAGCTAACAGAAAAAAGCTGATATATGTCTGCTATAAAATAAGGACGCTCGAGCAATATGGCCACGAGACGCGACGTGGTTCCACAGCAGCATTCAAAGTGCAGAGGAATGCGGTTTGTCCGCAAGCTATAAAGGAAAATTTCAATTAAATAAACGTTTCGCCGACGATCGACCGACGGAATGCCAGCTGCTATTATACGACCCGTAGAATTCGAGCATTCTCACACAGTTAATTGAACCGCAGGACAGCAGTTTCGCAATTCGCCAGGTTTAATTCCCGTTGAAGCGGGCATGCTTACGTGGCTGCCGAGTGATCTCAATTATTACGCTTAGGCTTACTCAGATCCGTGCTAAAATTATATGACACGGAATATTGGGCATAGAATTATTACAGTGTCGGAAACTGAAAAACGGACACGGATCCACGAAATATCTGTATGCAATTTTAGATTGTCGACTGTAGAAATGATTGACTGTAAGATATCGCTATAGCCATAAGTCCGCCATTTCTGCATAAATTGTCTTTTTTATAATACCAGTGTAATATTCATTAAGTCATATTTTTACAGCACAATAATATTATTATATTCTAGATTGAGTTAAATTGAAACGAATAATATTTACAAAAAAATCGGTTGTGCCTCCTAAGACTTCACGGAAAGTAGCCAAGGAGTGATTTCATCTGAATAATAATGTCATAATTAAAATCGATGAGCGCACTCTCTCGACCGCCGGACGAACCCCGTTGGGTTGGCGCGTAACCGCCTCGGGCGGCACGGTTCGTTTCTCAGCTAAGGACGGGGTTAAGCTAAGGGCAAACCGATATTTCATCAAATCTATGGCGGAATTTAAATATCTTTAGTGTTGCTTGTATATGAGATATTCACAATGTGGTTTCGGCTTATCAAGACATATCCGTACCAAACGTCAAGTCTTAATGTCCAATATTCGAGGTTGAAATATGACGTTTGCGCTATGAAATATGACTGTGGACCGATTTCAACCACAACCATTATAAATGTTGTCATGACGACATGTTGTTTGCATGCCAAATTTGAGCTTAATCGGATGAAGGGTTTGGGAGCTATATTGGAGAAATGCATACACACAGATACACAGACAGACACACATGAATACTTCAATCTGGAAATTGGAGGGGGGCTCAAAATAGATATCTCCGTCTTCTTGTTGATTTTTTTTGCGCGTTCACATTAATTTACCTCCTTGTCGGTTGGTAGGCCGCGAAAGTAAAACTAATGAATAGTTAAGTTTACAAAAAAATATTTCAAATGGGTTATGTTAAAAAACTATAGAATAGGGTTTAATGTAAATATAATACCTATGTCGTTGGCTCGAATTTAGGTTGTGTCCAAAAACAACCTTTTTTGACTTTTTCTAAATAGCTGGTTCTAGTCGTATTCAAACTTTGGTGCATATCACGACTTGACATTATAAGTATTGGTGTGTAGTCCGCGTACGCATGGCCGTTCCGGACCTCGCGTACTCGGAACGAACGAATCTATTCATTCAAAGATTCAATTCAATTCCTATAACTGCTGCAGGGCTATTGGCATTTAGTGGGACTTTGCTGGCCGGGACCGAATTTAGTGGGCCCATTGACCCGCTTACAGTGTATATCATCGCAGAGCTGTGCATTGTGCATCCTGCGGTTGGCCAAGAAAACCCATTCTGTTCAGGGTTGGTCACACTCACGGGTCAACACCCATCCGGCGACCTCCATGCATGAAGTGCCTCCGAGCCTGGGTAGGACTCTGGCCTTAGGGCTAGTTTCCCCTAGGAGTCAACCTTCTGGCGCTCCTGAACGGTCTGCGCGCCGTGCGGCGTAAGCCAATAGATTGTGCACTCTGACTAACAGTCGGGGGAGTCTGGAAGCAGTACTGTTTCCTATAGAGCGGGAGTGGTTGCGGACCTTACGGCGACTGCTCTTGAAACAACTATCGGCTACCCGATCCTGGGTGAACAGACGGGCAAAGGATGCCGTGGTCCGCGATAGATTCGGTATACACCGTTTCACCGCTTCGTAAGGGAGAATACCGCGCAAGCGACCTCGAACTCGTAACCATTCAAGATACCGGAGTAATCTGGTCGCAATTGGAAGTAAGGGCGTGAGTGTAAGCCCACTGGGTAACACACATGGTTATCTCGCAGTTAAGGCGTTGGCCTCTTACGGGCATGTGGCGGAGCTTGACGGTGGACTGTTTTGTCCAAGTCTTCTGCGTTCAGTTCACGGGAGACAGAACGAACAATCGTTAAAACTTCCTGAGGTGACGGATTGGCCCGTTGTAGTTGACAACTCTATTTGCTGTAACGCCAAAAGACACGGGCGCCTTTCATGTTGTCGTAGAAAGGAACATAAAAAGATGCATGGCGTCCAATTATTGATTTGTTTATTTAAGCTATAAAAGATAATAAAATCACATTAAATAAAATATTTCATACCGATTACAGTTTGTTAACAATAGTTTCCATGAATTAGTAATCCAAAACTCGTAGTTCCTACAGTAGGAAGTGTTATCAGTAGTATTATCACCTTATACATGGGGTTGCAGCAGCTACCTATGAACCGCGTTGTATCATATAGTCGTATTTGGTCTCACTTTAATTTATTTTTCATCGTAAGACTTTTAACAATTGGCCAATGAAATATATTTAAAAATAACAAGTGACTTTTAAGGAATCTGTGTTACGAGAATTTTTAAAATCTTTCGCCTTTTCGATAGTCGAAGGAATGCTGACACACAAATTACATGCTATAATAGATAGCAATGAATATGGAAAATGACGGAATTTCTGCTTTTCGAAACACTGTCCCTATATTCTTAGCAACTAATTTGACCGTATCTACTTTTCCTCCGAGATCATTGAATATACCTACTCAAATTTATCGACAATCTAACCTAACGCGTTAAAGTGCGGGCCAAAGGAACGTTCCGATGGGGTAATAAACCGAGCTGTCAACGTCGATATTGCGTATCGATGAAATACGCTTGCTCGATTAAACAGTATTATACATCTGCATTTATTATAGTACCAGTTGCTATATTTATTAATATTTTCGGTCTAAGTATTATTTTAGAATTAGAGTAATTAAATAATAACCTAATTATGTGATGTGAGTTATTAAATGAGTACTTAATAGATAACTGATTATCATAGCATGGCATACCATAGGTATTATTAATTCCTAAACAGTCATTAGTAAAATGTTATCGTGGCATTTTGTAATAATGAGTCTCACATATGTATATTATAAAATGCTGCGTGGATAAAACATCATTACTTGCATCAGCTGAGCAATGGAGACCATATTTTCAAACCTGGAGCTATTGAAGTTGAAGGGTGATAATAACATGCAGAGTCGGTGCGTTATAAATAAAATTTTGTCATTTTTTGACGAACTGAAAAGTGACCCGACAAAAGTTTCGCTGCTCAATCTCAATAATATAATGATCTGATAGATAAGGGGCAGGGACGGCCTAATGATTTATTGCCTCAGCGGAACGTTCCTTTGGCCCGTACTATAGCTTTTGGTCATCTTTTGTTTCTTCAAAACAATAAATCCGGCTAAAACCGACAACACATCGCGATGAAGACACTTAAACTGATGCACTCGTCCGTTACGGCATAAATCTACCGTCACCGAATTTCTTAGCAAATGACCCTAATGCCATATTCATAGCAAAATGGCGACGGTATCTTTATTA
This sequence comes from Micropterix aruncella, assembly GCA_944548615.1. Taxonomy (NCBI): domain Eukaryota; kingdom Metazoa; phylum Arthropoda; class Insecta; order Lepidoptera; family Micropterigidae; genus Micropterix; species Micropterix aruncella. The sequence continues at coordinate 21,338,137 of OX155958.1, forward strand.
CCGCAGGCATCTCGTGGCAACATTTCGTCGTCTGCGAATTTACACAATTTATTTGCAGGCGTCGGCGTACATATTTTATCTTGGTGACAAATTTGTGGCTCGGCCCGCTCAGCGAGGACATTATACCATCCATTCGAACGAGACAGTGACGAACAGTAATTCGGCAACGAAGGGACTAAGGTTGATGAGGGACATTACCCCGAAATATTGGTTTTAAATTGGCCTTTTTCAGGCGGGGAGCGAGCCGCCACCGAGCCGAAATTCGTGGAATTTCGGCTCAGTGGCAAAAATTATTGGCTTATATTGTTGCACAATATTTTTAGATTACGATTCCCATTTGTATACGAACAGTTCGAAAGCTAATGGGCCCTTGCTGAGTAGGCCACGAAGACCCATTTGTTCAGTGTTGGTCACGCTCACGGGTCAACACCCATCCGGCGGCCTCCACGCATGCAGTGCGAGCCCGGGTAGGACTCTGGCCTTAGAGGGATAGTTTCTTCTAGGAGTTAATCTTCTGGCGCTCCTGGACGGTCTGCGCACCGTGCGGCTGCGCACCGTTCTGACTAACAGTCGGGGGAGTCTGGAAGCAGTACTGTTTCCTATAGAGCGGGGGTGGTTACTGACCTTACGGCGACTGCTCTTAAGACGACCATCGGCTACCCGATCCCGGGTGAACAGCCGGGCAAAAGATGCCATGGTCCGCGATAGATTCGATTTACACCGTTTCACCGCTTCGTAAGGGAGAGGACCGCGCAAGCGACCTTGAACTCGTAACTAGTCGAGAGACTGGAGTAATCTGCTCGCAACTGGAAGTAAGGGCGTGAGTGTAGGCCCACTGGGTAACATACCTGGTTATGTCGCGGATAAGGCGTTGGCCTCTTACGGGTATGTGGCGTGGACTGTTTTGTCCTAAGTCGTCTGCGTTCACTTCACGGGAGATAGAACGACCAATCGTTAAAACTTCCTGAGGTCACGGGTTCGCCAGTTTGTAATTGAAAGCTGTAGTTTGTGTAAATAGTTACCCTAATATTTTTCACAAAAAATAATACATATATGCAAAGCTCGGAATATTCAAGCATCAACTATTATAATATGATGCCTAAAGCGTTAAAAAATAAAAAATAAACCAATATCAGTTCAGTGATGCTCTAAAGAAATTCCTATCAGAAAATACATTTTATTCCACTAAAGAATTTAAGATTTGTTGCAGACTGAACAAAGAAATATAATTATGGAAAGAAAATTTATTTCACCATAATTTTAATGATAAATAATATTTAATTCTCCATTCCTTTATTGCTATTTTATTTTAGCTATTTCATTGATTTTCTCTTTTTAATTCGCATAATATATTTTGATTTTCATATATATTGTAGGTAATACTTTGATTTTAAGGACACTTCATTTTTGATTTATCTACCGTGTTTCTTTTTGTTATATTATAGCAATTTATTATAGATTCATTTAATTATTTACTATTTTTAAATTACTTTTTATTTTTTAAAGTTATTGCGTAACACAATTTTATTGTGAGTTATTTTTTACTGTTGTTTATTTTCCCTTTAAATTTTAATCGCATTACTAAAATACTTTTTTATACCTACCTAATTTAACTTTTTGAGACCTAACCTGATTATCTTTGTACTATTATTATAATATGTGTCTTTTAAAATGTATAGTTAAATCATTATTATCTCTATGAAATCATGTTGTAAATATTGTAAGCCCTGTATGGCACTGAATAATTTTAAAACTCCATGTTACTATACCACAATCACAATAAAATAAATTTAAATATCTTGTTCAGAAGACTGATAGACTGGCATTATTTTTGTCCAAATGGAGATGTGTTCAGGAATGCTCCGTTTATCGACAATATACAGCGTTTACAGTCCCTACATCCGCCTGCTAACAGGGCTTTTGTTGACATTCAATATTTACGCGGCGACAGGCGAGGGTTGAAAACCCCGCCCACCACCCGGGCAGTTCTAACGACGTGGGTCGTTTTATCTGCCCAGGATGTCATGCAAAGACAACCTCACGCGTGCCGGAAGGGTAGCGCGTGAGGGGTGAGCGAACGGAGACCTTATCAGGGATTCTCCGGGCTTCAGCCCCCGCCGGCACCCCGTAAACCGTTTATTTAAAATTCAAAATTATTACAATTAATTACTTAATTACTAAACTAAACTAGGAGACTAAGCGGTAACATATTTAATTTTTTACATAGTATAATATATTATTATTTTAATTGCAATGATGAGGCGGTGGAAGTTATGCTCCATGCGGCATGTCGAAAAAAGAAAAAGAAAAAACGGGCAGCAAACGGCAGGGGCGCCGTCGGAGACGTCGACGACCGGGATCCTGTGAAAGGGCACGCACCCACAAGGGCGATTAGGGACGATACAGTACGGGCGACTTCGGATGATGAAGCAGCCCCCGGCTCGCACCGCTAAGAGGGGTGGCCCTCCCCCGGAGGAGGATAGCCCCTCTGCCTCAGATCCTCCCAGAGGGACACCCAGTTATCCACAAACTCGCGAAACGCAGCAAAGCAACCCCTACAACTTACCAAGTCCGCATACCAAACCGGCAGACTGCCGACGCACGAACCAACCACACACAACATTTCCGCCCGTGCGGCGTCGAGCTTGGGACATGTCCAAACGATGTGTTCGGCCGTCTGGCGACCAGTGCCACACGAGCACCAGGGATCGTCGTTGAGCCCAAGGTCAAATAACTTGGCTTTGAACTCACCGTGACCCCCAATGAGCTGAGTGACATGGTGGTCAAGCCGTAGAAAATCCTCGTTTTTCATCCGCTCGGACATCGACGGGAAGAAACTATACCATCCCACCGCTCCTGCCAGACGCGCAGACTCTCCGCCCGAATACGACGGGACCAGCCCACCAACGTGGAGGACGCCGGGTCCACCGACAGACTAAAGTAGTCTACCGGCACCCCTCGTCGAATCCATGACACGGCTGCCCGCTCCAGAACCTCCAGATCGATCGGCAAAACTCCAGCGAGGACGGGAAGAGCGAGAGTAGAGGTCGTCCGGTATGCGCCAGTAATCGCCACAAGCGGGAGACGCTGGCCACGCAGCAGGACAACGCGCATGGCCTCCGATATGGATGGCCACGCCCAAGCACGCGCGGCATAAGCCACCTGCGGGACAAAAACACCCTTGTAGAGCAGTCTTACGGCCGGGGAGCGGATGCCCCACTCGGCCCTGCTGGAGCGACGAATGGCGAGGAAAAGATCTCGCGATTTCGTAGCCACGGTTTTCGCGTGTAAAAGATGCGACAGGGACGCCGACAACGAGACCCCCAGGTAGCGAACGGACTGCGGAAAGCCACAGGACGTCCTCCAACCCGGATAAGCGGATTACGCTGGAGACGCCCCTTTAACAATAAGGCTTGCGACTTGGCTGGAGAGAAAGAAAGCCTGTTGCGCTTTCCCCAATCGAGAATCAGATCAATCGAACAGGCGGCCCTTCTCTCAACCTCGGCACGACTCTTGCCGCCCACCAGGAGGAGGGCGTCGTCAGCGTATGCGCTGACGGTGCAGCCCTCCGGGTATGGCAGACCGAGCATATCGTCAAAAAGATTATTCCACAGACAGGGACCCAACACCGACCCCTGCGGACACCCCATAGAAGGAACCTTGCTTGCTGACGAGGGCCCATACTTAATAATAACGGACCTGTCTGAAAAATAGCTTCGGATTATCCTAAGGATGTTGTTCGGGCACTGTCTGAGACGAAGCTTGCTCACAATCATCGGCCACCAAGCGTTGTCGAAGGCACCCGAGATGTCGAGGAAAACCCCGACGACGTATTGTCCGTCAAACGCGCGAACCCATTCCTTCGCAAATAGGATGGCATCCTCAGTGGACCTCCCGCGGGTAAAGCCAAACTGCCGGTCGCTCTGAGGTGAGAGAGTCGCATCAAGCCGATCGCGCACGAGCACCTCGAGCACTTTGCCTAAAATGGGCAGAAGTGTGATGGGCCTGTATCTGGCGAACTCCCAGACGCGCTTGATGATGCTCGCCGTGAAGAGATCGATCCCTGGCGCCTTACGGGTCGACATAGAGCCTATGATCCGATCAAGTTCCTCCGCAGTTACATCCGAGACATCGGGAACGCGCGAGTCGACGACAGAAAGCCGCCTAATCTGCGCATGATGCAAATCATCCCGGGCGGGCTGATCCGAGGGACAGAGTATATTCAGGAGCGCCGAAAGCGACCCCTCAGTATCGAGGGTGGGGGCAGAGTTGCCATCCACGATGTTCGAGAGAAAATCATCAGCGCTTTTGGTGTTTTTGTGGATTGCCTTCTTCATGTCCCACGGATTGGCGTTACCTATCTCGGTAACCCACCGCCTCCACGACTCCGTCTTGGCATGCCTAATGGCGGCATGGTAGACCCTACAAGCCGAAGTCAGGTTCTCTTTAAGTGCCTCCACGCGCTCAGGAGGGGCCGAACTCCTACGGGCCACTCCCATTTTTCCGTATGCACGTTTGTAGCTTTTCCTTAGCTCGGAGAGATCAGAGGACCACCACGGGGCCGCGAAGCCACCGCGGGGTTTCCTCCGCCCTACCACAGCTTCACAGGAAGAAAAAATGGCCGCATTAAGTGCGGAGCATAAGTTCTCTGCGGTACTACTGGGGGGGGATGGAAAACCCTCGAGGTTCACGCAGAGGACTTCACCGAACCGATCCCAGTTAATATCTCCGGTTCGGTAACGCCACTCGGATGGTGGCGTGGGGGGTGCACGACGGCCGATGTCAAAGGTCACCAGTCTGTGATCAGACGAGGAGAGATGCTCGTGAACAGTCCAGTTGTTCATCCAACGGGCGAATCCCGGGGAGCACAGAGTAATGTCCACATTACTGGAACCGCCAGGGCCACAGAAAGTCCTAGGCTGTCCAGGAATGTTAATAATGTGCAACCCGAAGGTCGCGACTAACTCCTCGACAGCCTCGGCCCTGTCTTTCGCTAGCTGTCCAAGACTACTCAAGTCGCCGTCATCGTGCCATGCAGGGGAGCGGGCATTAAAATCACCCGCGACCAGCACGGGGCGACCGTGAAGAGCGCGTAGGGCACCAGCGAGTCCAGCGATGTGGGTTCCTACTTCCTCACATAACTGGAAATAGCAGGAAATCAGGTAGCAGTCTACGCGGTCTATAACGACCGACGCGCAGACGAGGTGCTCGTTGGAGAGGTGGTCCAAAAGCATAGGAGGCGGAAGCTCTGAGCTCACCGCGATCCCAGCCATTGGACGAACCCCTTTCTCGAGCACAACGCACCGCCCGCCGATCCCCCGGGTTTTCCCGCGGAACGTATACTGCTCCTGGATGAACGCTATTCCAATCCCCAACGTCGCGAGGGTCCGACAGAATTCGGCTGTGACCGCACGACTTCTCTGCAGAGTTAATCATTGGTTGGGGACTATGCCCCGCCATAATTCGTGGTAAAGATCATCCGCTCGACAGCACGTTGGTACACGGGGCAGACCTGGGTACCAGTCACATGGTTGGCGTCCCTGCGCAGTCGCGAGCAAGAGGCGCATTTCGGCGGCGTCCCCTTGGAGGGACAATTGGCCGCACCGTGCCCCTTAGCGGCTTTTGTTGACAGTAGGGCGGGGTCGACTACAGCTGGCGAACCCGTCACCTCGGGCTGGTATAACTATATGTGATTATTCTTTCAGCCGTGGTATGAGCGTGAAGACTTAGAGACAAACAATCTACAGTCTAGCTCTGCCAAAAAGCCCGTTAGAGGCCAACGCCTCTTCTGTTGACAAACAATTATTCTGTAATTATGTCGATGAGAGGGGTGCTCTCTGCTTATTATTCTTCCTTTCTATCATTATTAACCGGTCGGAAGCCAGCCTTCGCGCGTTTCGACGAAAAACTGTGCCCCAGCTTTTTGGTCGATTTTCTAAATAAATACTAACAATATCCCTTAAAAACACTCATTAAAAACCTATAACCTCTTAAAAAGACTCATTCTTTGACGACGGTTTATATTGCATACGTACGCAGCCTGCTTGAAATTGCTTCTAATATTTGGTCTCCACAGTATGCTACATACAAGCTGTGGATTGAGCGTATTCAAAAACGATTTATACGTCATCTAAATTTCCGATTATTTTCCAACGGCTTGTCGTACGCTGGAGGTCTGCAACGCTATGGTTTAGAGACATTAGAGGACCGGCGAGTTGTATCAGATATGTCGTTTCTACATAAAATTGTTCATACTGGGTTGGACAGTCCATACCTCCTGAGTAAAGTGAGCATACGAGCGCCTTCCCGACTCGCACGCGCTCACTCAACTTTTTACGTACCAAGGTTCAACACTAACTATGGTTCCAATTCGTTATTGCCGCGCGTTATGCATGCATACAATGTATGCTTTAACGATATTGACATATTTAACCATCAGAATAGTCGATCCTATGTTAAGGAGGTACGTGAAAAGCTGATTATCAGATCGGATTGAATTAGCATGCACAAGCACTCACAAGCACATTCGCACTACAGATACACACACCCACACACACATACATACACGCACACACACACACAAACACACACACACACCCCCACATACACGCTCTCCATCACACAAACACACACCAACATCCATACACTCGCACATAGCGATTTTAACTGTTAGTTTTAAATTATTTTTGGTTTTCTTTGTATTGTATTGTTTAGCATATTTTGTAATCCTTATATAGCAAATAATAGTAGTAAAGCCAATAAAACATCATTGGCTTTACTACTGTTATATATTATGCTTATACGTATTTTTTTTATGCTGTATGTTTTTAACAAAAAATAAAATAAAAAAAAAATATATCGTTTCTTCATGCATCTCTTCTTGTTAACTATTAATTAATTATGTTATTCGTGTATATTATACATGTATATAATATATGGGCGTCAGCCAAAATGGCTACGCGTGGATCTGTCAAACGACGCATAATATCTGTAGGCGTTGTTGGTGCCCGACCGGTTAATCCTATTACGGCAGGTTTTACTTTCTCCTACTATATGTATGCCGATAACTTTATATCTTCACCGGATGCATTTATATGAAAATGAAAATTATGTCTTCACTGGATATCTGCCGATATTTAGAGTGACCATAACAGAAATGAACTCGAATTTGAACCACAACAAACTGGGCCTATTGCAACGGCATACTTTATAAATCGGCTGATGATTGGCGGGCGAAAGTGGCCGTCTATTTACTTGTTTTCATTGCCTTCAGTTTAAATAAATTACAATGCCATCGAGTGTACAATAGTTTTAAAAAAAGATACTCTTTTATAGCACAGACAAACAACTAAAATCGGTAATCGTATTTATTCAGGTATAAACTGCGATTGTTGCAATAATTTATACCTGCTTACTTAAATCAGACCAGTGATTGGTTGCAAATTTTTTACCGCCTATCTACAAGGCTGGTGCCTTTTCATAGTACCCACATTGTCGCCCTGTGTCAAAATCTTCTAGGTGGGCATAACGCGGCCAACATTCAGACGAACACCCATCCTAGTTTTGGCCACACACAACGCTGCTTGACTTCGATAATAGCGAGAATAGTCAAGTCGAATCATACGTCTACGTCGTTGAAAATATAGAAATATTTCATTTGGTAATTAATATAACTCTGCAGGGCTGACATTGTGATAGGGATGGAGTTTGCCATCAAGTGATTCATTGAAACGCGAATGTTGTGCACCGGATGGCTCAGTGACATGAAGAGCCATTGGAAGCAGATGCTGCGTCGCCCTATCTCCTCGACCTATCGAATTATCGCTGGGTAAACGACGACGAACATAATTTCCGCCCCGGCAGATATCCGCCTACTTACACCGTCAATCCCCATGCGTGAGTATATTAAAGTCGAAGTGAATTCTCGAGTGGCGACACATCTGCTGACAGACAGGTTAATTTAGCGTACCTAGTTTAACCTAATCTGTTCTCTAGCAGCGGCCCATTCATTTCATCATCGCCAACAAACCTCTGAAGAGACTTGACCGAGGGCGTATCGTGATGTTCGGTTCCAACACCATTGCTCTGAGGGGTCGGATAAATAATTCTGGATATCGATCGCTAAATAACAAGCTCAATTTAATATATACCAATCGTAAGGAACATCAATAAACAAGTAGATAGAAGATGCGGACAAAAGGTAGAGAAGGAGAAACCATAAGAAGAAGGATACTGATCACACTCAATTTAGTATAAATTATTTGTTATGATCGTGGGCTGAATTATCAAGTTTTTCACCTTTAGCAGAAGCACGTGCAGAGCGAGACAGTCAACTCACAAAGACTACACTCCCGCTCTCCCTCTCTCTCCGCCTATTTCTCTCTTACGTATTAGCATTCATGATATCCATCAAACCTTCCTAATGATTAGTTTCAATATCTAGAGCCCACGAAATCCCACGAGACTAAACCGTTTACGTATGAACCTCTAAGCCGATTTAATCCAAACCTCACAATATTGACTAACGAGATCTGCATATTAATGCTTCGCTTAGGTTGCGCCAAGTTAGTAATAAAGTTATATAAATACTAACTGCGGTAATGTACCAACATTTAAATACCTGTTTATTTATTACTGCTTGGATGTAATCTTCTGAATGTTGTTCTGAATGGTTTATTGAATAGTTTATATGATTTTAATGGTTTATTGATAGTTTATATTGAATAGTTTATATGGTTTATTGAATAGTTTACTACTGAATGGTTTATTGAATACTGCTTGGATGTAATCTTCTTATGGCCGCCACTGCGCTACTCAACCGTCCGGCCGGTTGACTCGCGCACCCTAGATTATAAAATGGAAGCCACCGCTTCGCCTGTCATGTCGGTTTAAAGTATTCCAGACTTATTGCTATCTACGGAAGTCCGAACTAACACAGCGAAGTTCGCCGGAGACTACTCCCGCTTTACTTGACGTGCCAATTCGAGATCTTTGATAGTTACTGGTAACTGAGTAAATCCACCGCCGGGAACACAGTTAGTAGTAACCGAGCTGCGCAGATATAACTCGTCGGAAAGACCGCATTAAACCGTTTCGTCACGAGAAGACGAAGTCGTCACGATAAAATACCCTATTTTACTATAACGATGATATTTTTTACTTCAGCTGTCTACCAACCGACGGGGAGGTAAAGTATTGTGAACGCACAAAAAAAATCGAGATGGACGGATATATACATTTTGACACCCCCCGAGACGATTTAAACCATTTCCAGACTGAAGTCTGTCTGTGTGTCTGTTTGTCTCGGCATGCGTGGGTATTCCTCCACGATAGCGGCCAAACGTTTTATACGATTGAGCTGAAATTTGGCCATGGCAAGAGGCATGGCAAAGATTGTAGTTGAAATCGGTTCACCAGAGGGCACGCTAGTCATACTTCAATCTCGAAATATTGGACTTCGAGACTAGAAATTATGTAGGTACACACATGTGATGTTGAACCGAAATGACCTTGTGAAATTTTGGTTAAAATGTCTTGTACAGAAGCGACAAAAATAATATTTTAAGACCGCAATATTTTAGAATAATCTGTATATTTTTGGAAACATACCATTCGAATACCATGGAAATACAACACATATACTACGTATTATCGCGCGAGGGTAAGGGGGTCGCCCCTTTACGTAGGATGTGAAGGGGGTGTTGGCGGAGGGCGGGGTTGTCTACTTGCCGGGAAAGTCCGGGTGGCACAACTGATTTTTTATAAACATGAAGGACAATTTGCAAATTTATGTAAAATATTACATATTTTATAGAATACCGCCGCCGTCGAGTGTTGAATCCTCATCACTACTGATTGTTGAGAGGTGTGTTTTTCAAGGTCCTTTTGCAGCGTCGCCCGCCGCTTCCCGTCCGTCGATTTCACGGTGGTTTGCTGCTTCCATCGGCGAAATTAGCGAATGTTTTCTTTCGCTGGGCCGCGTGGTGGGGGACAAAACTTGTGTCTTGGAGTAGTGGGCAGGCCACTCGACCTCGCTTCGTCTCTATCTGGCACGCTTTAGCGTTTATCCTGGAAGTGATATTTGTGATTCACAAATTGAATAATCGTATTTATGTTTACTTGATATAGTAGTGACTAAATAATACAGGCGAATTCTAGTTGGTTGCGTACTAAGGCGTAACTAAGGCGCACTAAGACGCCATGTCTGTAATGCTTTCAATGTTAGTTTTAAAAATTAGTTGGATGTTCAGCCTAATACCAAGTTATTTTACGCCATATCTTTCAATTAAAACGGACCCAACTGAATTGCAGGAGACATTGAATTTATTTTATGACACGACATTTTCTGTGTTAACTTTTAATTTATTATTTATGCAGTAGCTCAAAAACGACCAAGATTACTCTAAAGGTGTAATACGTCGCTGGCTAATTTTATTCCTTTGAATATTTTTGTATTTGGCCCGATTGCGTTTCTTCTTGAACTAAAACTGAAATTAGTTCAGTTTTAGTTCAAGAAGAAGTTCGAACGAGACAGAGCAATACGTTATAGCGGAGTATGAAATGAAAAATCGACGATTTTTCCCGCTTTAAACAACCTGTCGAACTTACAGCCATCCGAATAGGTTTAAACACATTGTGTGCGGTGTTAGTTTCAGATGCTTTATCTTTAATAGGTAGTTTAACGCGGAAAAGTGACAACCATTCATTTGACACTTCGCTCTAACATATTGCCCTGTCTCGTTCATATGACCTAAAATCGGAAATTAGTCATGTGAACGAGAGCTTTTATCAACAATCTTTCGTTTCACATTGCGCTCTAACGTATTGCTCTATGTCATTCGCTTGAACTAATCACAGTCAATCACTAAGACACGCAATCGGACCCTTTGTCTACGTACATAAATAAGAAATTTGTAAAAGTAAAGAAAATAAAACTGGTCCATTATGGACGCCTTGCGAAATTTTAATTTGATTCGATTTATAATATATCACTAATAATAATATTATTTAGGTAATATAATAATGGTCTGCCAAAATATTATTTTGTTATTTAATATATAGAAGGTTATAAACCGATTAATAACAGGTTAATTTCCATATTATGGCAATAAATAATGCTTAATTATAAATCATAGCCTAGTAGGAATGTTATTGAAAAGGCCTATTATATCAAAACCGACCTTGAAATAATAATTCAGTACTCTCCAAAGGGGCCCATTTAGTATTTTGCTGTGTAATACTTATCATATTATTTGATATGCAAATTAGTTTCGATAAGGATTGTAATGTATTATTATGGCGGTTTTTGGGCAACCTCAATTTAAGCCCTTATAAACCGTTACTCAGCGATATCTGCGACATTTCGTATTTTTTCCAGTTAGTGGAAAATGCGAATTTTCTCAAGTACGTCGGGTCTTTGGACTAAAATTGACGATGATAAATTCAATGTTAGTTAATTTAATTGTTGTACACAATCTGGTCCTCTCCATCCGGTGCGGTAGCTCTGACAAAAATTTACTGAATAAAGAAGGAAAAATTTAAGTCGTTTTGATATCCCTGTTTTTCTATGACGCGTGATGCATTCAGTTAAATAAATAAATAACAATATATTTGTATGGATAAACACTGGTTTCAATATTGCAACTAAAAAGTAGGGGAGCCAGCGACAAAAAAGTGCAAGAGTTTTGGAAAAGGTAATATTTTCATATCAGACAGTACTTTGGCCTTAGAATGGCATAGACTGGCAGGGACTTCATTTTTTGACAAGTATGGAGTAATCCTGATGCCACGCGTTTGATTATCCAAAACACTTTAGGGGTACTAATTAGAATTAAGTCTTTCCTATTACGCCAGTGCCAGGTGTCCCGGTATCTGGCCTGCTGACTTGATCTACCCTAGCTTTCTATGGCCATAATACTGTCTGATCTGAAAGTATCAGCTTTTACTAAACTCTTGCACTTTTTTGTCGCTGGCTCTTGAACTAAAGGAATACCGATTTGAAGTCGTAAGTATAGCGGCTGCTATGCTATGCTTAATTTAATAGTATTACGTTGATAAACTCCATATTATGATAGGGCAAACCTTTAGCGACGGCGAAATGCAAGTGGCGCTGATAGTATTGACTGAGAAACGAATTGCAATTTAATTGACCATTTATAATAACATTGATAATGAATGTTTTTTAATAAAGGACTGATTGAACATAAACAACCGATAATTTACCTAATAATAACATTAAAGATCTTCAATTATTATTGCCATTAATCGCTTTTTTATACAGGCAGATTACATCACACAAATAATACGGAGATATAGAATGCCCGGTGGCACAGTGGTAAGGCCGCCTGATCTTACATTGTAAGGTTCCAGGTTCGATTCCCGGCTGGGCTACCATTTTCCGTTAAGATAAAATTAGCGAAATTGCATTTGAATTCTGTCAATCGAATGCAATAACAAGACACACACTTACACACATAACACACACAGACATTCATGTAAAACACTCCATAGTAGGGTTGGTTGTAAGAGATTGTCGCATGACAATTAACCCGCCCATTGTGAAATGACACAATAAAAAATAGAAACAAACAAACAATGCTATCTATTCTTCAATCTGAACTATAAAGTCTGTAATTCTTACGTATTGAAACCTGTATACAAAATTTAAAATTGACGTCTTTACGTAAATACTAGTAAAATAATAAGAGCATCAATTGATGAAAAACCTTTTGTTATTTAATTATTATTTTATACCATATAGGCGCATTTAGAGTGCCATTTAAAGTGCAACGCTATTGCTATAAAATGAACGCCGTCATATTGAGCATTATTATAGAATATTAATCAATTTTTTAACTATGAGTGCTATCAACATGTTGCGTTTCGTAGTAAAATCCTAGTTGCCAAATCGTACTACACCAAGTTGAGCAAGCTAATACTCTATATAATCAATGGCTCTAGACTCCACGAGGGTCGGCGTTTACAACTTTCCACCGATCTTACTCTTACTGTTGCTCTCCTGCAGCACGGTCCTTGAATAATAATATCTAAATTTATGCCAGTGGCAACACACTTGTCATGTTATCGTAAACTCGTAAATTTGTAAGGGGAATTATATAATATGAATGCAAGCCGGCAAACGCCAGCTAGACAACCCGGCCAATGAAATTACCTGCTAAATTTACGGCCGCACGTGAGGCACACTTTTTCACTAACTTGTCACGAAGAATGGCATGAAGCCAACTGCCGTGGAGCGACCCTCATACTTTACTAGCTCCTTTTCAAATTGAATTATGGTATCACACTCCTATCAATTTATCGACAAGTAAGGCCGGAGAAGTAAAAGTTAAAATTATTTAGGTAATATGGGGATAAAATAATGTATGTATACCACAGATATTTCAATGCAAATTTCATTGCTCACAACGGGAGTTAATGGGCCCATGCTGGGTTGGCCACGAAGACCTATTCTGTTCAGGGACGGTCACACTCACGGGTCAAGACCCATCCGAAGGCCTCCACGCACGAGGTGCGAACCTGGGTAGGACTCTGGCTTTGGTCAGTTTCCCCTGGGAATCAAACCTCTGGCGCTCCTGGACGGTCTGCGCACCGTGCGGCGTAATCCAATCGATTGTGCACTCTGACTAACAACTTGGTTTGTCGACTACAACGGGCGAGCCCGTCACCACAGGCAGTTTTAACGATTAGTCGTTCTATCTCCCTGCAGTGAGCGTAGAAGACTTGGGACAAAACAGTCCACCATCTAGCTACGCCGCAACCCGTAAGAGACCAATGCCTTAACCTCAAAATAGCCAGTAATGTTACCTGGCGGGCCGACACTCGCGCCCTTACTTCCAATTGTGACCAGATTCTCCGGTCTCTCGATTGGTTCCGAGTTCGAGGTCGCTTGCGCGGTCCTCTCCCTTAAGAAGCGGTGAAACGGTGTATACCGAAACTATCGCGGACCACGGCGTCCTTTGCCCGGCTCTTCACCCAGGATCAGATGGCCGATGGTCATTTCAAGAGCAGTCGCCGTAAGGTCCGCAACCACCCCCGCTCTATAGGAAACAGTACAGCTTCCAGACTCCCCCGACTGTTAGTCAGAGCCTTGAGCGGGTACGGGGACGCCCTCAAACGCGGAATTAATCTACAGGTGGCCGGCAATAAGGTGAGGGAGGTTCCGCCGAAGCGTCCCACTGTCTTAATCTACCCCGAGAAGGAGAGCGCCTCTGCGTCATCCGAGTCGACCAAAGCGGCTCTCTTCAAGGCTCTGGACCCTTCGGCCGACGGTTTCCGCCCAGTCACCGTGCGGAAGGTAGGCCGGGCCGGCATCCTGGTCCAGACCTCAACTCCTGGGGGCCTGGAGAGGATGAAGGCTGCGGGCGAAAAGCTTCGCGGTGCTGGGCTGAAGGCTGTTGAGCCTCAGGGCCGTCTCCCGCGGATTGTCATTCATGACATTCCGCGGGACCTCAAGGAGGAGGAGTTGAAGGAGCTGCTTTGGAATCAGAATTTAGAGGGGCGCTGTAAGGTTGATAAGCAAACGGCGCTTGGCGCCACGCGACGCGCGTTCGCCTTTGGCGCAAGGGACGCTTCGGTGGTCCAGGACGTGTGGATCGTGCACCCCGAGGTGCGATCGGTGCTTGTCTCGGGGGGGAGGGTCTTCCTAGACTGGGACTCCTGCAGGGTTCGCGACTACGTGGGTGCGGTTCGGTGCTTTAACCCGCTGAGCACGTAACATCCATTTGGGGACATGAATGGCGGCCGCCGAAATTCCGAAACGTCCACTACTGGATATAGCGCTCGGCTCTTACGAAAATGTCGTTTAAATTTCGAAATGCGATTGTATATTCTATCGAATGATGCCATAATATAGCCAAATATGCAACACTATGAAATTGCTCGATTGCCGCATGCGATGTTAGAAATATGAATTACTACATCCCTTACAAAATCGGTGACCTCATTTCTGACGACAGTCGCTAACTGCCCACCGCTGGCGGCGTATAATTCCGCGATGTGTTTGTGTTGTGAATTGTTTTGTGTATATAAGTGAAGTGTATACCGGATAAAAGTAAGTAATTTCCATTTTTAAGTAGTTTAGGCCTTAGGATTAAACAATTTACACAGCCCATTTGCTGTTTTTCACGAATTTTCGAAGAAAACACTTTGGCAAAACGTAACGGCTCGCGAAAGATGGCCGTTTTTATTTTGTAATGTTTGTGAAATATCCCGTTATATCGCGAAACATGACGTAATGTCGCTTTAATTTACTAATAAAATAGGTATTGCTTCATTTACATCCTAAGTTATCACATAATTAGGCGTATTTTGAACATTATATGTTGTTTTCAAATATGGCTCGCGAAAATGAAACTTGTTTTGATAATTACTATGAGAGAAAAAAGTGTGATTTTCCATAGTTTTTCGATGAAATGTGACTCTTTGGAGTATAGTAATTAGTTATTAGACATATAATAAGTCTATGATAAGACAATATAATTGAAAAAATCTAACGAATTTTATATTATGGGCATTCAAAGTTTATTATTAGGTTCGGAAGTCGGAAACTCTCAAAACTTTAGATTTTTCTATAATATCAGACAAAGCTCAAAGTTCTGGTGTGATTTCTAAGAAGAAGTGATGTAGTAATAAAGTTATTTTGAAAGAATTTCATATAAAAAAATACCATAAGTAGTCACAAATTAAAAATTAAAAAAATTTTTTTTTACGAGAATACATACAATTTTTCTTGGCTGAATAAATAAATATTTTTTCCGTATTTTTGTATGCAAATAAGTAAAAAAAAAATATCGCTTTGGTAAAGCATTTAATAAAGAACATAACTGTATTTACAATTTTTGATATTTACAAAAACTGTATTTACAAAAAAATCGAAATGATTTTATAGGCGAGTTTTTTCAGTTTGCCAATTTTGTAATATTTATTCATTATTATCTTAATTGTTTTATGAGATAAGGTTATAATGTTTTATATGTCAAATTTCAATGCGATCATTTTTCTATTAATCTTTTTTTAATCCGATTAGTGGTTTATAAGTTATGATCGTTTTTCTCAAGGCCGTTGACTCGCGTCGATTTTTTGCGCGAATATGTCGCGCGCAAAAGTGATGTTTTTGGGCGCGGTGAGTTTTTACCTCGCAACGTGAGGGGTTAAGTGCCATAGTTACGGCCACACACAGAAGAGGTGCGAGCTGGAGATGGTGTGTGGCCACTGCGCTATCAAGGGGCATGAGAAGCCAGCGTGCCCTTCCAGGGGGGACCCGCCCAAGTGCGCTACGTGCTCGGCGCTGCGCAGAGAGGCGGCTCACCCGACCGGGTCCGCAGGCTGTCCGGCTTACCAACGCGCGGTGAATAGGGAAATCGCTACCACGAATTATGGCGGGGCATAGTCCCCAACTAATGTTAACCTGCGCGCAACTGAACCTCCAGAGAAGTCGTGCTGTCACGGCTGAATTTGGGAGGACGCTTGAGGTGATGGGTATCGGAGTAGCGTTCATGCAGGAGCAGTACACGCACCTTGGGAAAACCCGAGGTATAGACGGGCGGTGCGTGGTGCTAGAGAAGGGGAGCCGACCCATGGCAGGGATTGCGGTGAGCTCGTCTCTACCGCCGCCTCTGTTCCTGGATCGGCTCTCAAGTGAGCACCTCGCCTGTGCGTCTATAGTTATTAACGGCGTGGACTGCTACTTCATTAGCGTCTACTTCCAATTCGGTGAGGCTGTGGACGCCTACGTTGCTGGACTCGCCGCGGCCCTCGACGCTCTCCGGGGCCGCCCGGTTGTGGTAGCGGGGGATTTTAATGCCCGCTCCCCATCTTGGCACGATGCCGGAAACCTGGACCGCCTGGATAGAGTCGCGCGGGGAAGGGCCGAGGCTGTCGAGGAGTTGATAGCGATCTTCGGGTTGCATATTATCAACTCTTCTGGACAGCCCCGGACCTTCTGCGGCCCCGGGGGATCCAGCAATGTGGACTTGACTTTGTGCTCTGCGGGCTTCGCCCGAGAGGTGGTTAACTGGACTGTGCACGAGTCCTCGTCATCCTCGGACCATCGGCTTATTACTTTCGACATCGGTCGGCGCGTAAACCCACCGTCGATCTCTGAATGGCGGTACCGTACCTCTAATATAGACTGGGACCGTTTCGGAGAGTCTCTGTCTACGGGGCTTGCCAGATTCCCTCCTCCACACAGCAGCTCGGCCGAGGAACTCAGTGTCTCCCTCAACGAAGCCATCTCCTCGGCCTGTGATTCGGTTCTGGGTCGAAAGAAACCCCGCGGTGGCTTCGCGGCCCCGTGGTGGACTTCCGATCTCTCAGACCTCCGGAAGGTGTTCAGGCAGGCCTACCGCCGAATGAGTGATGCCCGCAGAGGCTCTCTCCCCCCCGAGCGTGAAGAGGAATTGCGTGGCAATCTCCGTTCCGCCCGAAGCGTCTACCACGCCGCTATTAGGCGTGCTAAGATGGACTCCTGGAGAAAGTGGGTCTCAGACGTTGGGAACGAAAACCCATGGGACATGAGGACTGCGGTAGACAAGGGCGCCAAGAGGGGCGGAGAATACCTATCCAGTATAGTTGAAGGTGTTTCCGCCCCCCTTGATACTAGAGGCACCTTGGAGACTCTCCTCAATTCCTTGTGCCCATCGGACTTAACTGTTAATGACGACCCCCACCACGCACAAATACGGCGGCTTGCCGCCTTAGACTCGCGCGTCGTAAACTCATCCGAGGTGACTGCGGACGAGGTTGGCCGGGTAATCGGATCGCTGTCGCTTAAGAAGGCGCCTGGGATAGACAACCTTACAGCCGTGATCGTCAGACGGGTCTGGGAATTTGCCAGGTGGGAGGTGACCGTACTGATGCAGAAATGCATCAATGAGGGCCACTTTCCCACCTGCTGGAAGGCGGGCCTCCTGCGGGTGATTCCCAAGGGCAACGACAAGCCCCGATCGGATCCGAGGGCGTACAGGCCCATCACGCTCCTTCCCATTCTGGGCAAGGTGCTTGAAGCGCTTGTGCGTGATCGGCTGGAGGAGACGCTGTCTCCTCAGAACGATCGGCAGTTCGGATTTACCCGAGGGAAAAGCACGGAGGATGCCATCCTTTTTGCTAAGGACTGGGTCCGTGACTACGAGGGCCCCAACGTTGTTGGAGTCTTTCTCGACATCTCCGGTGCTTTCGATAACGCGTGGTGGCCGATGATCCTGTGCAAGCTTCGAATCCGTCAATGCCCAAACAACCTCCTAAAAATTGTCAGGAGCTATTTCACTGATAGGTCGGTTATTCTGAGGTACGGTCCGACCAGCGTAAGGAAAACCCCCTCGATGGGGTGTCCGCAAGGGTCGGTGCTCGGTCCCACCTTGTGGAACATCCTTTTCGACGATTTTCTGGCACTACCATACCCGGCGGGATGCGCCGTCAGTGCATATGCTGACGACGCTCTCCTACTGGTAGGGGGCAGAAGTCGCGCCGAGGTCGAGAGAAGGGTAGCTGCGTCGTTGGACCTCATCCTCGGGTGGGGCCAGTGTAACAGACTGACCTTCTCACCGGCTAAAACTCAGGCGCTTCTCCTGAAGGGGCGCCTCAAGCGTAAACCGGTCATCAAATTGAGCGGCCGCCCGGTATCCTTTCCGGAGTCTGTCCGGTACCTGGGGGTCGCGCTGACGGCGTCCTTTTCCTTCCTTACGCACGCGAAAATTGTAGCCGAGAAATCCCGGTCCCTCTTCTTTGCTCTCCGTGAAGCGAGCCGAGCCGACTGGGGAATTCGTTTCCCTGCGGTAAGGACGATATACGAAGGTGTCTTCGTACCACGTGTGACGTACGCTGCACGTGCGTGGACGGAGCACCACATCCCGGAGGCAACCCGAGTGGCTCTCTTGCGTGGGCAGCGCATCCCTCTCGTGGCTATGACCGGGGCGTACAGGACGACGTCCACTCTCGCGCTACCTGTCATTGCGGGCGTCCTGCCCATCGATTTGGAGGTTTTGGAGCGCGCAGCGTTGGCGCGGTATCGTCGGGGAGGACCAGTGGTCTTTCATGGCCTCTCGGTTGACCCGGCGGGGTATCGAGCTGGGGAGTTTGCCCGCCTGATTCGTGCGGAATCCCTTCGTGTTTGGCAGGAGAGGTGGGATGCTGGCGGCACGGGCCGCCTCACCCACTGCTTCTTTCCGTCGGTAGAGGCGAGAATGAAAAATGCGTGTTTTCTGCGGTTCGATCACCATACCACCCAGCTGGTCGGGGGCCATGGGGAGTTCAAAGCCAAGCTGTCTGACTTTGGACTCTCCCGTGACCCCTGGTGCGTGTGTGGGCATGGACTTCAAACGGCAGAACACGTCATTTGGATATGCCCAAAGCTCTCGACCGCACGGGATGAATTGGTGCGTGAGGTCGGCGCGTGCGCCAAGCGCCTACCGATATGGTATGCGGATCTGGTCGAGTGTGGGCGTTGTTTCGGCGCGTTCCGATGCTTCGCGGAGAAGTGGGTTTCCCTTTGGGAGGAGTTGAGGCTTCCGGGAACCCCAGTTTTGGGGTCCCCCCCGACACCAGTGGCGTGATGCGAAGGCCACTTCCAGCCCGAAGTGCCCGTCTATGTGCCGTCCCCCAAACCGCCCCCGCGGGCGCGTCCCCTGCCTGAGGACCTTGGTTAGGCCGTCCCCCACGAGACCGCCCCATGACCCATACGTCTACATACCCCCTCACTAACCACTTAGTCCCCCCGACATCCTGTCTGTGTTTGGTAGCCTGTCTTTGTTTAACTTTAATCTCTGCTTTGTGTTTATTTTATTATTATTTTTACGACTATTTCTGATCTTCTTTTGTTGTTATCTTCTTTTGTTTTTTTTATACTCAATAAATGGGTTTTCGGGGTGGTACGGGGGGGGGGTGGCTACCTTTCTTTACCCCCCGCGCGTATACCCTTCTGGTACGCGCGGGGTGTCGTTGCATGATATCCCGGGCAGATAAGACGACCACCGTCGTTATAACTGCCCGGGCGGTGGGTGGGTTCTCCACCCTCACCTGCCGCCTTGAAACCACTAAACTGTTAGTCAGAGCCCAGGGAGCTAATGGGCCCATGATGAGGTGGCCACGATGACCCATGTGTTCAGGGTCGGTCACACTCACGGGTCAACACCCATCCGATGGCCTCCACGCATGGGGCGCGAACCTGGGTAGGACACTAGGTCAACCAGTCTCCCCTGGAAATCAAACCTCTGGCGCTCCTGGACGGTCTGCGCACCGAGCGGCGCAAGCCAATCGACTGTGCTCTCCGACTAACAGTCGGGGGAGTCTGGGTACTGTATTGTTTCCTATAGAGCGGGGGTGGTTGCCTACCTTACGGCGACTGCTCTTGAAATGACCATTGGCCATTCGATCCCGGTTCAGAGTCGGGCAAAGGACGCCTTGGTCCGCGATAGATTCGGTGCACACCGTTTCACCGCTTCGTAAGGGAGAGGACCGCGCAAGCGACCTCGAACTCGGAACCAATCGATAGACCGGAGAAATCTGGTCACAATTGGAAGCAAGGGCGCGAGGGTCGGCCCGCCAGGTAACATTACTGGCTATCTCGCGGTAAAGGCGTTGGCTTCTTGCGGACTGTGACGTAGCTGGACGTTGGATTTGTTCTGTCCAAAGTCTTCTACGTTCACTGCAGGGCGACAGAACGAGAAAATCGTTAAAACGTCCTGTGGTGACGGGCTCGCCCGTTGTAGTTGACACCGCAAGTTGTTAGTCAGAGTCGGGCAAAGGACTGGGAGCTAATGGGCCCATGATGAGGTGGCCATGATGACCCATGTGTTCAGGGTCGGTCACACTCACGGGTCAACACCCATCCGATGGTCTCCACGCATGGGGTGCGAACCTGGGTAGGACACTGGGTCAACCAGTCTCCCCTGGGAATCAAACCTCTGGCGCTCCTGGACGGTCTGCGCACCGAGCGGCGCAAGCCAGTCGGGAGGACAGGGGTATACCTGAAGGTTAATTCCAGACTGAGATTTCCTATTAAAAGTGGTTTCCAGGGGCGAGCTGGCCCACTGGGTTGGTTACCTTCCTATTGCCTCGCATTAAGGCGTTGGAATCTCGCTAGTTCGTGGATTTGCTGGACGATAGGTGTGTATCGTTCGAAAGTCTTCTACGCTCATCCCACGGCTGAAAGAACGATCACATATCGATATACCAGCCTGGCGTGACAGGTTCGCCCGTTGTAGTCGACACCGCTCAACTGCTCACACCGTTATGGCTAACAAGGCAAATTACTAATATTGACCTTCAATTTTCAAATTCTACTTATACTTTTAGAAATAGTTTTTAGTAGAAGGAAACATTCCTGTCGCGTTTTAAATTTTATTCCGATTTTTAAGAGCGCCTTTCAAGGACATCAATATTTTTAAATATAAAAATCTGTCAGTTAGTTTAAAATTATGTTATTTTATAACATAACAACTATGTTACCTAAAAACTATGCTAGTGTCAAACTGTTTTGGATATGTTTCAGCACCGCCGCATAGTGGATGCCGAATAATTGCAGTTTTATCACTAAATTAATTCCAGAAAAGACTCGGGAAACACAAAAATACTTGAAATTTTATCTTCTTCCCCACACCGTTACTATCTTTTTATATTTTTTCTGTATTATACAAATTAAAATTTTCCAAGAAATCCTGTCACCGCAAAAGGTCATAACTTCTGTGTTTTCGACTGTATCAACACACAACAGCCAATAATAGACAGTTTAAAAAATTATTTTTATACGTTAATTTCTTCAATATTTCATCTCTAATCAAAGCAACTCTCCATTTGCTCTTATTCTGCAGTGACGAACAACAAAACGCGAGCCATATAATAGGCGGCTTTAAAAAATCTCGATTTATCCGCGCCTTCTCAGAAGCAGACTCTTACTCTTTTCTAATCCTGTTTTTTTTTTAATAAAAAGTGGTTTAGCGAATGCCATACGTGATTTCCCTTCATGTTTTAAAGTTTAGAAGTATACATGTATAACTTAAACTACAGATGAGTAGTTAGGTATTGTAAATTACTTCTGTAATAGCGTTAGTCCCCTGTGTTTCATTTCTTCCTTTCAAATTTAGGGATGGTAGATTTGTTTCTAACAATAGGTGGATAATTAATTAAGGCCTGGAAAATATTTTGCTATTCGAAATGATTTTGCTTGACCTAACTCTATATCATCGCCGATCGTTAAAAGCGACGCATATTTTCTTGCTCTTCTTTTCCTTTTTCTGCTATCTTTAGGCCGTTGCACAAGATCGTAATTGATAAAGACATGAAGCCATATGAATATTAAGTGAATATTGATAATGAGTTATAAATGTCAAAGGCTTGCTGGAAGCAAAGATGAACCTACATACGAGTATATTGCGCCATCGCGGATTTTTAGGACGTTTTTAAAATGTAATATTTTATTGATTAAAAAAAAATGTTGAAAATTTTACTACAAAGAGAACATCGCTTGTATAGTAGGACGGTGTCGACTACAACGGGCGAACCCGTCACCCAAGACTGGTACAACGATATGTGATCGTTCTTTCAGCCGTGGGATGAACGTAAAAGACTTAGAGGCAAGATAATTACTGTCTAGCTCCGGCAACAAGCACGTTAGAGGCCAACGCCTTACGGAGAGGCACCGGGAAAGGTACCCAGCGGGCAGCCTTGCCCCCTAACTACCAGTTTTAGTAGGATATCTCTTTTTGGAGTTAACCTTCAGGATAACTCCATCCTCGCGACTGGCTACGGGTCCGAAGTCACTTACACGGCCTCTACCTGTTGTATTATAGTGGTAATTCAATTTGAATTTATTGCGGACCTGGGCATCCTTTGCCCGTAGTCCCCCACGGGATCGGGTGGCCCAAGGTCATTTCAAGAGTGGCATGACAACAGATCAAAATCCACCACCGCTGCTCAGGAGACAATATATTTTTATAATCTCCAGACCTCTTCAGAAATTAGTGCACAACCGATTAGCATCGCCGAACGCTGCGCAAACCGTCCAGTAGCGCCGGGATGCAATCCCGCCAGGAGAAACTTGTCCACCAGTTGTGAGGCCTGAGACGCGAGAGTCTTACCCGGGGTAGCCTTCCGCACGAGGAGGATTCTGAATAGGAGCTAAATCGTGAGTTAAGCCGATCCGAGAACAAAATAGATCCTATAGCCCAAGCTGCACGAAACCATTCGCTACCCATTCGTGCGTGGATCGAAGTAACATGACGCAGCGTTTAACGATGATTTTTAATTATAGGAATTATCGCGGCAAATTTTTGAACACAGCAAATATTTCAGCGCGACCTAATGGCGGAACCATTGATTTTAGCGGAACGTAACAAATAATATATGTAGGTAAAGAGATACAAAGCAATTAAAGCTAGATAGAGAATCGCGTAGAGCTATGTATTATCTATATACATAAAACAAAGTCTGGTTTGTTCGAACACTTATAACTCGAAAACGGCGAGACCGATTTTCATGGTTTTTTATTTCTTGTATTTGTCTCCGTCCCGAATAGCAGAATAACTATCGGAACTAAAAACATCGGAAAATATACGTTAAAATTAAATAAAAGAAAAAACATGTTCCCATACAAAATGTTCATGGGTTTCGTAACTGTCAAAAATTTAATGTTTATCCCGTCGATACGGTAAACTCTCCCCTCAAATTAAAGAAAGTAATTAAATAAAGGTCTCGAATCGACAAGATATATCCACAATATTCGGACCACAATTATTACATAGTTTAATTCAATCATGTCATGCTGACACGCGATTGATATACTAAATTTTTGTACTTTTATATTTAGTTTTGTAAAGTTTGTGACGTTGTAGGAAGTAATCTCTGAATCTACTAAACCGATTTTGAAAATTATTTTACCAGTAGAAAGCCACGTTAATTGTGAGTGTCATAGGCTATATATTAATCAGAAAAATGCAAAGACTTTTTCGTGGAAGACCGATTTGCAAAGTAAGTTGGAGAATAATCTGTCGAACGAAAACGTTTCTAATTAACGCTGCCTTAACGATGAGAGGTATATGATTAAGTTCTAGAAAAAAGTTGTAGAGCTTGACAATGCCTACAAAAAAGTCAGCGACAGCATATGTCCAACTTTTATATTTAAGTCCAAAAAGTAGTATTTTATATTAAAAAATAATTTTAATCATTAGGTCATGTTTATTGGTTATATTATCAACAATTATGAATTCTTACCAAAATAAGTAAATTTATCGTCTCAAGCGTTTAAAACAAAAGACTTTTCCCGTTTACTGGAAATAATTTCCCTTTTACTGCATAAATAGTTAAAGAGATAATACGCTCACAAATAAGACACAAGAAGACACTCACAAATAACGGTATTATAGTCAATTTGGCATGCAAATACATACATACATATGCAGTAAAAATATAACCCTTCTTTTGGCAGTCATGATATAAATCATAGCACTCAGCACTAACCGAACCGCATTCATAATTTCATCACAGGTAAAAAGTTTTACCGGCAAACGAAGTGGGCACGGGTCAGCTAGTATAAAATAAATTGATAATCTCATAACGAATTGCATTCTGGAAATCGATTATCACTGCATTATATTGTAGGTACACATACTTATCGACTTGTACACTTTATTTTATCGAAGAGTAGTCGTGAAAATTGTTTGTCAGCTGCTCAATCGTATTGTAGGTACAGAAGCGGCGGCGGTAGGCCCATCTCGAGGACGGGGCGTTGAGCAGGTGTCTTACGTAATGTGGTGCTGATTCAATTTGGCTTCAGACCCCACTCCGGCAATTTTCCGACCCTCCCCGTCCGCCCCGCCCCACCGCGCCTAGCCCCGCCTGCCCTATCGTCGCCTAAAGGACCGCGATCGCTGCGAATCCTGATGAACATCGATTTTCAGGGGCAAATGACATGAATATCAATTGCGCCTCTTCCATTTTATTTACACTTCCGAAGGACCGCGGCGCGTTCGCTGTAATTTACATTTCAGCTTTGCGTTTTATTTCCTGTGTCACTGTTAAAATAATATGAATCGATAGAGAAACCTAGCCTAATAGCACCATTGTCTTTTATTTTATTTGCACATAAAAGGCACATAAAAGGGACTTCTAAAGTTCATACTTAAAAAGGACGTTTTTTAATATATCTTAAGATTACACATGGAAAAAATAATTATTTTCTAATTCAAATAAAGCGACAAATTGATCAATTCCAATCCCATGCAAACTGAGGCACGTCACACATCAACATAACTAGGCTTACGCCTGTACTTACACTGAGTAAAATATGTAATACACAGAAACACGCATGTATTGTGTAGTTATCATGTCACGGGCATAGTAACTACACCGCAAATCCAATATGGCGCACAACGAGATCTTGCTTTTGCCATCACAGCATGTTATTACATGCGTAAGATTATAGTCAGTTACAAGAATCATGTTGAAGGTACATTATACCGTTATTTTCGTTGTACCCATACGGTGAACGGTGAAACATATAATCGAGTACCTAATGGAGTTTCAGCAAACTTTCTTGCAATTCACCAAACTTACGATTGAAACATCATTATTATGTATAAAACCGTCATAACATAACGACATTGTAGAAAGAAATCCAATAATTCTCTCAGAGTAGATGTGCAATATATTACACATCTAGGTAAAGGCGAGTTGCGAACTGACATAATGAAAAAAAAACGTTTATTACCAGAGATTAGTTATGAAGTAATATTAAGTAGAGATTGAAAAAAATAGAAAAAATGTTTCAATATTTTAAAGATTAAACACTAATACAGCAGGACCGCGTTTATACGAGCCCCGATTAACCGAGGTTGAAAGGTTATGGCCAGGCCATGTTTTTACCTCACAATTTCACCCCTCTGCTCCGATTTTAGGTACTATGTATTACTGTATTTTATAATCTATGTATTGTATTACATTTTTAACTGACTACTTTTAAATAAGTAGGTAATACATGTATTATTTTATTTCATTGGCTACATTTATTTTAAACTTTATCGTATGTTTCCCCCTCGATTTACGACACAATCCGTGTTATCCGAGTTTTGGGTTATCCGAGGGTAGGACCTCGCTTATCCGAGGTATAGGGATAAGCGTGGTCCTACTGTAATAATAACAATAGATACATTGATAGAATATTTCAAACAAATTAAACTACAATTGACAGTTCAAATAAATAAATAGATATATGTATAACAATCCATAAACCTAACAATAAATATCCTACAATTATCTGTATAATTTCCAGTGAATTAAAAATCGGTTAATATCGGATTAAGTTAATATCAGTAGTCACATTTAAAACGTCAAATTACATTAAAACTGTTAAATAGGAATTATTGCAGTATAGGAACCTTTCTCAGAAATCGAAAAAATAAAGAAATACTACTAGATTCGATCATTGTAATGCTAAATGTGAAAGAAAAAACTTCGGACGTGTAAAATTTCTAAACCAAATTTACATACAAAAATAAAAAAAAGTTTTTTACATACAAAAAAAAACTCAGTTTATTACGGTTGTTTAAAAACAAAACTAATCTAACCTAACGCCAAATAGGTGTTTATGTATTATTTAAAATTTAAAAAAACTTAACCTACCAAAATGTATGGGTTTGGCGCTTTTTTGAATGCCTATATCTCGCTTATTTATTGAGACCGAATAAATATTATTGCAGATTCGGAATCAGCGTGGTAAATATAGTCTGGTGACGTTAAAAAATCAACAATCTAGAAGAGGTACCTATACTGCAATAATACCAAAGACTTTTCAAAATCGGTTCAGTAGATCCAGAGATTACTTCCTACAACGTCACAAACTTTACCTCTTTATAATATTAGTATAGTAAAATACTAATATTATAAGAGGTTAAAATATCAACAATCTAGAAGAGGTTCCTGTACTGCAATAATACCCTCTTTTATTTAGGACTAGTATTTTCTTTATGTTGTTGTTGTTGCGGAAAGCTGGGCCTGCATTTGGCACCTGGTGTCGTTTTTCGATTGAGCCTCGTCTTGTACTCTGTGGTGCTAATTTTTAAAGTTCCTTACTGCATATGGTAATATAACGTAATGGTTTTCGCCTAGGTTTGTCGCAATTTGTAAAACTTTAAACTCGGTGAATAGTAAGTCAGACTGAGTTTTAGAGACTGAGAGAACGAAAGAGTTTTTTTTTAATTAGAAACCATTATCATTGACATTTGGGCTTCAATAAAAGGGGCAAGTGCCGTGCGTGTTGCTCTACCTCATGCCTAGATTGCACAAGCAATTATATTATGCACAGCAAATTATACCATTTTTATAGGAGGTTTGGAGAGAACATTGCGATGGAGTTATGTATAGTTTTCTCAGATTGGTCGCTGTGTTGTTTATTTGTTCTTTCCTAGGTAAGACATTTTATGGAATTAAGTCATTTTTGTTCATAAGCATTCCTTTTGTAATGCCTTATTTCCTTTAAAAGTGTGGATTTTTAAGATGTTAAAAGTAGGACTATAAATAAAATGTTTTACTTCATACTTAGTTTTACTGGCGGCAATCGCAAGAAAATGATAGTATAGCCAATTCTATACGATTCTAATTTTACGTTAGCCGTTTTTTGCGAAGCTGTATACCTCGTCGCAGGTTTTTCGATTAAAAATCAAGAGAGTATTGTTAGCAAAAAGGGCATTGCTTTTTCTCTTGCTAAAGGATAATTAATATGGAATGGTATATTCATTTTTATAAATTAGAAACAATGTGGGTCCCAATACATTCCCTTGTGGAATACCGAATTAAATTATCCTTTCCAAACTTTTTATTATGTCGTTGCACGACATGATGTCGTGCAACGACAACCTCTCGCGTATCGGAAGGGTAGCGAACGGATACAAGAAGGAAGATTCTCCGGGTTTCTATCCCTTCCGGCAATCCCGTGAACCGTTTATTTTTCATCAAAAACTATTTACATATTACTTACAAACTAACACATAATTAGAAAAAGTTTTACAAATTAGGTTACTCTTATATACTAGATTATTGTTATTTATATCTATCGCTGGTGATTTCTGGCGGTGTATCCATGTGGCTATGTATGTGCGGTGCCGACTTACATCAATAAACAGCAGCAGGGGCGTCGTCGGGGGCATCTAGACCGGGAGAACCCGCAAAAGGCACGCACCCACAGGGGCGGCCGGGACGTCACGATATGATACAGGCGACTTCGGGCGATGAAGCAGCCCACGGACAGCACCGTTAGGATCCACTGTATCCTTTCCAAACTTGAGAACTCGTATAAAATTATTGTATATTATAATTGTCCCCACTATACATAATATATAGGTCACAATATAGTTTTTGGAACTGGCCACTTACATAAATAATAAAAAATCATTATTATAGCATTTAAAAATAAAAATATTTTTCTGTAGAATAAACCGTCATATGTATTTTCATTGTGGTGTCATTTACAAAAATGTGTGTCTGAATTACGATGGATTTAACTCTTAAAAGAATTGAGTGTATTATTTTCTACAATATGTAATGTAACTTGACAGCACACTGTGAGGGACCACCCCTCACTAGACTCCAATTGCTCGTGAGTGAGGGAGTGGTGTCATCAAGGGTTTTCTCCGTAGTGAAAGTCGTCTTGCTGAAGTTAAAGTAGTTTATTGCAGAAGGTATTTGATGCTTGCCAGTTGTAACGCTTCGAATGATAAGTCGCGGTGAGTGTAGTGTGTGAGTGAAGATGATGATCGCGGATGTGTAGTTGAAGATTGATATCGCGGATAATGAAGTGACTGTTCGATGATGATGATGCGAGGTATAAGCGCGGCGGTTGTCGACTCGAAGATGATGCGTGTGGCTGACTGGCCAGAAGATGATAATAGAGAGCGCGTACTTGTGAGTGAGGCGGGTGACGACCGCCAGAGGATGATGAATAATTGGCTGAATGTATGAGCTTATATACGGTGCTAAATGACGCAATACCGTAGGCGTGGGGGCAGTGAGTATGTCCGATTGAATCGATCAGGAGAAATTATATGAATCATCAGCTTGCGACTGCATTAATTGCCGAAATTAGATGGAATTCAATGTCAGTTGGCGCGTGTAGAATTAACTGTGTTTGCGGTTATGGATTTCTAGAATCTAATTCTTTTGTTGACTCGATATGTTGGGCGAAGTACCACCAAAACAAAAGCCACTCTCGGCTTCAAACTGATTTTGGCGATAAAGCACCCAGCAATACGTACATGTATAGATGCACCATGACAATGCCAGCTCTTACACAACCAGATAAACAAACGATTTTTGAAACAAACGAAAAATGCAGAACTCATGAGCCATCCTCTACACAGACCCGACTTGGAACCTTGTGACTCATTCGTGTTCCCGAAATTCAGTGCCAATTACGCCGTTAATTATTTTCAAGAATATGAAAATCATTTTTGCGAAGGTCACTACAAAGAAGTGTAATAAATGCAGTTAAAATTATTTTATACGCATGAAGCGTATTTTTTTTTAATTATTTTTTTTACCGACAAGGCTGATGCCTTTTCGTGGAACCCGCCTTGTTTCCTATCGGTAACATCTTCTAGGTGGGCATTTATAGCATCATGCAGTCAAATACTCAGGCGGTCACCCATCCCAGTATTGACCGCGCCCAACGCTGCTTAACTTCGGTAACAACGAGGAGAACCGGTATCAATGCGTCTAGGGACGCTACAACAAATAGAGCTGTCGACTACAACGGGCAAACCCGTCACCTCAGAAAGTTTTACCGATATTAGATCGTTCGGTCTCCCATGAGGTGAGCGTAGAAGACTTGGGACGAAATAAGTCCACTGTCTACTTACGCCACAAGGCCGTAAGAAGCCAACGCCTTACCGCGAGATAACCAGGTTAATCATCCAGCGGGCCGACACTCGCGCCCTTACTTTCAGTTGCAACTAGATTACTCCGGTCTCCCGACTGGTTACAAGTTCGGGGCCGCTTGCGCGGTCCTCTCCCTTACGTAGCGGTGATACGGTATCTACCGAATCTATCGCGTACCACGGCATCCTTTGCCCGGCTGTTCAATCGGTATCGGATAGCCGATTGGTCGTTTCAGGAGCAGTTGCCGTAAGGTGAACAACTCTCCCCGCTCTATAGGATACAGTACTGTTTCCAGACTCCCCTGGCTGTCGGTCAGAATGCTCAATCGATTGGCTGACACCGCACGGTGCGCAATCCGTCCAGGAGCACCTGAGGGTTGACTCCTAGGGTAAACTGGCCCGCAGGCCAGTGGCCTTCGCAGGCTCGCACTTCTGCGTGGAGGCCGTCGGATGGGTATTGAGCCGTGCGTTTGACCGACCCTGAATACATGCGTCTTAGTGGCCAAACTGCAACAGGACCTATTAGCTCCCAGAGCTTATCTAACGCTCACGAAGAATATTTTGAGAAACAATAATTTGATTGTTGGACATTATTTTTTTTTATTCATTCCGGAAACTTTCAGTGTGACCCCCATATTCCTGACATTGATTAATCTTCTTACTTGTGCGACGAGGGTCATCAGTCTACATTCAAAATAGGAAACATGGAGTAGTGTAAGTTAGACACTGCTACGTTTCCCCGCACTCTAAAATGAGAGTACAATAGTACCAGGAGATCATTAGGGTCCAAGGCCAAGTTAGAGTAAGCACGCGCGATCTCTATATGTATGCTTTTAAAAACCTCTTCTACCTGTACTTGAATGTGGTCCCCTTCCCCAACCCTCACCTTCCTACAATAAGCTTAAATTTAAATGAATGTCGCGGGTCGTCTATTGTGCTCAACTTTATAAAGGTTAAATAATCTGGCCACCATTTTGCGGCTTTATATTAATAGTTTAAATTAGAAACGAAGCCTGCCTTATGTTGGAAACGCATTGGCCATTCTAAGAAATGCGATATTGTTTCACCGCTAAGTAAAGGCCGGGTTTTGTGTTACGAATTTAATGAAGATTGTATGTATAGATACTCTTAATCATTAAAATGAAATCGAGGATCATATTCATCCTAGCGCGTTTTGTC
Organism: Micropterix aruncella; assembly: GCA_944548615.1. Lineage (NCBI taxonomy): Eukaryota > Metazoa > Arthropoda > Insecta > Lepidoptera > Micropterigidae > Micropterix > Micropterix aruncella. The sequence continues at coordinate 21,369,192 of OX155958.1, forward strand.
GTTGAATATCAATATCCTTCCTCTGTTTCGCGTCCGATGATTTTGAATTTAATTTCCATGCTTCCTCATGAAAGAAGTCACTCGACTTTATATGACATTACCATTAAAACGACAATTTGGATAATAGTTAATTAAATTAAACCGCTTTAAAGAGATAACTACCTGCCAACATTATACGACAAAACAAACGTCGAAACATCGGGAAAATTGTCGCCTTGTACCACACGATTAGAATCCGCTTTTATTTTAATCAAATACATATATTATTATTCGAAATACCAATATTATGAGACCTCGACAATATATTTTTCTCATTTCTTTATCTTTTACATGTGTCCATATTCACGGCATAAAAATACAATTTATATTCCTTGATATTTCAAGTAAAACGTCATATCTCATACGGATAACTAGTTAAAACGGACATAAAATAAAAATTTATCAGAATTTTCTGATAAAGACTCTATAGGCTTTGATAAAAAAAATATATTTGAAACCACACCCCCACTCTACATATGAATTATACAATTGCTGACATACAAATATATATCGTACGATTACTGCCTTCTTTAGTATATTATGTGGAATAAGTTTAAATATTATAATATATGCCACATATTATGTGTTGTTAAGCAGAAGAATATCAGGAGTGGTGCACTTATATTACAATATTTATATGCCCCACATTTGTTAAATTATATCTGTCAAATCCCGAATAGCAGAATAACTATTAAAAACAAAAATTGGAAAGTTGGCGAAAAATTAAAATAAAAGAAAAACATTTTCTCATACAAAATGTAAATCCGTGGTCTTCCCATGGTCAGTTGTACGTGGCATGTTCACGTGTCGGCAAATCATCCGCTTTATTTGTTCTTGCGCCTGATAAAAAAAAAAGTGGTATTACACAAGGTGCTTCAATGAAGAGAATTAAACCGAGTGCATCCCATGCTACACAATATGTAAATAGTTTAATTCAATCATGTCTTGCTGACACGCGATTGATATACTTAATTTTCGTACTTTTATATTTCTTTTTGTGTTATTATCTTAATTAAGTAGTGAACTTAATATTTATTTACATTCATTGTATTACTTTAATAAAATCATAAATTGAGTTCAGCTAATCTGTAACACGACATTCATTGACTGTTAGGCGGTACGAAGTTCGCTGGGTCTGCTAGTCAAATATAAATAAACGGTATTAATTTATTAATTAAGTTATCCATAACATAATTAATCAACTATTAAATAAGTACTAAAAAATGAGTAAAAACTATTAGTATCGTAAAAACGAGTAAAGCGCTTAACTAAAGATTAAAAAAACACAGGTGCATGTGGATATTAACAAAGGAAATTTTAATTTCCGTTTTGGGTTGAACTACATAGATTCATGAAAATGAGCTAGAATTTATCATTGTCGACTCCGATACATTACACAAATTGTATGTAACATTATTATATTACTCCATTCGAAACTTCTGATGATACACAGTTTAATCCGAAACGATTGCCTTAGGCATATTAACGAAATATATTGAACAAAGCAACTTTGGATGTATCTCTACCCGCACTTCAGTGAATTTTTCTGTGTAGATCTCGTAGGTTGATATGATTAATATTAACGGCGATAATAATAACCTTATTTATAATTTGACAAATGTGGGGCATATAAATATGTTAATATATGTGCACCACTCCTGATATTCTTCTGCTTAACAACACATAATATGTGGCATATATTATAAGATTTAAACTTATTCCACATAATATACTAAAGAAGGCAGTATCGTATGATATATATTTGTATGTCAGCAATTGTATAATTCATATGAAGAGTGGCGGTGCACTCAGAGAAATTTTTACTAGACAACGCTGCATTTTTACATTGCGAGCGAAAAATTGCGAAATTAACCATAGAATATTGTGGCAATGACAAATTACCCTTTGCGGGGTCAGCAACGCTTACTTTGTCGAATGCAAAAATTGCGGAATCAACAATATAAAATTGTGGCGCTAACAATTTTTTTCGACATTGTTATTACCTCAATGCTCTAAACTGCGGGGTTAACAATTTTACAGCTTGTGAGTTTAACAATGTAAACGTAACATTGATTTTATACGTTGCGGCGATAGCAATGTTCCGCTACTTTGATAAATTGACAACGTGCTAATCTGCGGAATTCACATAGTTAAAGATTGTGATTTTCACAATGTAAGCAGAATATTGATTTTATACATTGCGACGATGGCAACTTTACGGTACTTTGATAAATTAGCAATGTGCTAATCTGTGGAATTCACATAGGTGAGTATTGTGAGTTTCACAATGTAAGCGGAACATTGCTTTTTTAATGTTGTGGATAAATTAGCAATGTCCATGATTAACATAGTTGGTTTGTCAGTTCCACAATGTAAGCGAGACATTGATTTTATACGTTGCCGCGCTAGCAACTTTTACTAGCAACGCTAGCTAGTAACTACGTAAGTTGTGAATAAGGCAATGTTTTCATAATTCCTCAATGTTTTTAAATTGATATTAACACAACTTTGACGTAGATTTTTTCTCAATGGCAGATAGGTTTGAGAAAAACTCAAACTATAATTGTCAAAACCGCAACGTTTATTTTCTACAAAGTTGGGGGCTTTCCTAAACGTTGTCAAAATCCCGCCGCGCGCGCAAGTCGCGACACGCTCGCCGCTCGGCTGTTTGTTTGCGACGCTATTCCAGTTGATTCCAGTCTGTAACAAGGGCGCGGGCGGAGCGCTCGCTCTGATCAAGTGCATTTTACGGCGTCGTATTTTCAAGAAAGAATTAAAAGCACAACTCCGAACTGTTCAAAAGTGCAATCAGTGATTAAGTGGCGACATCTCAGAAAAATGGAGAAAGAACAGCAGCTACTGTTTGACTTCTTAATATCGAACAACCTCGTACACCTGTTTTCCACACTACAAGGTAAGTTTTTTGAAAAAAATATTTATCGAGTCAGCGTGGTGAATATAGTCGAATGATATTGAAAGATCAATAATCTAGAATAATAATAAAATCAGGTCTTCTTAATATGATCAGTAGTTTCGGAATAAAGGGTGAACACATCGAACGCGTCGGCTGCCGCGGCCATGTGTCGGGCGCGATCTGTGTAATGAATTTCTATTGAGCCGTCCTATATTATCGCGTCCTATTATCGTCCTATATAGAAATCGTCCTATTATCGCGACCTTGAGGCTTCGGACGACTGTACATACTGTCCTAAGCCACGGCAGCAAACGCGTCCGATAGTGCAATGTGTTCGCCCCTTAATCGTCGTTTTTCTGAAACGCTATCTTTTTATTGTGATTTATTCTTCTTCTCGTTCTCTAAGAGACACTACAATTCAAACGTTAGCGCTCGAGGAGTTAACGGACTCAATAAATGAGATATAGGTATTTAAAAAGTGTCAACTCTATACATTTCGGTAGGTTAAGTTAGTTTTTTAAAACAATTTATTAACACCTATGTGACAGTAGGTTAGGTTAGTTTTTTTTAAGAACCATGATAAAACTAATTTACAAAATAAAAATAAATTAAATTAAAAAAAACCGACCTTATTTTTTAACAGATTTAGCACTGCAATGATTGAATTTAGTAGTGTGTATTTTTTTTTTGAAAACTAGACGAGGTACCAAAAGTAGAATAATTCCGACTTAACGGAGTGGCTATAATAGATTGTTTTTTTTCTAGATCAGGGTGCAGATTTAGACTTTCTGCTGCACGCTAACGATCACGAGCTTTACAGCTTGGTTCCACAGGTCGTAGATAAAGGAAAGCTTCGCATAGCACTGGACCGCGTGAGTAGTTCTGATGGTTGCTCCTTGCATGCCTGTTGCAATAAAATTCAGATAAAAGTCAGTTCGCATCAAACTTGTCTTTTCGACGGTTTGTAAAGTTTTAAATCATAAAACACTTTGCGACACTCCGATGTACACTTGTGCCATAATGTTCGTGACATTATCGGTTTTCGTTCCGATTGCACTCCCACGCACATTGCGGTCGGCAAGACGTCCGGTTGGCTATCCGAAGTCTACGTAATTATGTTATTTACAGATATTATAGTAATTTCCTTTATTTACAGAAGAAGGAAAGTGACCTATGCAAGGTTAGCGTTCTTAATGAAAGAACCGTTCGCACTTCTGTCGCTGCTCCATTTAGGCAAAAGTCGTTCGTGTCGACATCGCGCACTTCCTCACCGTCATCTTGCACTCCCTCACCGTCATCATGGTGTATGACTCCACATGAGGTTTGTGTAGATTTCATGCACCATTTTAACCCCTCAGGCCTCGGCTGCTCAGCCGGTTGACAATTTGACAGTCCATTTTTTTTTCGTAAAAAGTAGTAAAAAAATTGAATTATGACACTGTCTCACCAAAACATTAATTACTGCCAAACCACTGTACCCATAATTAAAATAAAAACTACATTTTGTTCCCGATTAAATTTGCCATTAGAATATTGGAATATAATTTTAGAAAACAATAAATATTATTTTTTATGGTCAATCAAAATTCACAAAAAAAAAAACTTCCATTTAGGTAGTGTTTTAGATTATATCTCGGAATATATTAATTTAATAACATATTTGTAAATTGATTTTGAATAAGTATTAAATTCGTAATACATCCGTAATACTTTGTTTCACTTGGTTTCATACAAAAATAATAAGATATTGAGGGCCGAAAACAGTTTCATATAATGATAATTTTCGAGTAACAAAATATTTTTCGCAATTAAAATATCGGCAGTTCCAACTTTGAATTATGTAAGATAACATCTTTATAAGATGATTTAATTATCTATCTTCGTATTAGAAGCGACATAAAGGGCAAATGTATTAATATTTTCTAATAAAATCCAAATATGTACATACATACTGCAATATCACGTCGCTCAACCGCGGCAAAATGATGAAAAACTGTCACTATGAGAAATCACATTGCTCACTTATCAGAAGTAATTTCTGATATATAAACTGACACAGACACTCCGTAATTCCAGATTAATATATGCATTCGAGCAAATATCAACAAATAGCATGGAATATCACTTTTAAACTAGATTTAGCTAGGCGCTCCGTGGGCGCTCCGCAACAACAATCCGCCATTTTAGGATGATGAAATCTATAGGGCCGACATGACATAAATCGATTATCGATCGATATCTGGATTTAATTAGACCAAAATTATATCGAATTCTGAATGTTCGGTATTACTTGTAAGTAAATATGGGAAAACTTAAATATGTGTATAAATAAGTATTTCAAATATGAATAATATGTGTAAACTTTGCGATCACGAAAAACAACGCGAAAAACTCCGAAATTTTGGGACTTTTTTCACTGTTTGCTCTAAAAGTCATAAACTATACGTTTTTCGACAAACATTAAACAGTACTTTCTTAAAGATAATAAAATTTAAAACAATTTAAGCCTAATCGCAGCTCTATAAACCCTATAGGGACCAATCTATGGCCCTTCAACTATGGTTTATTTTTCCCGAAAATTGATATTTTTAAGTTTTGCAAGTGAGCAGAATATTGGCAAAATCCCTCATCAATAAATGTGGGAATACTTTTATGTCTATAAGTATTTAAAAAATAAATGAATTATGAATAATGTGTACTTATATTATATAAAGAATATGAGTATATAGGTACTTAGGTACATATAAAGTTTTGGGATATTTTAGAATATTGAAAGTGGTTTATCTACGTAAATAATTACATTTCCGATGGTGTGTTAACATTTGTGATACGCTATATATACCTATATAGAGAAAAATGTAGCTAAATAAAGAATTGTGTTGTGGGAAATATGATGGTGCATTTGCAAATTAAAATGATTTGAAAACACACGTCCACTCTTATAAAGGGTGCAATTACGCTTCTCGCATACTATTCTATCTGACTGCTGTCATAAATAAATCCCTTCGCAGGATACAAGGTCAAAATAGACAAAAGTTTGCGTGTTTGCAGTGTGACGGGACATTCATATATTTGATAAAACAGAACGACAGTCGCAAACGAGAGCCTGTCTTTTGTTAAATATCGTGTCATTACGCATCTCGTATCTTCACAGATAGATTAGACAGACAGATTCTATCTGTCTATCTATTCTATCTGTAAGCTGTATTCTATCTGTCTGCTGTTATAAAGATCCCTGCGCAGATACAAGGTCGAAATAGACAAAAATTGTGGTGTTTGCAGTGAAAATAGGTATACATATACCTAAAATGAATATGTGTATAAGTTTTTAAGTTTAAGCCTATCAATGTAACTGCAAATCCTACAATTGAAATATTCTGTTTTTTTTTTTTTTAAACTAGATGTTTTTTGATTTTCATCAATCTCTAATTCTATTTAGATCGATCAATAATCAAAATCTAATTCAGCCTAAATCAAATTCAAGCCTAATTCAAAAACATTAATCGCAGACATAGCCACGTTTAGTAAGATATTGAAGTTTATTGGTTATGTTCATTACAAAAAATAAAAAAACACATCTCATAAATCAAAATATTCTTTATTTATATGAAAAAATTTGAAAAACTTATTTTTTCTTTATGTAGTAGTTTTTAAAACAGCAACATTACAATACAATACAGTAGAATACAGTAACAGTGCAATACATTAGAAACATAAAACAGTACAAAATTTTACTTTCAAAGATACATTTTTTAAGAGATAATATTCAAAAGCGCTATAACAAACATCTTTTGTGTTTTAGCAAATGAAGCAATTGAGTAGTTAGTTAGTTAGCAATTGATGTAGTTGTTTGTAGTGGTGAAGTTGGTTGTTTATGTGCGAGTATGGTAGGGGTACGATGGCTTCGAGTCCGTATACCGGTGTATCTGACCCTTTACGGGCTAGTTCATCCGCAGCATCGTTCCCTCTCGAGTTACTGTGTCCCTCGATCCATTGCAGTGTCACCTTATTGCCTTTTTCGCATACCTCTAAGTTAATGGCATTCGTATATGAGTCCAGATGTAAGTATCGCTTCCTAGTACTTGTAGTACTGACTTGCTGTCTGATTGTATTGAGCAATGGATAACATGTGTTTATGGTGGCTGCGCTCCTCGGTGGGCTCGTATATGAGTCCAGATGTAAGTATCGCTTCCTAGTACTTGTAGTACTGACTTGCTGTCTGATAGTATTGAGCAATGGATAACATGTGTTTGTGGTGGCTGCGCTTCTCGGTGGGCTTCGAGGGCGTCGGACGGCAGCGGCGAGGCGTTCACACACAAACATTACTACTGTTAGCCCACAAACAGTAGTAAAAGATTTATAAAGAAGTTACATAAAAAAGTAACTTTTTTAAAAATCTTTCTCTCTCTTGCACTCTGTCCCTCTCTCACACATAAACACAGTCTCTCATATCATTGACCCCCAGATTCTAACGATTCATGACTCCATCCATCACTTCATTCTTCACCAATCATCCATCGTACGTACTTGAAATAAGGATACTGTGGGTATACTACTGTAAACTACCTACTATTATATCCACACGGGCAAAAATGACTACACAACCGAGAAAGCAATGCAATAAATGTTAAAGACTCGCGGTTTAACACTTTCGCTATAGAATTAATTACTGTATACATTGAATGAATTGAATGAATTACTCTAAAGTGTGATAATTTTTAAAACAAGGATCGATGCAGAGTGGTACATCGCAAATTTCACATATAAAAGTGGTCCTCTTCCGTTTTCCATCGCGTTTTAAGCACCATAAGCAACTAGCCCGCTTCCGCTCACCGACGGACCCAACGACCAGTGCAGCACTACGCGCAAAATGCTGTGTACCGTCAAGTCGCAGTGAAATATGGTCACGGTTTACACTTTGGTGACGACGCGGCTTAGGGACAAGGGGCAAATGCACGTCAGTGATTGCACTGATTAAACTTAGTCGGAAAACTTCTTTCCGAACAGTTGTGGCTACACTCCTATGGAAGAGGATACAAGCGTTTAATATAGACGCATTGAGAAGCCTCTTGAATAGCTTTTTGCTCCATTTGGCGTTCCTTTTTCTTTCTATTAGAAAAGGCTCTAGCATTTGGTCTTTCTTGTCGACCCCGCCCATGGATTTATTGTAGTCGCATATCACCTTGGGTTTGTAGAGTGACGGCCTACCAGGTCTAGCAGCCACTTGGACCACTTCAATACCATGGCAAGTGGATGTAGTGTACACAGTTTTCTTGTCCTGGAAAGCCATCACTACAACATCCCCAGAATGTCGAGCTACGAAAGTTCCATCTGCCGGTATGACGTGCTGAATGAGTGGTGACACATGCTTCCGCGATTTGCGCAAGGCGCCAACACAATCGGTTTTGTTCCGTTTCAGGAACCTCGATAAAACGGGGGAGTTGAACCAACTGTCCAAGAATAATTGGTGTCCCTTGCCGAGCAGCGGCATCATAATTTGTCTTACAATGTCAGTGCTCTTCGGAAGATTTGATCGATTAGTAGTATCTTTGCCCATGTAAATGACGAACGACCACAGGTAGCCCGTAGCCGGTTCGCAGATTTCGAAGGATTTGATGCCGAAACGAGCAGCCTTCGTTCTGATAAACTGTTTGAAGGACAGTTTACCCTTCCACAATGTCAAAGATTCATCAATTGATATCTGTTGCTCCAATACATAAGCCTCTTGAAACTTCGCATTCAAGTGCTCAGGTATGGGGCCAAGAGAGAACAACTTAGATGATTTCTTATTGCGGGTTTCGTTATCTACAAAGTGTAGAGCTCGATTTAAATTTTCATAACGAGCCTTTGAAAAAAGTTTTCTAAACGAGTCATGTTTTAAGAACTCATTTGAAGAAAAGCACGATTTTATAGTCGGCATTTTGACAATCCCGATCAACATCCAAAATGTAAAAAGTATCATTATTTCATGAACGTTAGTGTCATACCAATCTCTCGCAAACCTCTCCGAAGACGCCTTCAATCCTTGAGCATATCGATTGGTCTCACAAACGATATGCTCCAGAATTTCGTCGTTCCAGAAAGTGCGGAAAGCATCATACGCATTCTCAACTGGCACGACAGGTCCAGGGTTTTCGACCAGAAATTCCTCTGGCCGCCCAGCGAAAGAATCCATGGGCGACCAGTTGAATATTATCGCGTCCCTGTCCCCATCGAACAAATCTGTCACTACATCATCTGCATATTTCCTTGCTTTTTGACTCGCGTCACTAACCCTAGCACTCCGCTCAGCCTTATCCATCTTATCTTTCAGTATTCTCGGAATTACTTCATCAGTCACACAGCCTTCCACAATCATATCGCCCCTACCAACGCGCGCCGTTGCCGCCCCTCCTCTTCCTCCGCGTCCTCCGTGTCCCTCTCTGCTTCCGCGTCCTCGTCCAGCAGCGTTTCGTCCAGCTCTCGCTACCAAGTACACTGGTCTGAAAATGAAAAAACGAAAATGATTAAAATTTAAAATTAAGATATATGTAAGAAGATCTACTAAGTACTAACCTTCGAGTCGACAGACTCGCACTTGCCAGTGGACTTGTCAGCGGACTGAACTCGGGTGAAGGACTGCTGGACGAGGACCCGGAAACAGGGGACACAGGGCGTTCCGTCGGCGGTGACCTCGACGTAGACCTCCGCTGAAATTTACAAAAATAGAAGAAGAGTTCTCGAATTCATTTTATATTTATCATATCCTATTTATAGTAGTTTTATACCTCTCCTATCAGAGGATCAAACTGGTGGCTCGGACCAGCGCTGGTTGACGGCGTGGGCGACGAACGTGCCGACATGACGCCGCTTTAGAAAAGAACAAAAAAAAATTATAATATTCTCTGAAAATAATTTGTACCCAATACTTATATTTATACTTACCAAGGTCGTTGAGTCCCTCCAGGACTCATGGAGAACACAGGCATGTCGGGCATGTCCACCGCCAGCGTCGAAGCCACGTCGAGTTCATCGTCGGAGTCGACGTCCGATGCCGACGTCTCCAACTCCGCCTCCAACTCGGCAAAGAACGAAGCATCAGGAACTCCGCTCCCTAAATTCCATTTCCTAGACATCTGCAAAGTAAATGAAAACAAAAACAAATTTATATATATATAGGATATATATATATATATATATATATATATATATATATATATATATATGTATGTGTGTGTGTGTGTGAGTGTGTGCGTGTGCGCGTGCGTGTGCGTGTGCGTGCGCGTGCGCGTGTGCGTGCGCGTGTGCCTGCGCGTGGGCCTGCGCGTGCGTGTGCGTGTACGTGTTCGTATACACACACGCACCCGCACACGCACACGCACACGCACACGCACACGCACGCACGCACGCGCAGACACACACACACACACACACATATACATACACATACACATACACATACACATACACATACACATATATACATATATACATATATACATATATACATATATACATATATACATATATACATATATACATATATACATATATACATATATACATATATACATATATACATATATACATATATACATATATACATATATACATATATACATATATACATATATATATATATATATATATATATATATATATATATATATATATATATATATATATATATATATATATATATATATATATATATATATATATATATATATATATATATATATATATATATATATATATATATATATATATATATATATATATATATATATATATATATATATATATATATATATATATATATATTTAATTGTAAGGTTAGTGAAGGTTGTACCTTTGCCGGACGTTTCGGAGCCCGTGGCTCCTTCTTCAGCGGCAAGAGAAGAAGGAGCCACGGGCTCCGAAACGTCCGGCAAAGGTACAACCTTCACTAACCTTACAATTAAATAAAAATGTTTTAAAAGTTTTCATTTAAAAATTATATATATATATATATATATATATATATATATATATATATATATATATATATATATATATATATATATATATATATATATATATATATATATATATATGTGTGTGTGTGTGTGTGTGTGTGTGTGTGTGTGTGTAAATATATATTCTGCCACAAACAAACGTAATCACTACCCAATTTTTATTATTATTATTATTATTACAGTCACGCACATTACAGTCACGCACACGCACACGCACACATACACATACACGTATACATATACATACATATACATTATTATTAGAAGTCATATCATCACAGAATCAATTCGAAAAACGTTATACCAATTTTCGGCATATTCGATTTGAGCATCGTCTTCAAAAAATATCGATTATGCCAAAGAAGATCGATCCCCGCACTACTTTCGCTCGCAAAATAAAAACAAAATGACTAATTTGCCGGCTTTTTTTCAAAAGCTGTTTATCAGACATAAAAGTTCGTTTTTTGATTGATTTCGCATGAATAGCGATTGAAAACAATATTTCCCATCCCATTATAGACTATTTGATGACAGAATGCCTTTATTACATATCAAAAACAGTAATTCAAAGAGCCTCGAAAAAAACACCCTCAAGGTGTCCCACTGTTTATCAGAAAATCACTATAATTACTAGTCGATGTGACTTGATTTCATGATCAATCAATCAATCAATCGTTTAAGTCAATAAATACTTACATTTACTCGGCGATTCCGCAAATAAACACTCAAAACAACACAAAAAGTCGAGAGCACACGCACCGCGTTCGCCGAAATACTGATCTGCGAATGTCGGCTCTAAAAATTGCCATTTAAAATAATTGAAAAGCGGGCGCGTTCACCAAAAATATAATTAAAATAAAATAGGTATCGCTGCATAGGTTACAAATCAAATCCTATGCCAATCATACCGAATAAGCCAATGGTTACGTGTTTTTCGAGAGCGTTCTTCGCGGTCAAAATTATGGCCGATATCGGCCCAACGGGGCCATCACGGTGATTCGTGAATTGGCCGATTTCGGCCAGTCGGGGCTTGAGTGGTTAAATAAATAAATTAAAATTTTCACAGTAATTTAAAAATAACAAATTTTGCTTGTATCGAATATAATTGAATGTCTCTTGGTAAAATAAACTGAATTAATTGCAATTTAGTTTTAACTGTAGTATATTTCCTGTCATAGCATAATATGATATTGAACCTTCAATAAGGCTGGATATTTTTTTGTTACAGGAGGGTCCTCAACACACTGTCTCTTCGTTTAATACTCAGATTGATGCTACAGAGAAGTTTTTGTCACCTGCTGTAGCCGGTTCATCATCTGCCAGGGCGGCGGTGAGTTAGAAAAATTATAAAACTGGCTTTAAATAAAAACTGTTATTGGATGGAACAGAATGTGATCTCGTGCAGTCTCGTGGACTACGGCCGCTTTTGAATACTATAAAATGACGAGAAATAAAATAAGTAGAGAATTATATAAATTTTTTTAATTTCAGGAAAGGGAACTCACACATTTTGATGAAGAAGTGTCAATTATCGACTTTACTACAATCCTGGTAGGAACAACACTCCGATCAATGTTGGAGTCCACCACAGCAGGAAAGCCGCTTCTTAAAAAACAAGTTTTAACGACACGGGACCGAAAAATCATCACTGCTGTCATCGTGGAGTCAGAAGTACGCAAACTAAAAAAAGTTACGGACCCGATACGAAAAGAAGTATGGGAAAACTGGACCAAAGAGATTGTATCTCTATTTCCGGAAGAAACAAACTCCGTATATTACAGCCCCTTTCGAATAGTTGAAGGTCGGGCTATACAGGCCAGTGGCCTCATTATCAACCGACTAATCACAGTTAGAAGAAACCTGTCAACTCCATCAGAACCCCGCCGCAGCGAGAGCCGCAGTAGTGAATACAGCAGCGACAGCGAAAATAAAAAGAAGAAAAGGCGTACAAGCGACACGCCTGGTAGAACACGACCTTTGCCTGAAAACTTCAACTTGCTTCAACAACTTCAGAATGAGGAGGCCTCGTCTCAAGATGACGTGCAGTGGCTCAAAGTCTCCTCATCACCCCGAGATCTCGCTAAATCTAAATGGCATAATACTCTGCGCGAGCGGGTAGCCATCCTAGAGGGAAGCGACTATATAGCTTACTGCAAAACATTCCCAGCGATACAATCTCCATGGGGCTATGAATTGGTGAGTAATTTTGTAAGCTTATCAACATGCGACATTTCTCACTTGTTGCAAATTTAATACAGTGGCTACATTTTGCGGATCTAACCGCTAAGACATCGATCACGCGGCATCGATGCAATTCTGCTGAACGCGCTTTTTCTATTTTGTCTTTTTTGAGATTATTTTCAAAGAGTATCATGTTATTATATTCGTAATTATTTTCGATTTCCATGTTGTGTTCAAAAACGTTGTAAACAATCCGAATGACAGCTACGTTTGACAGCTTGCTACTAACCGCTGCTAATCGAAATTCAATTAAGTTCAATTAAGTCATTGCGTTTTTGTGGGCTTTCAGCAGATAATGTGCAATCGATGACTCATCGATGTGTTCTGCAAAATGTAGCCAGTGTCACTATTATATAGAATAAAAAAAAGAAATAAAACGCACATTGGAATATGCTCCTGTAGCGTCATTGTAAGCATTTGAGTGTATTATGTATTATTTTTTTATTTACTTATTTAATGCTTGCACAATTAAAAAGTAATTACAATGTCACTCAGCAAATAATAGAACATTGAAAAACAACAGCTTAGGATCAACACAGCTCAGGCGCTATGCACATCTAACGGGGCCTCTAATGCCTGTATCTAGATGCAGAATTGTTGTGTAAAACATAACGCAATAGTAAATATATTAGTATGATGTAAGTTTATATAAGTAAATACAACATTTTTTTTTGTGCAGTTCGCCAGTGACTTCAATTCAATATATGGAGAAGCAAAAAGGAAATTCGAAGAAAGATTCCCAACAGTGAAGACTCGCCTACTAACATTATTGGACGAGAAGGCCCAAGAGTTCATACGCAGAGTTGATATTCAATCTGTCTTGGATCTTGCAACCTGTAAGTAATGTTTAGTTCTAAATAATACCTTAACTTAAGTCCTGGCCATTTAATTGTTCTATTAAAATCTGTCTTCTTCTTCTTCTTCTTTAACAGCCCTTATCTATACTAATATTATAAAGAGGTAAAGTTTGTGACGTTGTAGGAAGTAATCTCTGGATCTACTGAACTGATTTTGAAAGTTATTTTACCAATAGAAAGCCACGTTATTTGTGAGTGTCATAGGCTATATATTAATCCGAGAAATGAGAAGACTTTTTCGTGGTAGTCGGATTTTCAAAGTAAGTCGGAAAAAACGGTCGAACGAAAACGTTTCTAACGAACGCTGCCTTAACGATGAGAGATATATGATTAAGTTCTAGAGAAAAGTTGTAGATCTTAATAATGCTTACAAAAAAGTCTTACTTATTAAAAATATTTATCAAATTAAATCTCCTCAACTACTTCTAGAGTTACGGCAGTCATGGCCGAATAATCCGGTATATTTTGAGTGCGAGACGAACAGACGAGTGATGATATATTTTATTTATTTGTAAAATTTATATTTGCAGTGGGAGAAGAACCAGCGAACGTTGCGGCCTTCCTGTCAATTCCGCTGCTGCTCAAGCAGATGCATACGATACCGGTGAAAGGTGTCAAGAAACAGTGGAACCCCTCGCGTACAGAAGTAAGCAGCGCCTTCATAAGTTTAGTACCGTCTGTATCAGACCTCGAAACCCATTGTTCTGAGAGAGAAGCTAAACTTACAGAGAAAAACATACATGTGCTTCCGTATATTATTGCTGTTGGCCCCAGTTGGAAGGATGTTGCGCAGTACGATTTAATTATATCAAAAGACATTCGGTACACCTTCTCCAATGTGTGTGATGTTATTACGAATGCTTTTAAAATATTGTGGGCATTAGATTTACCTTACCCGAAAGAATGTGCACCTATTTGGATGTTCGTTCAAAGAAGTATATATCTCATGAAAAGCAAGTATGACACGGAAGGTACTCCGATGTTAGATTTACTCGCATCTGTTTTAAATAGACACGATGGTGCAATGCGTGTTATGTAAACGGTCTCTTCTTAATTTAAGACAATTTAAAAACCACTACACTATTTATCATCCTGGCCAGGTCTATTTCTGTCCAACTATTGGTTGCGGAAGAAGGTATCAACTTTACAACTCGTTTAGACGTCATTATTTGAAAGACCATTCAGAGGCCCAAGCCCCTGAAGCAATTTCATCCAATATGGACACTTCACATATGCGCACTACACCAGCTGGGTTACAAAATGATGATAAAATAGTTTCTAAACTAGAAAATGAAGCTATCAAAGCAAAATATGTAAACATTAATTTGAATACTGTTTCACTGAGCAAAACCATGGCTCAACTGTTTTCATCCCTTTATAGTAATCCTCAATTGCCGATAAATGTGTCAGATACAGTTTATAACGGTATTGAAAACATTTTCAACTTATCTATCAAGCCTTTATTACCGATGACGCCCGGCTCTGCTACGGAAAACATTATAAGTGATTTAAAAATGTTTAATTCAATGCACCATAGATTGAAGTACTTTGAAGGAAAAGGGTCCTTAATTAATCCTGAGCCTTATGTGGTGGGTCGCAGATTTGATTTTGTAAAAAAAAATGGAAGCAGTTTTTATCAAGCAGTAGATTGCGTGGCGCATAAAATACAAATGAAAGCGGTTTTGCACAAATTTTTTTCTTTGCCTCGGTTGCTATGTCAGACGATAGATAATATGAAAAAACTAATGAACCATGACGCATCAGTCAGTGTGGAACATTTTATGCATGGTTCATTTTGGAGACAGAGATTTCATGGAGAAAAATTAGTCATGCCAGTATTTTTGCAAATAGATGATTTTGAGACTTTGAACCCTTTGGGGAGTCATAGTGGCATACATAAATTGGGGGCAGCCTACATTTCTCTTCCTTGTCTGCCTTACTATTATGCCTCCCAATTGTCTAACATTTTTTTGACTTTATTATATCATTCTAATGACAGAGTCGAATTTGGAAATAAAATAATATTCCAGCCTCTAATTGATCAGTTCAATGACTTAATTCGAAACGGAATATCATTCGATCTACCAAATTTTAAAGGAACCGTTTACTTTGAATTGGCACTCATTTTGGGAGATAATTTAGGTTTGCACAGTGTTTTAGGCTTTGTTGAAAGCTTCTCGGGCAACTTCCCTTGTCGTACTTGTAAAGTAGAAAAGAAACTAATGCAAAAGCAATTCTATGAAAATACATCTCTTCTAAGAACGGACTCTAACTATCAGGAAGATTTAAATACGAACAATCCATCTCTGACAGGCGTGAAAGAGAATTGTACATGGCTTCAGATAGAAAATTTTAGTTTATTTTCACAAATGGGTTTTGATGTAATGCACGACTTACACGAAGGTTGTTCAAAGTATATCATGTGTTCACTGCTTGTAGTTTTTGTAGATAAACTGAAATATTTTTCAATCGATATTGTTAATAGCAAAATTTCTTCATTTTCCTATGGCCCTGATAAAAAAGATAAACCGGTCACGCTAGCAATGCCTAATATACGAAAGGGCAATATACGTTTAAACGCTGCCGAAATGTACACATTTTGCAAGTATTTTGGGGTGATGTTCGGCAATTTCGTTCCGAGGTACGATAAGTATTGGGAACTATATATTCAATTGATGAAAGTTATAGATTTTGTCTTATCTCCCGCCTTTGCACCTGATCAAATTGACTTTTTTAAGTTTTTAGTAGCTGACCTTTGCGAAATGTTTACCACATTGTTCGAACAATCTCTTAAACCCAAGTTTCACAATTTATTGCATTACCACTCCGCAATGTTACGATTTGGTCCCTTACGGCATCTGTCTTCTATGCGCTTTGAAGCTAAACATCGACCGAACAAGTTAGCCGCAAAAACCTCAAATAATCGAATGAACATGACATTCACAATAGCTCGAAGACATCAGTTGATCTTAAATGATATTTTTCTAAAGGGAAGTATAGGTTCGTCTTTTTCATTCGGAGGCCAAAAAGAAATTGCCGATAGTAAAGTTAAAAAAATTCTAAATAAAATTAAGCTGTCTAATATAAGCAAATTGTATAAAGTCAAATGGGCAGAAAAGTGTTCTGAGCGGTATAAAGCAAATGACATAATTATTTCTGCAATTGAGGAGGAAAATGTTACCTTTGCTAAAATAAAAGATGTATATGTTGATGGTGTATGTAAAATAATAATTAAGGCAAAGCTTTTTGAAACAATAGGTTTAGATGATCATTATCATGCTTATTATCTACGAAACTCGTGTCAGACGTCAGTATTCATTGATCAGGAATTGATGCAACATCCGTTCATATGCAATGGTGTAGTTATCGGATATGACATCAATCTACCTGAGCTCCATGTTGTACTTAGCAAGCCTATTTAATTGAAATGAATGAAAATCTTAAAAGTTGAAAAGTTAAATATTATAATGATCAAAATAGTTTATACATGTATGAATAAAACTGTAATCTGTAAATTTATGGCTTCTTATGTTTGTTAATCTTAGTTAAGAGGAGACAGAGTTTCTAGAGCATACGTTTCTATACAAAATATTACAGAAACGTCTTTCAAGTTCTTAGAGACTATTTTGTATGGAAATTTTCTATTTCCGACCTAAACTCTGTCTCCACATAAAATTATTCGAGTAAAATTAAAATTAATAAAGCAAATGACATAATTATTTCTGCAATTGAGGAGGAAAATGTTACCTTTGCTAAAATAAAAGATGTATATGTTGATGGTGTATGTAAAATAATAATTAAGGCAAAGCTTTTTGAAACAATAGGTTTAGATGATCATTATCATGCTTATTATCTACGAAACTCGTGTCAGACGTCAGTATTCATTGATCAGGAATTGATGCAACATCCGTTCATATGCAATGGTGTAGTTATCGGATGTGACATCAATCTACCTGAGCTCCATGTTGTACTTAGCAAGCCTATTTAATTGAAATGAATGAAAATCTTAAAAGTTGAAAAGTTAAATATTATAATGATCAAAATAGTTTATACATGTATGAATAAAACTGTAATCTGTAAATTTATGGCTTCTTATGTTTGTTAATCTTAGTTAAGAGGAGACAGAGTTTCTAGAGCATACGTTTCTATACAAAATATTACAGAAACGTCTTTCAAGTTCTTAATGACTATTTTGTATGGAAATTTTCTATTTCCGACCTAAACTCTGTCTCCACATAAAATTATTCGAGTAAAATTAAAATTAAACACTCCTTTTGTTATAACATGTATGTCAGTTGTAAATAAATAAATGTTTTATTTTGTGTAACTGTTGTTTATGTTTTAGGTTATTGGATACACAAACACGCACAAGTAATGCAACATAGGCTTCAGATCTTCTTCAGGTTTTATTTGCAATGCTGTTCCTGGTCAACCGCAGTGTAAATATTGCAGGAATAGCAATAATGGATTTCTTTTTCCCTGCAATTAATATTTACACAGCGGTTGTACAGTATACAGCAGTACAAATAAAATATGCTGAAGATCTGAAGCAATGCGTACGTTGCTTTATTAGCAACTTTCAAGTTGTTAGAAACACAACTTGAAAGTTGCTAATAAAGCAAAGTGCGCATTGCTAAACCCACAAGGTTGAACCACAACTCTGTTAGAAACACAACTTGAAAGTTGCTAATAAAGCAAAGTGCGCATTGCTAAACCCACAAGGTTGAACCACAACTCTGTTAGAAACACAACTTGAAAGTTGCTAATAAAGCAAAGTGCGCATTGCTAAACCCACAAGGTCGAACCACAACTCTGTTAGAAACACAACTTGAAAGTTGCTAATGAAGCAAAGTGCGCATTGCTAAACCCACAAGGTTGAAAGGCGGAATTGATTGCGAATCAACAGAGTAAAGTTGTGAAATTCGCAATGTGTTAACATTGCGAATTTCACAAAGTAAAATTGTGAAATATGAGCCATCAAAGTAAAGTTGTGAAAGCACGCCTTTGTGAAATTAACAATGCTATGCTCTGTCATATAAGCAATGTTTTTCGACAATTTTGGCGTTGTGGCTCCCACTATTTTACCTTGATGGCTCATATTTAACAACTTTTTGTTGTCAAATTCACCATGTTTTTTTCTGAGTGTGTGGTTTCAAATATAAAATTTTTATCAAAGCCTTCAGAGTCTATCAGAAAATTCTGATAAATTTTTATCTCATGTCCGTTTTAACTAGTTATCCATATGAGATGTTAACGAGGTAAAATATTGTTTCTAGTTAATAGTCAATCGTGATTTCCGAGTAACTTTTACTCTTGTCCCTGGAAGTTAATTATAATTCAAACAAATTTTGTTTTGAAATATATGATGTGTGGCTGCTTAAGTTGATGCTATTTCATTTTCTCCTAAGTGAGTTTAAGCAAATATTAATCTATTAATAATTGATTTCTTTAACCAAGCCCCTATTCAGACCAGTTATACCAACTCCCATATATCTGCACGAAAAAGGAACAATGTATCGACATCAAATAACAGAAAAAACGACCATTTCCATTTGGAAAAGGCCATTGATATAGAAGATTGAGACGACTCATACATTATTGAACACTTCCACAAAGGATCAAATTAAAGACCGATATTTACATACAACTACGTGGTATTTATTTGACTACTGAATAAAATATACAGAAGTGATAATGTACCTTTACATATTCCCTCGACTAAGCCCTCCTCAAAAAAGTAAGCGGGCTGCGTTCGGCTTGGAAGTGTTTTTTATTCCCTCCCCATCGAAGAAAAATATTATGCCTAACCGGCAACCATAAAATTGTTTTCTATAAGAGACCCGGTAAATATTTTATCAGTATCAAGAGGAACATAATAGCAGGCAAATTTTTGGTAGAGGCGGCGAGCACTATACGGAGTCCGCGATATCCTTGGCTACTTTAAATTCTAATAGATGGTAGTAAACCGTTTTGATTTGAGATTTCATTGAGTGTATTCATTACCATCCTTGATGTTGAGACGGTATTCGATCGAGTGTGGCACAGAAACCCCCGCGACCCAGAGGACAATTCCGAGGATGCTCCGAAATTTGGTGTCGTCCTTTCACTGCAGACCGCAACGTAGAATGCAGACCGCAATTCGCAGACTGCAAAGTTGTTGTCGCCTGTTAGCGCTGTCGTATCAATGTTGGGCATAGCGACAGCCCGAGTTTGCAGTCAGTAGATGTCGGATGTATTTAGCGATTCCGATATGATTTTGAGTCTTTTGTTAGAAGAGGAAGATGATGATGATTTTTTGTTGCTATATAACAAAAAAAGAATAAGCTTACAACGCCTTTGTTTAAAAATAGACCACATGAAGGAAGTTTGATTAAAAATCTGTGCTTTGATTAAAAATAGACCACGAATTCAGAGCTGATTAAAAATCTTGTATGAAGTGACGAAAAAATATTTAGAAATTATTGTCGTGTCAATAAAAGACAGTAGGGCGGTGTTGACAACAACGGGCGAACCCGTTACCCCAGGCTGGTATAACGATATGTAATCGTTCTTTCAGCCGTGGGATGAACGTAGAAGACTTAGAGACAAGACAATCTACTGTCTAGCTCCGCCAACAAGCCCGTTAGAGGCCAACTAGCTGGAAGCCTCGCCCCCTAACGACCGGTTTTGGTAGGATATCTTCATCTAGAGTTAACCTTCAGGATACCTCCGTCCTTCCGTCTGGTTAGGGGTCCGAAGTCGCTTACGCGGCCTCTACCTTTTCTATTACAGCGGTAATTCAGTTTGAATTTATCGCGGACCTGGGCGTCATTTGCCCGTAGTACCATACGGGATCGGGTGGTTGAAGGTCATTTCAAGAGTGGAATGACAGCAGGCCAAAATTCACTCCCGCTGCATACATTGTCTCCAGACTCATTCAGCAATTAGTCAGAGTGCACAACGATTGTCGTCGCCGAACGGTGAGCAAACGGTCCAGTTGCGCCCGGATGCAATCCCGCCAGTAGAAACCAATCCACCAGCTGTGAGGTTGGAGATGCGAGAGTCGTACCTAGGGTAGCCTTTCGAACGAGGAGGCTTGGGAATAGGAGCTGAATCGTGAGTTGAGCCGAACCGAGAACAAAATGATTTTTGTGGCCCAAGCTGCACGAAACTGTTCGCTACCAGATAATAAAATTCTAGATAATAATACTAGTCAATTAAAGACAATTTAACTATTGGTCAGTTTTTTTCCAACGGTATGAAACCGATAATTAATATTTAGGGACAGTGTTTATCAATTTTACCTCGTCGGCATCTGAAAAACTCATTTTATTACAAAAGTCACAGGTTATTGTACTATACAGTTCGGTGACACTACTGGTTCTTGGGCAGTAGTGCAGTCTGCAGCCGCGGCACAGAGCAGCGGCACTGGCTTCGTGTCGACACTGACGCCATGGTTCGAATATATACCAATGGTATATATGCATTGACACCAGTAGAGGAGTCTGCGGTCTGAGGCTACGGTCTGCGGTTACGGTAATGGACACTGTTGCAGTTTGGCCACTGAGACCTATGTGTAGGGTCGGCCAAACGCAAGATTCAACACCCACCCGGCGGCCTCCACGCAGAAGCGCGAGCCCGGTAGTACTCTGACCTGCGGGACAGTTTCCCCTAGGAGTCAACCTTCGGGCACTCCTGGACGGTGTGCGCACCGTGTAGCGTTAACTAATCGATTGTGCATTTCGACTGATATCTGGAGGGTCTGGAAACAGTATTGTTCCCTATAGATCAGGGCTAGTTGTTAACCTTACGTCAGCTGCTCTTGAAACCATTCGGCTACCTGATTCCGGGTGAACAGCCAGGCAAAGTATGCCGTGGTTCGCAATATATTCGGTAGACACCATATCACGGCTATGAAGGTAGAGGACTACGAACGCGACCTCGAACCGGTAACCAGTCGGGAGACCGGAGTAATCTGGTTGCAACTAGAAGTAAGAGCACGAGTGTCAGCCCGCTGTTTGAATTAACTTGGTTATCTCGCGGTAAGGCGTTGGTCTCTTACGGGCGACTGTGTGTTAGAATCAGTGTTCCACAAACTTTTTGTGTTCAAGGTACACCTATCAAATCAAAATATTTTATAGGTACACCAAAGAAAAAAGCAATGTTTATTTAATATTTATTTATTACTAAAACCAATATACCTAATATGAAAAGATGTTTAGTGAGAAATGTGAGCGTGTTTAACAGAGCACAGGCGATCAAAATTTGGAGCAATCGTTGATAAGGCTTCTCTCATTTCTTCATTGATCGTCCTCAGGCGCTCTCTTTTTTTCGATTTAATAGTAGTGAGTGTTGAAAATCCCAATTCGCATAAGTATGTTGTTTCAAATGGTAATAGATTTGCAACAGCGCGCTTTGAAAGCAGTGGATACTCATTTTTTATATGCAACCAAAAATGTGCTACCTCTACTTCGGAGAATTTTAGTTTTAATGTCCGAATGCGACGCTACGCCCATTCAATCGGGCGCGTCAACGACGACTGAGGACTACGACTAGGGATGAAATGACACGAGTAAATATAAGTACTTACTCGATACGCATGCGTGCTGCGTTCGGCGATAGCTTGTCAGCCATTTTTATGTAAATAAGTATTACACAATATTTATTACACAATTTTCCGCGGCACACCAACTGATGACCACGGTACACCAGTGTGCCGCGGCACACGCTTTGCGGAACACTGTGTTAGATAGTTGACTGTTTTCGTCCCAATTCTTATACACTCATTTCACGGGAGATGAAAGGGTTCGCCCGTTGTAGTCGACAGCTTTATTTGCGGTTGCGGTCTGCTGTCTGCAGTCATGATCGGAATTTTACCGTAAGGATGCTGGCTAATTACATCCCTGTGCTAAAACAAAAACAAAGAAAGCGCACTCTCGTGTACGGAGGTCTACATGATTAATGACAATTGATGATTTTGGAAACTTCTGACCTTGGACCTGAAGGCGACCAAGCTATTATAATTGAATTAAATAAAACTACATTTGATTTCCAACCATCGGAATCAACGGAGCACGAGTTAAAAAAATATGGCACAGGTTTATCGTACCTATATTCTCCAGAAATAGTGAATAAGTACAAAAATAGTTAATTATAATGACGACATTAGAAAAGATGATCAGAGACGTAACCCATTTTGTTTCGAAATGGCGACCTTTCCATAAATAAAAAAAAGCATAAATCGGTTAATAAATTAATGAATCTGACTTAGAATTCGGAGGATACTAACAACTCGCTTTCAATATTTTCAGCGGGTTTTGTATTGAAAATGTTTTAATCTAAAAATCCCATACTTTATAGTTTATTTATTACGATTATTTTATTACTGATTACTACCTATTACTGCTTAAATAGAATACAATCATATCGTCTCTAAAACCTTGAAACGGTTTCGTCGCCAAACCTAAAGTCGTAATATAGGCGGGTAGCGAGTAACGGTCGTGGTTACAGGTAGCGTATAGTTATGCTACAGTCACAATTCACGATGAAATACAAAGCGGTCACCGCGGTCAGCAATCTCCCGAGCTTCCGTACATATATCAACTCGGCCCGAGCTGTTAAGTTTCAGTGTTTCGTTTCGTCGACAG
The DNA here is from genome assembly GCA_944548615.1 of Micropterix aruncella. Lineage (NCBI taxonomy): Eukaryota > Metazoa > Arthropoda > Insecta > Lepidoptera > Micropterigidae > Micropterix > Micropterix aruncella. The sequence goes on from OX155958.1 coordinate 21,392,866, forward strand.
TGTTTCGTTTCATACAAGCTTATGGGTAATAATTCACCATCGGATTCCGGAACGATTACGTCACGGAGGTATTTCTGGATAGCTAGCACGATAATTAATGTCCTTATATTGCATCTAAGCACTTTTACTAATTAATAGAAATTTTGAAACCCTACTTATATAATAAATGTGTTCCGCTCCAGAATTACGTTAGTTTTAAATCGTGTTCAGTGCTCATTTTGTTATTTGAAAAAATGGAAAGTAGCTCGGAAGGTTTGTACTATTCTTATAACTTTAAATTAATTTTAAATTTCAAGTGCCGCTACAAAAATATTTAAATTACTTGACATTGCAACTATACTAAATAGTTTATTTTAGAGAGTATATTTTTGTAGCTTGATAATACACCATATTTAATGTTAGGCAACTAATTCCTAAATCATCTCAGTGCTGTTTATTTCCCGCACGACACCGCATATATATTTTTTCATTTACATTTATTATGAACGAGATTACAATGTTTTTTTATGTTGATGGATTTTTACGAAGTCAGGAAGGCTCGAGGCCCAAAACATAGTTTAAATAAATTTTGAAGTTGAAAAGGGTTTCTCAAACGCTGGAAAAAGGTTGGAAAATAAGAAAACAAAATCCATAAAAAAATATCTAGTTTTCATTCACTACCAATGATCTAGCAACTGAGCCCGCCAGTTCATATCTCAAATTACAAATAATGACTCAATATTTCTTTCAATAATCATACGTCTCCAGAATTTTATTTAATATTTACCCTATATTATAACTATAATATAAGTTAGTTACATGTACGCGAAAAGACCTCGGCCTTGCGGCAGGTGATGTCGTTCTATTTTTTTTATGTGTTGTTAGGAGCCATGACAATAGTAAGAGAATAAATATGCAACATAGAAAGACATGTGCGAGCAGCGCAATGCTCAATGAGCAGGGAAAATTTTGCACTTTTTTGATTTTTGGATATCGTCTACAGTATACATCCTATAAATAAGTTATTCTTTCCTTTTTTAAGTAGATTTTATTTACCATATGTTATGCTTAAACCGACATTGCGAGTTATCAATAAGTATCTTAACATTGTGATATTTTTTCAGGGCAAAAACACTTTTCCTTTTTCAGTATCCATCCCCGTCTCTACTCTACCTATACTCCGTCATACTCGAACTGATTATATATCGTGAGTGTTTAGAACTAAAGAGTATTCATACTCTTTAGTATTTCATACTCTATGAACAAAACCGATTGTTTGGTAATGAGAAGGAACTATCAAAAAAACTATATAAATACATTTTTATAATAACAACATGCCAGTTACGCATGTCAAACTGTAATTTAATTAATTATATCAGAGTGGTCGGTGCTTCACTGTAAATATAATATATCGCTCTATATTATTTTTATCCATTGTTTAGGGTAATATTTAGAGTCATCATGAAGTATACTTTGATAATATAATATACAAGGAATAAATAAAAAACATCTAAGCATGGAGATCGTCCTTGAAAAATACTCTATTCACGTGGCCTACTTAACAGAGCATTGGATGCCGACGAATAATATCAATTTACTACATATTAACCGTTTCAAACTTGCAAGCTATTTTTGTCGAAAAGATCATATAAGAGGCGGTAGCTGTATCATGGTTAAAAATGAGATAAATGTCAAAACCAGGGATGATATAACATCATTATCCGTGGAACGAAACACGGAAATATCCTGTGTAGAAATTACACAACAGAAATGTGTCATTGTTTGTATTTATAGGGTACCGAACAATGACTTTAACGTGTTCCTTGCCTCGAATCGATTATGGACAAACTCTCAAACTCCTCCAAGCAGATTGTGGTGTGTGGTGATTTTAATGTTAATATCCTAGAAAACTCAGGCAATAGCAATAAGCTAAGAGACTCGTTTACATCATGTGGCTTTACAATGGCATTTAATACTCCAACCAGGATTAATGGACTCAGTGCGACCTGCATCGATAACATATTTTATAGAACGGCAATTTTTTGCTCTATTGGTAATGTAATTATACCCTTTTCTGACCATAATGCTCAGATGATCCACTTAGAATCAAATTTGACGAACCCAAATAGTAAGCATGTGGAAAAGACAATTCGGCTTTAACGCTATTAACTCATTTATTAGACTATTAACTAAAGAATGCTTTACTACTGATTCATCAGACCCAAATTCTATGACAATTTTATAAAAGTTTTTAATCGTCATTTTGAAGCTTGCTTTCCCTCGAAATAGAGACTAGTGTCAACAAAAGGCGGTACGCCTTCTTGGATTGATAATGAGGTTCGAAACGATCTAGGAAAACTTCAAATTTTGCAGGATAATTTAAATCAAAACACAAATTCATTACTTAAGCACTATTATACGAACTGTAAACAAAAATATGACAAAGCAGTAGTAGCGGCTAAGAAAAATACTATAGACGAAGAGATTAAGCAGTCGAATAACAAAACCAAAACTATGTGGAGTATCATCAATAGAGAGGGGAGAAATATTTCAAGTAAGGCAAATGAACCTATTCAATTACTTCACAATGGTTCTAAAGTCTCTGATCCTACAGAAACGGCAAATATATTCAATGAATATTTTATAAACGCTGTTAAACGCATAAAAAATTCTCCTAGTTTACCCTCTTCAACAATTGTAGGGAAGATACCAGCATCAATACGAGAATCAGAATTTGATAAGGCCTTGAATGGCATCAAAACAAAAACATCAATGGATATCTGGGCACACTCGATTAAATTAATAAAGAATATAGCGCCAACGATTTCCAATACCTTGAGGTCTATTTTTAATAATTGTATGAAACCGAAAGCCGACTTTAAACAAAACTGATCCTGAAAATTACAGGCCAATTTCACTGCTTCCAGCTTTCTCCAAACTTTGGGATGCGTGAAAAAGGGAACCAAGATAGGGAACTATGACTGTTTTTTGTTTCGACCTGCAAAATATCATTAAATTCCCCCAAGCAGATATCAGTTGCATCTTTTTAAAATAAGCTTAATGTTTATAATATAAGTGATTACTTTCCCACACGAAGTCCCTTTGTGTGAAAAACACATCAGTTTGGTGGGAAACGATTTCAAAATTTAAATGAAATTACGGTTTTTTTTTATTTGTTGTGTGGGGCTTTTTTAGGGTATTTATGAGCCTTATAACACTGCGACCATTGCTGATCTATTGTGTTCGCCACCTACTATAGTCCTGCGCTAAGCCTCGCAACAGGCTTTTGGCGCCAGATTGTTTTACCTCCTCAGGTTGGAGGTAATGACCACCCAAGGGGATGTATCTTTTACGCATCAGCGGGCCATACTCATCATGATGTACAGGGGAGTTTCCTCTGCCCTTTGGCAGAGCCTGCACATTTTTGTGTCTCGGAGCTTGAGGTTGTACATGTGTTTGTTAAGGCCATAATGCCCCGTGAGCGCCCTCACCAGTATGCGTAGATTGTTCCTATTTAGCGATAAGGCCTCCCGGGCCGTCTTAGGGTCGTAAGCCTTAATTAGCGCTTTGCATTGATTCAACTTTGGCGTGTGGTTCGAGTGGTTGACGGATTATTCTAAACATATTTGTTTGAGCATTAGGTTTGCAAGGCTGTTACGCCACTAGAGAGAAATTACGATAGATAGAATGCTCTCAGTTTCGGGGTTCTATTATACCTTAACTTTGTAATTTTTAGTAAAGGAACCTAAAAAAGAGTCTATACAAAATCTTGCGTAGTGAAAATCCAAACTAGATGTATTGATTGTGCATGTTGCTCAAAAAAAGTTGACATATGAGAAAGTGTCGAATATTAAAAATACGGCAATAAAATTTTCACAACATTTTTCATTGTATATTATAATTCTATTCAGAACAAATTATCCAATCTTTTGCTAAGTACTGAGAGGCTCCAAAGAAATCCACAAAATAATAGACTAATTCAACATTCTAATGACTTATCGAATCCTGAGCAGTTACGAAATACCAAAAACTTCTCTGTAGCAAAAAAATATTGCTATAAAAGGCATGCTAGAATATATGTAGTCATGACATTGGGAAATACTCCAAAAGATTGCATTTGCAATATTTTTTTTTCTGAATTATATATTATATGAATAATAATAAGGAGATGCTCATAAGACCGACTTTAATTTTGTATAATAGTTTTATTTAATAATTTATTATGGCTATTAATAGCCAACTGTCATTAAAAAATATATATTATAGGACTTTTTTATATTAAAAAAATCTGAATATGATGTGGTATTTGCTGAAATCCATAACATTAATATTTAAAAAACATATAACAATATGATTTCATAATACAGTTATGTTGGTAAAACAAATAAAACAACTAGGTTTAAGGTACATGAAACCTTATTGAGTTTTAAGGCTGCACCGAAAATTATTGCATCAAATTTTAAAAATATGTAATAAAATAATGCAAATAAATACACGATGCAAAATTTGGTAAATCGTTTAGAGGAAATTTCTCTATATTTTAAATTACTATTTCTCGATTATCTCCGAAAGCATTTTTTTTTTCATTCCGATATTTTGTTTATCTCCCCTGTAAAGTTGTCGAGGGTGCAGTTAAAACCTTGTTATTCCGATGCGAATATTACATCTCTGCATATTTTCGCGGTATCTCCAATATGTATGTAAATATGATTAATTTTGTCGGTAACTGTGCGAAAGCCGTTAAAGCTTGAAAAAAGGTTTTGGCGCTCGCTACAGCACTTCCCATTAATAATATTTTTCCCACTTTGTGGCCCATGTGCGTTTCGCAGACCTTCATAAAACGTCGCATGTCACAGGCCATAAATATTGCCGCTAACGATGCACACCCGTCTTAGCTCAGACCAATGAAGCCATCAGGCGTATGGAAGCCGGCGAATGCTGAGGACGATAAGCGGTTACGACGATTTTTCTCTAAGAGCATGAGCGTAAGTCGACCACGTGACGCCGAAAATGAAAGGAAGAGTACACCTAGGATTCTGTGAACGATTCTACTGGCTGACAGGCGGGTCGTTAGAAAGTCTGGAGAGGGTAATAAGGTGGTCAATTATAAACCGAATAAGCCATATTAAATAACTGGTATTAACGGCTAAACATATGCAAAGTCCTGCCATTTTCGAGTGGTTGAAATTAATCTGTAAATTTGGTTTTTCACCAGATTTTAGTAGAATATAAACCTTAATTTCAATTGAACTCATTAAAATATTTAAAAACAAAAGTTTTTACATCATTTAATGTGTATTGGTTCAAATGAAAACCATAATAAGGACTTGTAAATGGCAGGTAAAATGTACAGTTGCTTTTAATAAAATAATAAATATACTAAACTCTAATTTGAGGAATCGGCAAACAAAACGATCTAAATCGGTTTTTAACCCAAACATGTTTTTTATTAATCGGTACGCCTTAGGGTGTTCTGTCGATTGCTTAAACTATTTGCTACCACAACAATCTAGAAACCTTAGAGAAATGAGGCAGAAATTAATGATTTCGTTCAAAACGATCTATCGCTGGTAGAAAATGGTTTGTTACTTGAAATTAAAATGAATTTCTTTCAAAATTATCTAAATCTCATACTAAATTATAGCCCGTATTTTTTTTCATTTTAAACGGTCTAAATAATTTTTTTTACGCTTTTTCTGTTTTCGTTGAGGTATACCTAATTTACATATTGCAACCTTCACATTTGAGCATAGCTTCGGTAAAGTGAGTTTTTGTGCAAATTGGTTTGGTGTAAATGGTTAAAAAAAATGTCATCTGGTACGGTTGTGGTACTCAACACCGGTTTAATATTCAAGACAGACATAAACGAAGTACCTACCACTAAACTCACTGCTAAAACCAAGAAGAGTCATTTACCACTGTGCTCCGGCCTGAAATGATCCATACACTAAAACATCAAAAAAAGAAGGAAATAGATACTTTGTTCAAAAAGCAATTCTGTACCAATTGGAAGCAAAACGAGCAGCTACAGTGGTACAAAGAAATTCTCCAAGTGATTTATAACAACACAGGTCAGGGCGAAGAAGGCGAAAAAGATGATCATGAAGATAGCAAGATGTATGATTGTGAGGAAGTTACAGAACGAAATGCAAATTTAGTTGTAACTGAGTATTCTAGGAGTTTTAAGGTACTTTTACGAGAAATTTTGGCATTTTTTTTCAGGATTTAATAGATTAGCGATATAAAAATATAAGGATTAAAAAATGCCTAAATGTTATTTTTTCCTCTTTTTGTAACATTAGCAGCAATCAAAAAGGTACAATGTATGAATACAGTTGCGATCAAAACGATCTAAATATTTCGGTTTTAATCAAAACGATTTAAACGAAAAATTGTTTTTTTAATTATGTCCCATTCTTGCAATAAAAAGTTACTTGCGAATGCTAGATCTTTTACAGATCAGCCAAGGTATCAACTAAAAGAAAATACACAAATAAACAAATGGAATGCTATTTAGTTTTTTTCCTCTCCTATAAAATTGATTTCAACGCTTTTAGATCGCTTAGTTCGCCGACTTCTGTTTTTCGAAATTTCATGGCGATTTTTGAAAAAGATTAGGTACAGCAATCATTGATCATATACTATCAAAACATCATGTGTTCATGCACTGTGCATCGTTGCTGCATTGCGGTGGAACACATGCGAGTACAATGGACAAAAGTAATAAGATGGTCCTGTCCGAATAAAGCAGCATTTCTAGGCGTGATTTAAAAAAAATATAACATTATTTTTTTTCTATATTTTATTAAAAGCAATTGTACATTTTTTCTGTCTATAATTTAATTGGTATGTCTGGGGTCAGTGACACTAGCTTTAGGACAGCTTTTGCATCATGTATCGTATCATATGTCTCACGAATTTATTAATTATTGCATGTGTCTTTAACTAGCACATGGTTGTCATCTTCCCACGCAAACGCAATAAGTAAGGCGATTACCTACCTTGATTTCCACAATTCTCGGGTAATATGAAAGACGCCGCGGGCAGCCTGTTATATCCGCTTTACCGCTATATAAATGACGTTATTAATTTTACATGGAGTCCTCAGGAACATATTCGCCACCTTTTATAAAAATATTTTACCTACCCGATTGTTCAACATTTATGCTAAAGGGTTTCGAATCTTTGACAAACTTTATTTTAGTAGTTTATCAATGCGAATGAAATTTTACTACATAATATATCAATTATCCTGGATTTTTCAAATATTCTAAGCATATCAGGTTTTGTTATCCGATGTATTCTATAGTTTCATTCGCCTACAGAGCGCTCATCAAAGTTTTATCAAACTAATACGTGACTTACGAACATTAGGATTTTCTTATAATTTCGTTGCTTTACCCCTAATAGATGAACAGATAGTGGGTCAGATTGCGTTTCTTCGTGAACTAAAATCGGAATTAGTTTGTGCGAGCGAGACAGGCCAATACGTTATAGAGAATAATAAATGCGTTATAGAGAATAATAACACTTTTCCAGCATAAAACAACCAATCGAAGTTAAGGTGGCATAATGTACTCGTAAGACCGGACGAAATTTTTTCAAACTAATTCAGATTATTTCATATACTCCAGGTTGTTTTTGTGCGTGACAATATACAATCATTACAATACAAAACAATACAATCAACTACTCAAGTAGATAGGCATTCCTACACTTGGATGCGTCACAGAATTAAATGCTAAAAATGTAATTATTAAAAACATAACTATCGTGATAGTTGCCATGGCTGTAATATTATATTCAATATTAACTACATACAAATAATCAATATATACTAATGTGATTTAAGAGTCAGGGAGAATAATATATTAAAATAGAAATGCAAATTCTATGTAGAATAATCAAAAAATATATATTTTATTGTCAATCCAGCCATATGCCTTCGTATTTTTTTTTAAAATGCTATCTTCATTTTACTGCAATCTCGTTCGCATGAACAATTTCCGATTTCAGTTTTCGAAGAGATGCAATCAAGACCAATAACTAAGTAAATATATCATATTTTCAAATAAAGTATATTAACTTAATATGGAATAATCAAATATAAATAAAGTTAGGACAAAATAAATAATAATTATATAATGTAACTGAGAATAGAATATAAATAAATAAATAGCACAGTACACATAATAAAAAATAAACTAAAGGTCTTCCGGAAATTAAAGACATTAAATATTCAGTTGAGACAACTACTCTAATAAGACTAATAATAAAATACTGGATGTTGCAGCACTTACCCATATTTATTTTCATTCGAAATTTTTTTTTTTAAAAAGTTCTTTTCCTGCCTACTTGCTTAATGCTCTCTTCCGTCTAAATAAAATAGAGCTGTTATATACATGTAATACACGTATATCATATATGTACATGTAGGTAACGTATGCCGTCCCACTTCGGGTTTACTTATTTAGGAAGCTTGGGGAAATCTTCGATTTTCTCGTCGTTGAGTTGAAAAGATTTGTCTTGTTGACATGCGAGAATACGATAATATTTTACCGAACTATGAGCAAACCCTTTCAAATGACTAACAACTATCATGCATCACCGTTTTCTTTCAAGTTTATTGTATTTTTTTTGCTGTCATATAATTTTATAATATAGGAAATAGATAAGGAATACTTTTAATACATGTATATTAAAAATGAAGCATTTTTCTGTTAGAATGTACAACATAGAAAGCCATATTGCATATCTATCAAATTGAGTTAGGTGCAATATCAAATGACTACGTTTACGTCGGTTCGATATTTCGTACTCCACGACTAAAAAATACTAGATGGTAAAAATGTTTTAACGGTCCTATAGCACCAAGTACGTAACCAGGCGGGCACAGGGAACGCGCCCCCCCCTCCCCCGATTTTTTTAGAGTAAAAAATATAATCGAGCAAAAATGAGAATCAGGGAGCATCCGCGAATTATGTAACTAGTGTCAGGCTGGTATACAGGGGGGGATGGGGGAAAGTTAGTTAGGATTTAACGCCCCGAAATCCGGCGTATTTATGAGCATCCGCGAATTATGTAACTAGTGTCAGGCAGGTATACAGGTGGGGGGGGGGGGGAGTGTAGTTAGGATAAAACGCCCCGAAAACCGGCGTATTTTTGTTTCATTGTACGGGCAAATTCAAGTTTGATGGGTACCGCGCGCGTTATTTTAATGAATGTTCCCCCCAGAAACTGTACTCTGGATACGTGCCTGTATAGCACCTAGTTTTATGTTTTTTATATAACAAACATAAAGCCATTCTTTCTTAAAATTAAATACTGTATACAAATAGCAACTAAATGGTTACGAGATAACATGTTAGCCATAAATCGTTTGAAAACCGTGTTAAAATATACTATAGTTGGGAATAATTTGATAATGCTTGAATATTTATTATAATTAAATGTCGTTTTACGTTAATAACTTTTGAGCATTTACATTTTAATTTGCCTTTGACTATGTTTATTAAAATCATTATTTTTATTCATTATTTGTTGGGTTAGTTTTAAGCTATTGATTGTTTATTTGTTTCATTAAATTTTGGATTATTTGTTCTTGAAGCTTTTACTATTACGATATATCAAATTGTATTTGCAATTTTGGATGAATAAAAGGCTATTGACTATTGACTATTACTTTTTTATTTAGAAATTTTAAAATTTGGTTATTTTGTGTAGTTAAGTAAAGATAGAGTTGCTATAATACACTTGCTATAATGTTCCAAAAGAGATTCGTATTGCTATCACCTGAAAATATTGATATGATACTTGCTGTCAAAATGCATTGAGATAGGGATTTTTACGTTAATTTAGTATGTTTATAAAAGAAAAGAAATAAAAACGTTTATTCTGATTGTTTCAGAATAAAATTTTACTTTGTATTTTATACATGGCAGTAACTCGCTACAACGATACCCCTCTTAGCCACTCTCCACGAGTGGCTGCTATCTGGGCATAAAATCCATGGGGCAATAAATGGCGCAGAGGAGATGAGCGCAAGAAAATGGCAGCAGCTGACGGAAGCGAGCTAGCGATAATAGACCTTCTCACTTCTCACAAACGGCCTATTCTCGGGCGGCCTTTCCTGCACTACCTCGAAAATATCCGCCGGCGTGACCGTAAATACAGGCGGAAGCTTTGCAGCGATCTTCTTTTTTTCACTCAACTGACAGGCAGTTGGGATATCTATAGCAGGGGTTGCCAAAGCGTCTACCGCAGTCGACAGGTGGCAGCGGAGCATTTCTAAAAAGCCAACTGCGAGTGGCTGCCGCCCGACAGCCGCGCAGTTTGATAGTTTTAATGGAAGACGTCAATAGAGTCAATGGAATAAATTTAATAGAGTCAATTGAGTCAATAGTCAATGGAAGACGTGCGCCAGAGGCTCAGCTGAAGACCGCGATGCGGTATAGCGTCATTGTGATGACAGAACTCAAAGACCAATAAATCCATATTAAGCGTCATTCGCCGTTGTATCTTCCCCGCTGTAATCATAGCCGGGTGGTGAACGGTTTCGTGCAGTTTGGGCCACAAGATCCATTTTGTTCTCAGATCGGCTCAACTCACGATTCAGCTCCTATTCAGAAGCCTCCTCGAGTGGAAGGCTACCCCGGGTAAGACTTCCGTGTCTCAGGCCTCAGAGCTGGTGGACCGGTTTCTCCCGGCGCCACTGGACGGTTTGCGCACCGGTCAGCGAAGCCAATCGGCTATGCATTCTGACTAATTTCTGAAGGGGTCTGGAGACTATGGAAATATACTGTTTCCTAAGCAGCGGGGATGGTTGTTGACCTGTTGTCATGCCACTCTTGAAATAGCACTACGGGCAAAGAACGCCCAGGTTCGAGATAAATTCAAACTAAATTACCGCTTTAATACAAGGTAGAGGTTGCGTAAGCGACTTCGGACCCGAAACCAGTCGGGAGGACGGAGATATCCTGAAGGTTAATTCCAGACGGAGACATCCTGTCAAAACTGGTAATTAGGGGTGAGGCTGCCCGCTGGTACCTATCCCGGTGCCTCGCCGTAAGAAGTCAGTCTGTAACGGGTTGCTGGTGAACTAGACAGTAGATTGTCTTTTCCCCAAGTCTTCGACGGTCATTCCATGGCTGAAAGAACGATCTATATCGTTATACCAGCCTGGAGTGACGGGTTCACCCGTTGTAGTCGACACCGCCCTACTGTTATCATCGCCGTTCGCCGTTGTTATTAACGTCGCGCATTCGTCGCTGTTATCATGGCCGTTTACCAACTTTATTATTACTATTCTCGCCTTTCGATGTCGCCACTCGCTGTTATTTTCATAGCTTTTCGCCGTTGTTATCGTCGCCAGTCAAACCTGTTATTACACTTATTCGTCCCTATTATCATCGCCGTTTATCCATGTCATCATCGCCGTATACTGCTATTCTTCATTGCCTTTCATCTATGTTATCATCACCACAAGCCTCTGTTAACATTGCTATTCCCTATTGTTAATCACACTACATCACTGTTATCACCGCAACTCGCCGTTGTTATCTTCGCCGTTCGCCCTTATTAAAACCACCAGCAGTAAAATCATTTATGTAAACAATATAGTCTACATTTAACCACCCTACCTATACGAACTTACGTGATACATCCGTTATATTATCGCCCGAACGCAACAAACCGTAACAATTAGGTTCGAGTACAAAAAAAAAAACGAAATCCCCAAATGGTACTTAATACATCAAATTGTTCCTACGATTCTAAATACGAAAAAGGGTAATAAATTGATCTATTGCGTAAAAAAAATATCAGGGATATTGTAAACAAATATTATTATTATGAGACCTAATAAAAAACCCAACTATTTTTTATACACTTTTTAAATAATTATCCAAAATTAGGGCGGTTAATACTAACGTTTATATCACTTAATATTCCAAATTTACCACCCCGCGTCGGACCATAAGATATATTTTTTTAAAAGTAGATGATAGACTTAAAGTCTGACCACCCCTGGACAACGTGATTGTAAAACCCGCTCGTGTCTTTTTAGATGTAGTGGACGTGCTTTATTTTATATACGTACAGATTTCTTACTATCGTTGTATTGCGTTTAATCATGAAAGCAATAAGAATACAGGGCCCTTAACAGTTAAACCACATTATACCAGACAGTAACTTCTCTTAGAACAAAATTGAAATCGAAGCCAGTGACGTCAGGAATCTTAAGGCCTACCACAAATCGTAATATTATTACTCGTCTTTTTATTGAAGCATCGTCCCGGCCGCATTTACGGTACCCCGGCGACGCAGATGCTATTATCTTACCGATTTCTTCTGAGAATACCATATGGCGTCGACTCGTAAATCTCCATAAAAAAGTAATAGTAAAAGCGGACACAAACAGCGCCCAAAGCGCATCACAGCATACAGCGCCGTAACTATGAGCCTACATGACTTACCCCTGGCCCCACTTCCGTTGCACCCTCTTTCCGCATTGCCTTGTAGCTCTTGACTGAACTTACTGGGTGTTATTTTACTGTGCTTAAACGGTGTTGATTGTAGCATCGTATAAATCACATCGAGTCTTTTTTTGCTCTCATATAAGCTCCTTCTCTTTCCTACATTTATCAACCCCTATCAGACCTCCCTATCAACCCCACGTCGACATTTTCATATCGGAGTTTATAAAGCGTATATATTTGAGGTGCTTAATATACATATTCAGATGCCCCTTAAATCTGTATTTTTCATGCCTTTTTTCCAGCAAACACATTAATTAAAATTTGTCGACATTGAACTTGGTGACTTTGATCTAGCACATCTAGCGACTTTGATCTAGGATTTGATCAAGAATACCATTTCCAAGATTTAACACGTTTAAGGGTCATTTTTAAACTTCATTTTGAAAAAGCTTCTTTTATAATAAGCAACGGCATTGATGAATAAGTTTACCTAGCACCGATTTCCAAATAAAAAAAGCAATTTTAAATATATAAACAAATTATAAGAATGGTTATATTCTTTCTTTTAAATTTCGTTTTATTCTTACTGGTTAAATTTCGGACCAGACTCCCGTCAGTTTTATTTATCAAAATCTATCAAGAAATCATAAAATTCGTCATATATTCCAAAAGCTAGCTCATCGTTTATCCTTCTTATTAAAGCCATCTTCCGCGGCTGTTGCACCCCTGCGTGCAGGATGAATTTTACCGTGCTCGTCGTGCAGCCCTTAACTTGGTTTTTGTAAACCTTTCCGTATTGCCATAATATTTATAATTCTAATTTATAAATATTATGGCAGTTATTATAAGTCACCTAGCGATTTATATGTCATGCTCATGTCATAAGTGTGTTTGTTTGTTTCTACTCTTTATTGTGATATTCAACGATGAGCGGATTCATTATCATACGACAATCTCCTACAACCAACTATGAAGTGTTTATATGCATGTGTGGGTGTAGAATACGTATGTAAGTATGTGTCTTATTATTGCATTCGATCTTTATAATTAAAATGCAATTTCGTTAATTTTATCCTAACGGGAATTAGTGACCCTGCCGGGAATCGAACCCTAAACCTTGCAATGTAAGATCATGTGACCTAACAACTATGCCGTGTTCGCCCAAAATCATAATGTGTATTCGACATTATTGTATTGTCTTTTTAATTATGTAATTATGTGTATTTGACATAAATGTGACAAGTTTTTTTCTCCCGAATATCGAACGGGGTATAAATAAATAATTCATGGTTTTTTTACATGTGACAATTTTTCGGTGTTATATTTCGCTCTCAAGTACTCATAGAATGCCGAGTTCAAAAATATTTAAATTAAGTTTTAACTGCATACGCAAAAACCTTCAAATATAGACCCGTTCATCAAAAGTTCATTTTATTCCAAAGGAAGTTAGTGACCCAGCCGGGAATCGAACCCTGAACCTTACAATGTAAGATCAGGCGACCTAACACAGTGGCGTAACTACAAAAAATGGGCCCCGATGCAAAATTTAACACCCCCCCCCCCCTCCCCCCCCCCCCTACTTACCTTCATTATGGCATATAGGAAGTAATTTCTGTATATGTAGCTACATTACATACATATTTATATTTCAGCTACATTATAAATCGGCGTATTCATTTGGGGGATTGCCTCGAATATATTGCGTAATCGGCTGTTCAGCTGTTGACACGTGACAGGAATAATATAAATATTAGTAACAAATAAACTTCAACAAAATTGGCTCTGTTAGCATTGTCTTTTATAATATATGATTAAGCAATCTCAAAAATAGTTGCAAGTTATGCAATTACACTTGGTAAGGATTTAACACCATATAATAATTATTATTGTAATGCGCGTGACTCCGAAAGGGTCGCTTCAAAATTGTTTTTGTACTTTGTTGCATGTGTATAATTGTGTTATCGCCCATTATGGGGCCCCTGAACTACCCTAGGCACCGGTGCGCCGCACCGGCTGCACCGGCTTAGTTACGCCACTGACCTAAAAACTATGTCGTGTTCGCTTAGAATAATAATTTGTATCTAAGACAAGTTTTGGTACTCTCAAATATCGCAAATAAATATATAACGGGATATAAACAGACGGTTAATGGTTTTATACATAAGACATGCACGTTTCCGGTTTTACAGTTCGCTTTCAATAAAATGTCGAGTTCGAAAATATTTAAATTAAACCATTTGCAATAATCTTCAAATATATATATTCATGGATACACTGCTAAGGTATTCACTTGTTCGTCAGAAACTCTACATGCTTACGCGTTACGGCTTGGCCTCGCACAAATCCCGTGAACTACCGTTTTCAGGGCAAACAATCGATTAATTATGTATAGTTTTCGCGGAGCTAAGCTATATGATAAGTCAACCTAAATTTTGCCATGAGATCAAAAACATTTCAAGAATTTCCGATTACTCTATCAATAAAATAATATTTTAAAATAGTTATATTTAATTTTAATTTTTCCCATTAGAATGACAAAAGCGCCTAACTAAATAGGCAAGGATGCTATTATTACAGGAAATAAAAATTAACTACATTGAAAGTTGAGCCGCTAAGCCACTGTTTAAATCTATATAATAATTAGAAACATGGTTTTTTCCTGTAACGGCCAAATTGAGAGAACGGCTAAGTGTAAAAATTTGGTTGAGGTGTTTAAAAAAAGCTCACGGTCTCTAGATGTGTCATCAGAAGAGAACAATAAAAAAAGGCGTCTAAAGAGAGAAATAAAAATGTATATATTAATTGGAAACGTATTTTTCCTGTAACAGCCAAATTAAGAGGACAGCTAGGTGTAAACATTTGATTGAGGTATCTAAATAAGCTCTTGGTCTGTAAATATGTCATTAAAAAGAAAAATGAAGAAAGTCTTCAAAAGAGTAAAATTTATTTATTTGTTTATTTATTTAAGAATTAATTACTATAAAACATTGATTAGCTTACAAACATAACAGGAACCGAATGGTAAAACCTTAACCTTTAGCTTATTTGTTTCTGTCAGCCAACTGGGACTAGCCCGTTCTAGGGTGGACAGGACTCCAATATTACAATCAAGTTTGCTTGATTGCTTGGTTGCTTACAAATGTACAAGTTTTAGTGAAAAGCTAATGACACTAAATTGCCCTAAAATGTAGTTTTCAGAATAAAATAAAAAATAATAATAATAAAAAAATATTTAAAGATAATATAATAAATAAAATGCAATTCCATTATTTAATCGGCAATAAATATAATATAAAGTTCGATTAAATAAAATAAATAAAGTGAGAAAAGAAAGAAACAGTCATTTATATTTAATATATGTTAAGTAATATAGGATTTAATATAAAAATACATAAAAAAAGGCTAAAAAGTATAAATCATTGTCAAAGTCAAATAATTTTTGGTAGTTAGTTCAATGTTAAAATATACTCATATAAACATATATGTTTAAAAATATGTTAATAATTTGTGAACCTAAGTTTTATTATACTATTATTTCTAACATTTGATGTATGGTTAGTCTATCATGATTCGATAACCATTTCTTTAATTTATTTTTGAATTCCCTAAATGTCAAAATCATTTTTATTTCCATATTAATCGGATTGTAAAATCTCGGCGCAATGAAAGAGCAATGTCTTTGTCCAAATGATGTTTTCCTTCTGGGTATTATTAAGCTATTTTCTAAAACTTGTCTCGTTGGTCGCCGGTTCTGAATTATTCCTAAATTTGAGTTATTGTCCAAAAATAGCCCTAACCCCTCAAATGTGAGGCGTCCCTTAAGGGATGCCTTGGCAAAATGTATACAAAATGTATATAAATTTATGTATATAAATGTAAATATAAATGTAAATGTGCGCCGCTTTATAGTAATCCGCTCTATAGTAATGCTATAGCTCTATAGTAAACCCCGCTCTATGTAAATGTAAATGTAAATGTAAATATAAATTTATATACATTTTGCCGTAGGCAACCCGAGCTAATCGCCATTCATTTGAGGGGTTAAGAGGGAAATTTTTAGAAAAAGTTGCCTAAAATCAAGAATTTTAGCTTCCTTATAAAGTTCATTAGTGGAATGGCGATATGGTCTACGTAGAATAATTTTTAATATAAATTTCTGCGCAACTTGCAATGGCTCTAGCAGGGTTTTACCACATCCACCCCATCCAATTATGCCGTAAGTAATAAGCGATTCACATAAAGCATAATAAACAGTTTTTAGTGTTTTGGAATCCAGAATATTCCTCAGTTCTTTGAAAACATATCCAAGGATTCGCACCTTCGTAGCCACGTTATGTATATGAGAGTCCCAACGGAGAAAGCAATCTAGAGTGATGCCTAGATATTTCCAAGATATTTCTCTTTGTAGAGACTGACAGTCACAAGACTCTACGCTGTCGCATTCGTGTATTACAATAGTTTTATTAGTAGTGGGTTGACCTCTGGTTGTTATACTAAATGGCATGTATTTGGTTTTGCCAACATTTTAAGCGTCAACATAAAGTTTCCTAGCCATTTTTTAACAATTTCCATGCCCTCGTTTGCTTTCTCAAATGTGTAATCCCAGTTTGAACCCTTGAATAGTATAACAGTGTCATCGTCATATGTGATGTTTTTATCTACTGGTAACTGACATAGGTCATTTATGTAGACGAGGAATAAAATGGGTCCCAAAACGCTACCCTGTGGCACACCATACGTAAGATGCTGGCTTTTACTCTGGAGGCCCTGGATGGTGACACTTTGTACCCTGTTGGATAGGTTATAAAAAAGTCTTTTTTTTTAAACTTTACGGTCTATAAAGTGACCGTCGAGTTCGATGGGTTTCAGCTAGTTATTATTTAATTCAATATTAATTGATCTATTTTCCATTAATATTAAATATTAAAGCTACATTCTTAAAGCCGTATTCCATTTTTCCAACTTTTACCATAATTTCTTCTACTCTACGTATAGCTGATATTGATTCATTAGAATTTATAACTAGAGTCCTGTTTTAACAGCAGTATTTCGAGTATAATATTCAAATTTATTCATAACTTTTCACGCTCGCGATCTGATACCGGCGTTTTATCTCTACAGATTTAAAACTTCTAGATGTTTTCTTTTTTTTTCATTATTTCTGAAATATTTTATTGTGCTAGCCAACTTCTGCAATTTATTAAAGAGGCGTTGGTTGCAGCGTACACCATCTCTAGCTGTCCACCAGATAATGCGGCGAACTTCATCGAAACTGACCTTCGATTTTTGGTACATTTTCGTGCATCAATCAGCAGCTTTTAGTGAAAAGAACACAACTAGAAGGTAAATATATTTAAAAGAATAAACAGCACGATTGCCGAAAAAGTTAAATTTTGTATTTATAATTATTTTTATTAAGGTTTTTTTATGATTATATATTTATCCATAAAAATACATGTATATTTCCGTACTCAAGCAGACCTTTCGTTTGACACTACACACGATATACTTATAAAATATTGAAGTTTGAACATTTGTACATTTAGACAACTACCTTCCTAAAATTTGGACAGTTAAGGTAATCTATGACACTTGAGGTGACATAGCGATTCTAATAATACTACGTATTTGAATAATCGGTTTAAGCGTTTAGAAGTTATGGTGAAATAAATAAACGGCAGACACATTACACTCCTTTTTTATTGGGCGGTCCTGTGAAAAGACTCTATCTCCCTTGTGTCCACAGTATGAATCCACCTTATATATTTCGAGCACTGCCAACATCGACCGAGCTAATATTTGCTGGATGTGACGTCAAATAGTAATGAAATTTCAGGCGACTTTAGCCTATTACATTTTAAATTCAATCTCTTTGCTCGTTGACAGCAACATCTGCACCAATGTTAGAGCTCAAATTCAGTATAATCTATATACAGACCGCCTTTTTCGTATTTCAGACGAAGAAATTGGAACAAAGGACGATCACCATCTCACGACTTTAATTTACAAGGGTTTTGGTAAAAATAACTTATTTTATCGTATGAAGTTAAATGATACAAAAAATAGGTATTGTGCGAATTGATACGCGTCGTCGTAAAATTGGCTCTAAACATTAAAAATCGTACGAGCGACACAACGCAATGAGACATAAATTTCGAACGTACGTCGAGCAATCTCAAACGCACTATCAAAGCGGCCTACGTTTGAGCCACTGTGGCTCATTTCCCAATGCGGATTACGTCAACTCCGAACCCGGTAACATATGCATGTACTTTGCAGCTGATGATAGTGAAAGTACTGCTAATGTTGATCACATTTGTCGAATAGCTATTGCAATTTGGCGACTCGTTTTGGGTCGAGGTATAATGGTGAGGTGGCAGTTATTCTCATTGGGTTAAATAATCCTATCACTATTATTATATTGTTAGTAGAAGCTTTACCCTCGAGCCATATGGTCCACCGTCATTGGATTGTACCTAATAAGGACCACCATATTTTTTCAGATATGGAGTAGTTGTCCATATTATGAATAATATTCTTTTTTCAGAATGGACTTTTTATGAAAGACAGGACCAGGTGAATATAAGACTTTTTGAAAGCTTTAAAAACTGACTGTGTACCAAAAATCATGATCATATTTCTATCAACGCAGTACACCAACCACTATCACTGAATATACTATTAACCATCCGTAAACTTGGAAAAAACAGCGCTGAATAAAGAGACTTAAGAGTAAATATTTCAAAGAAAACGTCCCAAAAGAAAGAAAGACCTCAAAAGACAAATACAAACTCCCGATAGATCTGAAGAAAGTGACTTATTCAATCAATGATAGCATAGACGAATGCTGTGATCGTTCCCAGAATGAAAATGCAAAATTCATGTATTGCAATGGCCTTTTATTTAAAGACGTCCGTGGAGAGCAATAGATCCCGTGTGCAGTTTGCAGGAAATATGCTCATAAAGAATGTGCTGGCAAAGAAGACGATTTTTTTTGTGCGAAGTTTGCACCAGCGACTAGTAATAATAATAATAATAAACTCTTTATTTGCACTTAAAAAGTATACAAAAAAGGCGAGCTTATTGCCACATGGCAATGTCTTACAGCTAACCTAAACATAGTGGTACATGCGCGCATTGTGAAAATAAAGATTATTACATAACATACAGACAAGTGGAAAAATTTAAGACTAATAGTGCCCGAGGAGAGGAAAATTGGGAGAGGAACAGGAGAGAAAGGGACACTAGTCCTAGACTGGGGTCTTTTTATTAATTGCTATAACTAAAGATTATTAGTGCTTGATAAATTTAAACTACATATACCGTAGTCTATATTAAAAGCGACGTGGTCCATATTATGTGCGTCTTTTGCATGTTCTCAAAAATGAGAAGTTTTTAAAAATGGTGATTTTCGCCAAGACGTTGTGTTTTATTGATTTTTATAATAATTGTGATTATAGTAATTATATAGTACTAGGTACTTAAAATAAATAAGGCTGACTATACTGTAAAATTTATAGTTTAATTTGGTTAAAACCTTATGGTGGTCCATATTTGCAGCAGTTACTATGCTCGTATAAATGCTGTATATTTTGCGAATAAACTAAATCAAAATCAAAATAAAAATTTCTAACTCGAGAACAAATATACAAAAACTTTAAAACATGCACCGATTGATACTTCAATGTCAATAATATATTGGCTTATAATTTTCAAGAGTGTATTTGCTTTTAACTTTTAGAATTGATACAATTTTACGCGCTGTCTAACAATACTAATAAATGGTAGTATGAAACTCCCCTAGCGTTCATTTATCATAATGGCAGCGATCGACTTCTCAGCCGAAACTGAATATCGACTCATCTAGCCTATTACCGTGTAAACACCAAGTCATGCATTAACTTAATTGGTTAATAGCAATTAAACTCGATAAATTGAGGCCGAAAGAAGGGCGAGACGGAGGTGCGTTGCGTGACGACCTACCATAACGCGTTCAGGGGTATTTTTTTGTGAAATTTACAACAACGTCAAGTGGAAATAACGGCTAAAGTGAGATTTTTTTACAGCCGGACACTGATATATAGGCGCGGCAGTAGTAAGATATTGCGGCAGTAAAAGCTTCGAAATTTTTCATCTTGGCCCATTTATTTTATTTTATTTTCATTAAAATATCAAAAGTTACCTTTTTAGAATAGATTTATGGCGATGCCACTTTATAAATTGCAAAAACTCACATTCATCCTGAACGGTGTTATAACTTTATTGCGACATAGTTTAACTTTAAAAGCCTTCAGTCAGGTCCGGTATGTCCAAAGTTCAGAACGACTAAAATTATACATACCTACTGCATTTTAGATGCTATGAGCTGCCAGCCGCGATCAGATAGGTGAAATTGACTATTAGATATGAAATTCATCTTATTCACAATTAATGGCCCGGCGGAATATTAAAGCCATGCTACGAGAATGATAGAGGTCTATGAAAATTCCTCTATGATTTCCAGACACAAATCACCAAGAATTTAAACGATTCTATATCCAATCTAAACAAGAACCTTTTTATCTAATAAAGAATATCATATTATTATTAAAATCAAAAATATGTACATTTTAGATCCTGTATAAGTTTTATCATTAATTGTATATGGTATAAGTTTGCCTAATGTCACAGTACGTTTTAGCAATCCTTATGCGCCGTTGACGCTGATAGCATTTTCCGGCGAAACTAAATTTCAAATTTATTTGATCGTCTATAATAACATTGATATAATAAATGTTTTTTATAAAGGGCTGATTTTTTTATAAAAACCCACTATTTCACCAATGATAACAATAATAACATTTAATCATAAGTACCATCTATCGCATTTTTAATAGTCTTATTAGATAAATAATAGAGAAAGATTAGAATGCTCTCTAGCCTTCTGTTTGAACTTTAAAAAGTGTATAATTATTACTTATTAATACCTGTATACCAAATTAATAATTGACATCTTTAAATAGGTAAATAATATTAACATAATAGGAGTTATGATCTAACAAATTATTTGTTATTATATAACAAGGAATAACGGCTTCACATGAGTGCAATTTATTAATAAATAAAATGAGGAGTGCGCTGAGCAATTAAATATGGAGTACATATTTATTTTATAATGTCATCACGACGAGGGCATCACGACGAAGTCACTTAACTATCACGGGCAAACCTCCTCTCATCGATAAGCCGCTTTTTGAGTGACTCGTGTACGACGGATCCTGTAAGTAGATGCGCCTTTAATTATTTTAGTTTATGTGTTTTTAAATCAATTCAATAAATTATTTAATTCAAATGGCAGAATCCTCGCCCTATGCAGAATTCGCCATTTGCAGAATCTCGCCCTATGAAATTCTGGTTGCTATGTCACGTTGCCCGACACTGTCTCGCTGCCGGGAGACTGGCATCAAAAATCTTTTATTGCTAATTTGGAGAATACGCCAATATATAAAACGTACACTTCCTTAAAAAATAAGGCTGTCCCAAATTTTATTAGAGCCAACTATCCTGAAATCAAAACGGCATTGAGAGACACGGATTAGAATAATTTATTTGCAAATAATTCTGTGGATGATTGTGTAAAAATCTTTTCTATAACAAAATTAGGAATATTACATACAGATGCACATGTACCCTTAAAGCACAATCATCTCCTTTACTATCCCCGTTGGTCTTCGGTCCCGTTACGCAGGATGATATCGGAGAACAAGAAACACCATAAAAAATGGAAAAAAATCAAAGGCCCGCCGATTATTATTAATTCTTACTGCTACGTGGACGCGTCAAAACCTTGATAAAAGATTGTCACAGTAAATATATTAAATGCCCTGAATCGTCAATAAAAAATAATATTAAAGAGTTTTGGTCGTTCGTTAATAACAGCCGAGTTAATTGGGGTCTACCAAAAAATATGTCCTTCGGAGGCACTACCTCATCCGACTGACGAACTGTGTGTAACTTATTCGCGGATTATTTCAGTTCGGTTTACGAACGGGTTCGTTCAGCGAGCGGGACAGGGGTGGGGGCTGCGGCGCCGGCCTCGAGGACTGCGTCGGCGCTCCCCACCGCCGTTTTCTCCCCAAGCCACTGACGATAACTTATGTGCGGTTACTCTCGCCTTATTGGAAATAAAATTTACAGATATAAAATTGTTATATTGATCGATTAGACGTTCGTATACTGTTACCGATTGGTGGTTACCGTCGTTTTTATAGTGCCACCTAAAAACTACAGTGAGCGGCTAATTTTATCTTTATTAACCACTTGTGATAATGTATTAATTTATTTTGATAAGGATTCTTATTTTATTGCTAATGTCTTCAACAAACACTGCCTACTTATTTTTTTTATTTTTTTAAAATATGAAAGCAGTTATTGTAGCTTAAATATTAAGGTTGTATATATAATGCTTGACGGACCTTTATATATATATATATATATATATATATATATATATATATATATATATATATATATATATATATATATATATATATATATATATATATATATATATATATATATATATATATATATATATATATATATATATATATATATATATATATATATATATATATATATATATATATATATGGAGCCAATGTTTTAGTCATATAGTGTTTTCACATAATATCAAACCATTTCGTCAGCGCACGCCGATGAAGTAACTCACCAGCTCATTTTTCTCCGACTTTCTCAGACTAATATTTATCACAATAAAATATAATCTATAGCAGTCATCGATGACGGACCTTTCCATTAGTGAAAGAATTTAAAAAAACAGATAAGCAGTTTCGGAGATTACCCCCAACATACAAACTTACGAACTTATAATACAGAGATTACTCTTTATAAAATTAGTATAGATATCACAATATATTTAGCCGAAATAATCAGTATATAATGGCTGACAGTTAGCCTTGCTTAGAGGTGCCTTCTTTTAAAAAAATAAAACGCACAATATCGTAAATATTAAAACGACATTAAAATTCAAGAATAAAGTCATAATAATTACAGTTTTCAGTGGAATTAAAAAGTCGGTCCCCATATTATTATCACTACAAACCGATTAAAAAAGTCAGTCCCCATATTATATATCACTACAAACTCGTACAGCCATCTGCCGGGCGAACTTTCAACCAGAAATCAAAAGCTGAACCACTAGAAGTAACAGAGTAGCGACACGGTTCGTGTCTTTGCTATAGGGCAGCGTCACGTAATAATTCCAACGCCATCCGTTAGATGGCGCTAGTAATAGCAGATTTTATAAAAATTACAATTATTATTAGAGAAAATTTGTAGAGAAATTATAAGTTAGAGAAAAATTACTTACCCTTAATAAAGTCAACGGCCATTTCCAGCCCATATGTGTCTTTGTCGCAGTCGTCCAAAATGTGTGCTCCAACCGTAAAGTTTGGTAGGAAATTTGGATGTGAGTTGATTTGATCCAGCGTATACAGCATTGCCTCGAGGGCCTGAATGCCGCCCTGGGGCATAATAGGGCCACATGTCACACTGTCCTCGCGAGAATGTACCTGAAATTACAGAAATCGCGACTCAGTTTGAAAATGAATAAGATAACAAGTAAATATATTTAAAAGAATAAAAAAGACGATTGCCGTTACAGAAAGTGAACTATTATTGTATTTATATTTATTATAATTAGGGTTTTTTATAAAATATTTGTGGTTTATGTATGTATCCATATAAAGAGATATATATTTCCGGAATGTACTCAATCAGATCTTTAATTTGACACTAAATACGATATATTTATTTTATTTATTGTCATTTGGATATTTAGACAAGTATTTTTTGACATTTGGAGAATGTAGGTATCCTATGACACTCGGGATGACATGATGATTCTTACAAAATCACACACTTCTAAATTAGTTTAAGCGTTTAGAAGTTATGATGGAATAAAAAATCAGGAATTTATCGTTAACGCATAGGTCCCGGATTTTTTTCCTAGTATAATTGCGTAGTTTTATAATTTTCCAAAATGTTTGAATAAAATAAATTCGTAAGAAACAAAATCGGTTATTTAAAAATCGGTAATATTTTGTGGAGTGTACCTAATAATTAACATTTTTATATATTTTTTTGCTGAATTAATATTCCATACATTTATCTTCGTTACTAGGCCTAACGGATCTATTCCTGACGGCTGTGAAGAGGAAGAACGGAAATAAATTAAACTGTCACATGAAGAATGTGATTCGTCAAAGAATAGCGATTGCATAGTTGCAGCGATACTCTTAGTAGCATACCAATTTGTTTAGAACAGCATTACTAGCATCTCACTTCGACTTAGCTCTCGTAGCGTCGTAGCAATTGCAGAAATGTAGTCGTCGAAGAAATAAAGAAATCGTAGCTACGTATTAATGGTGGAGATAAAGAAATCGTAGCTACACATTAGTGGTAGTGAGTCAAAAAGCACACCGATAGTTTAGATTTTAAGGATATGTCATAGCAAGAATATGTCGTAGTCATTATAGCAGTCGTAGAGGGCTAGCAGCAGACTTTGCAGCGTACAAATCGCATAATAGAAATCGCAGCTTTAAAAGTAGTCGTAGAAATGAAGAACTTGTAATTACGAAGCATTATTGTAAACGTAAAGCACAGCGTTATTTTTAGAATGGTTAATCAGGATTAGGATTTTTAAATCCTTCTTTGATTTCTAATTTAGGCAGTGCCTTGGGTGCCGGTGCTGGCACCCGAAACGAATTCGACAATGTTACCGACGCTCGTAGTGTATCGTCCACAGACTAATGGTCCATAGGGCAGCGCATCAGAGATTTATATTTAAAATGATACAATATTACAGTTTAGTAGAGAGATGTGTCTGTATTTTTTTGTTTAAGTTATATTCTATGGTTTTTTATATAGTTTTCAGCCAATGAAACTTGTTAACCATTAGACTTGAAAATAAAGTGTTTATATTGAATATGTAATTAAATTTGTATTCCTTCGTATAGTCCGTATCGTATTTTTTTTTGTCGTAAATTCAATAAATAAGTAATAATTAAAAAAAACTAGTAGTAACATGAAATGTGCAAGTAATTTCAAACGCTAGCGCTACGCTCCGATCACTTTATAAATGGCAGCTCTAATCGTTTCACAAACGATGAATAAAACTAATTGGCGAAAGAATTTCCAAATCTTAAGATTGTAATAAAAGTTACGACCCCGTAAAATAATAGTCTTAAAATTTGGTTACTCAAGATCACACAGTGCGATTTCAAAAACACATTCGGTAAACTGTTTTCGTCTCAATTCGGATAGCTAATAAAAATTTGGTGACCATACGGATTATTGTGATTTCTTAGTCTTTCGTTTGTATGGCCGTTCCCCGATACAATTAAGGTAAGCAACCCTTAATCTTATCGGCTTTTCCGATCGACAAAATAAACAGATCCAAATCATGCGAAAAACAATTACAAATCAAACAAAGCTTTCTTGAGTTACGGCCACTTAAGCTCATCACTAACTCAAAGACGCATAAGATTGATTTCAAAGATTTTCTTCGGTATTCGGTTTTTCTTTTGAATTGCGAGAGCTATTCAAAAGTTTATGACCGT
This sequence comes from Micropterix aruncella, assembly GCA_944548615.1. Classification (NCBI taxonomy): domain Eukaryota; kingdom Metazoa; phylum Arthropoda; class Insecta; order Lepidoptera; family Micropterigidae; genus Micropterix; species Micropterix aruncella. Next base: position 21,418,943 of record OX155958.1, read on the forward strand.
ACGGTTAAAATGTGAATTTTCAGTCGTTGTTTCTATGGCACCTTCCTGACATGGTTTATACAGTACTTCGGTTCTCTAAAGCTACGGTTGCGATTGTCCAGTTTCTTCGAAAAAGCAGGGAACCATTCGCTTCTCTATGTTTCGAGCGCGAGCAACTTTTGTGGTTATCTCGCATGACCCATAAAATCGACCTCTGTATGCTTTCTGGCCCATATGCACAAATCCAAGACTCATTACCTACGATGATGTTGTACGCAGTTTTTCAAGCTCCGCGATTTTAGTTATTGAGCGTTTCTTTCAACCAATAAACACAAACCAGTTTATGAACTGTCAAGTTATGCGTGATCCAACGTATTCACAGCTTTTTTACGTCTAAATATTCATACAATATTGAATATATTCTAGTCAAATATTTACGTGCCGTATCGATATTTTCTGGCACAGTAGTACCTGATTTTGGGCGGTCTTCTTTCGATTTATCCACCAACGAACTACGGCCACGCCTAAATTGATTGAACCAGCGATAAAAAACGGCATTGGGTGGGGCTTCATCACAAAACGGCGAGGTATGTTGATGGATGCCTTGTAAAGACTGTAGGGGATGGATTGTAGAGACAGGAAACGTGGAAAACCATAAAAAATCATCGCATGAAATCCTCACGAGTTAATTTCGATTTTTGAAAGAGACCATAAAATGTTAAAAGGAATAAAAAACACGACTGTCGTTACAAAGAGTGAACTACTGTATTATATGTAGTAATACTGGCCTAATTTAAGCCTGTAGTAAGACCAGTAGTAATACTGCTGTGCATTGTTTTTTATATTTTAATAATGTATTTTTGTATCACAAAATTAGAAGTGTAAGACTAGAAAAATAAGAGTTTGTCTCGCCAACAAACTGTATACCAGTTTGGCGAGATTGTAATATTTAAAAAAATGTATCTTTTTCTATGAATAAATTTATTAAAAAAAAAAAAAATATTTTTATTGCGGTTTTTTATGCTATATTTGTGGTTTATGTATTTATCCATATGCATACATATAATAATATATTTTCGGAATTCACTCAATCAGTCGTTTCATTTGACACTAAACATGATAAATTTATGTAAATATATTGACATTTAGAGGTTTGGATATTTATACAAATATTTACTTGATATTTGGACATTTAAGGTACCCTATGACACTCGGGATGATATAAAAAAAGTTAGCAATTACACGCACTTCTAAATCAGTTTAAATGTTAAGAAGTTATGGTGGAATAACGAAACGGAAAACATACGTAGATAAATCCCGAGCCCTTTAAAGTCCTTTTTTAATGGGCAGTGGTGTAAAAAGTGGCGTCCGCATGAAAATGGGATCTGATACGATTATAATCTTGAACGTATATTTTTTTGTCAAGTCGCAATATATAAAAGTCAACCTAGGTAAATTCAGTATCATCAAAACCTCCAAATAAATGAACGAATGAATTTTACTAAAGAAGAAGTAAATGGGTGTTTATCAAGGCAAATTATAACTTAAAATCTGATATTGGGGATTGAGGGTACATATAATAAATATGTATGGTTTTAAGGTTTTCTGTCTCAACATAAATTTTCAATGAGCCTCTCAGAGGATGTTGATTAATAGTTTCCGCATTAGACAGCAGTAAATCATTAATTTTGTGCTAGTATAGCTATCATTTTAGTGTGTCAAAATAGAATGTTTGGAATACTGAACCATCAGTTATGACTACGCTTATGTTTATGGTATTACAGCGATTAATTTCGGTTTGGTCTGTCTATCTGTCTTCGTGATAATATAATTAATCATTTAGAGTAAAAACGACACGCAACTAGAAACTTACATTTATGTCAGTAGAGAGATGTTTGCTTATAATCCTTCTTTGTCAAATAAATATCAAGAATTGTTTGAAAAAAATACATAATTTTAGATTAAATATCCAAATTTATTTTGTCACCTATACTTACGGAACTTTCATTAGTGGAATCAATTCTTAATGGCAATTTTCTTATACACAAATTGAGCATTCTCTCTCTCTCTCTCTCTCTCTCTCTCTCTCTCTCTCTCTCTCTCTCTCTCTCTCTCTCTCTCTCTCTCTCTCTCTCTCTCTCTCTGTCTCTCTCTCTCTCTTTCTTTCTGTCTCTCTGCATATTATATTTATGGCTTCAATTAACTCTAGACGTGTTCCAAGAAATGGTAATTTAAGTATGGGGAATCTTAGGCCACAAGAGGTCAAATATGGCAAATATTATGCTGCTTAGTCGAATACATTTATTTGGTCAAAGATTCTTTTGGAGTGACGATATATGACGAATTATAATAGTGGAATATCCAATAATTATTTTACCACAAATCTGCCCTTCTGGGTGAATATTTTCGCCCCATTAAAGTGTAACATAGTCCAAAAAATCAGTTGTTAAGAGTTTGCCCCTCTTGCATAGTCAAAGGAAACAGCCCACTTTACTTAAATTTTCGAGCGACTATGTCGCGATTTTATAATATTTATAAAAACTTTTTAATTGATTAAAATTTTCTACAAAGAGGTGAGCTTATTTTCATCTAGCAATATTCAACAGCTAACCTTTAATTGTTTATCGATTAGTGCATAATTGTGTTACTTACATATAAAAAATACTAATTTGTGTCCAAAAGCAATAAGTTTGGAAACGGGAGCTTAGGAATATGGAGGGAGAAAGAACTGATTACCTCTCTACATCCGAGAGGGGTAGTTTCGTTAAAGTTGAGTTTTAAAGGATTCTGCAGAAGATGATTCCGTTGCAATAAGCGGGAGATCATTTCATAGCCGAGCAACTAGAGCTGTCGACTACAATGGGCGAACCCGTCACCTAAGTGAGCGTCACGGAAGTTTTAACGATATTAGATCGTTCTGTCTCTCGTGAGGTGAGGCCAGACAACATAGGACAAGAGTCCACCGTCTTGTTACGCCAGCACACGCCCTTAAGAGACCAATACATTACCGAGAGATAACCAGGTTAATCACCCAGCGGGCCGACACTCGCGTCTTTACTACAAGTTGCAACCAGATTACTCCGGTCTCCCGACTGGTTGCAGGCTCGAGGTCGCTTGTGCGGTCCTTTCCATTACGTAGCGGTGAAACAGTGTCTACCGAATCTATCGCGGACCACGGCATCCTTTGCCCGGCTCTTCAGCCGGGATCGGGTAGCCGATTGGTCGTTTCAAAAGCAGCTACTATCAGGTTAACAACTATCCCCGCTCTATAGGAGAAAGTACTGATTCCAGACTCCCCCAGCTGTAGGTCAGAATATACAATCGATCGGCTGACGCCGTAAGTGGTTCAAACCGTCCAGAAACGCCTGAAGGTTGTCTTCTAGGGAAAACTGGCCAACAGGCCAGAGTCCTACCCTGGCTCGCACTTCTACGCGGAGGCCGCTGGATGGGTGTTGACCCGTGAGTTTGACCGATCCTGAACAAATGGGTCTCAGTGGTCAAACTGCAACAGGGCCCATTAGCTCCCTCCAAAGTCGAGCAGCATGAACGGCAAAAGAATAAGAAGAGAAAAAAAATGTTTTTTGGGAAGGCATTTTCAAAAGTTATCCAGAGCACTAAGGAGCCATACGAAGTTAATAGCTCGATAAGGACTAGGATATAGAACGGCGAAGACCATAAGAGAAAGCAAAAAATGAGCGAATGTAGGTGAACGTGTATCATTTGGCGTGTCTTGATATTTCTCCTTTAGAAAACCACTTTAATTAAGTGCTAAGTTCAGATACATAGTCATAATTTCGTAGACAGACAATGAATCGTACATAAATCATATACAAATACTCTGCAACCTCTTGAATTTGTCGAATAGTCCTTCAGAGGATCGTTTAGGCACCATATACAGGAATCGCTTTTAAGCATTTGTAGAGGGTAAAAACTATGCAATGTGTTGCGATTACCTCATTTATTTGTGGCTGCTAGGAGAGATGTTCATTGATGGTGACGCCAAGATCTTTTATCTTATTCGAGAGTAGAATAAAAACATAATTAAGTTTAGCATGCTGGAGTGTAGCTTTATCCAATTTTGTTAGCGACTGGCGGCCTCCATTATGAATATCCTATTATTTAGACCACTGCTTGTTCAACTTATTTCTTTCCCCGCCGACTCCGCGAATACAAATTTACTAAAGCCCCCCAAAATTATAGGATGCATGATTCGAAGATTTACATTTTTAGGGTTGGCTCATATGAGCTTTTTACGTTTCGTTACAAATTCAAGGTCCTGAATCTTTGATGACGGACTGACAGAAGGACAGAAATACGAGTAATATGTCGACAACTCAAACAAAACACATATGACAAATATGTAAGTTTGCTTAGAGGTACATACACATCGCTAGATGTGAAATGATTACTTATGTAACATTGATGATCTTGACGATGATGATGTCCCCCTCATCGTAATCTGACGACGGCGACCTCTTGGTTAACAGGACTTCTTCGGAGATGCGCGCGAAAGTGACTCGTGAAGCCCAGTTTGTTTCTAAAGGTCCGATTACAACGACTACAGTAGAGTTCACTGCAGTTGTTGTAAGTTTCTATGTAACATTGCACTATATAGACAACTATGAAAATCTCTTCAGATATATATAAATATATATAAGTGATGACTTTATATTAAATGTCCCTTGACCAGTCACTCTTGTGGCTTGTGGCTGGGCTGCGGTCGCGCTGTCGTCCCGCCATGTCCATTGCGAAAGTCGCCTTGCAGCATGTCTTGTTCCAACTTTAAAGTTCAAGGAAATTTGTAATTACTTAAAGCATATAAAGCAATTAAACACGTGGACCTGAAGCTGTTGATCCGAGTTTTCAGCTGCCATTTGCCAAGTCAGCCGTGTGTGGCTAAGACTAATTAATTATCTTCGTTATTTATTCGTGGCCGATAGCGCTTTTATTTTATATTATAGCCTTAAATCGGCCAAAATTAGAAAATTGCCATTAGCCGATTGACAGCTCTTATTTTATGCTCATATCCTATTGCAGTTAACTGATTCTGGGCACTTGGGTCATTAAGACCTGCTTGTTACATCTAGTCAGCTCAAATTCAATCCAATCACCTTCTCGAAGAGGGTCGAAACTAGAATAAACTTGTTTTCCGGCAGTGTTGTCTCTGTTGCGGAAATGTCGTGGACATATATAATCGAAGACTATCGCGGTTGTTTGACATTATAAATAGCAGCCGCCGTTCTCCAGGATAGACAGTCTACCCTGGACAACGGCGACTGCAACGGGACCTAAGATCGGATTCTCTAGGGGATGACCTTCGGGCGTTGCTGGACGGTTTTAGCATCGTGCGGAGTCAACCAATCGATTGTACACTCCGGGGAATAAACGGGGAGGGTCTGGTAATGATTGTATACTAATCCAAGCAGCGGGGGTGGTTGTTGACCTGATGTCAGTTACTCTTGAAACAACTCGTTGGGCACCCAATCCCGTGTGAAAAACGGGCTAAGACGCCACGATCCCCGATAAATTTGAACTGAATCATGATTAACCAGGTAGAAGCTGCGGAAGCGATTTCGAATCTATGACCAGACGTGAGGACGGAGAAATCCCACCAAATCTAGTAATGAGGGCGCGTGGGTTCCCGCTGCGTTCACTTTCCAGTGTCACGCGGTAAGGCGTTGGACTCTTACGGGCACGTTGGCGTAGCTAGATGGTGAACTGTTCCTCTCGAGTTATCATTTCTTGTGATTGCCATTTCCCTCGATTCTGACCATTCTGGTTTCATATTACGGCGATATTCTTGTAAATATTTTATTTTTCACATTTGAAATTTATAAAATATCGGTTATTTTTCGGTTATTATTTTCGAAATCCCTTTAGGTTCAGATATCGATCTATTTATTTATATTATAAATAATTATTAATTAAAACATTTACCACGAACGCCTAAAAGTAAGCACTGTTCATAAGTTATAGGCTATTGAAAGTGTAAATTTGTACTGAAATGTATGGGAAAGGGGGGGGGGGTCTAATAATATGGGACTGTAAACGACTTTTTACTTCCAATTAAAAATGGCACTTGGGAATCCTTGCAAGTCCGTATTTATACCGTTCTGATTATGCAAATCAGATACTCACAGGTATGGAGAAAGAAAAACTTTCGCGCAGTCGCTCAGTTCTCTTCGTTTTAGTGGAATCGTAAACGATGACAGCGCAGTGACTCTCGTCGCCAAAGGTAGGTAAGTGTGTGCATGTCGACGAACGTCCGCATTACTTTGTGGTAGGAGTTTACCGCTTGGCGGGGCGTCGTAAAACTGAGAGAAAAATGGTCGCCTGCCAGAAGCCATCGATATTGAAAGCCGTTCAGATTCCATACTGAATACGTACTTGCAGCGGCCGCACCGCACCAGGCATAGTCCAGGAAATTTACGCTTTGAATCGTACCATAAAATAGTTAATCAAAAAATAACTGGCCCGTATTTTCATTCGTATTTTCATTCACTGCTAACGTACGGCGCGGAGTTATGGGGGCTAGCAGCCGACAGGCAGAGGGCCTTCGTTATGGAGAAGCGTGCAGTCCGCACAATAGCGCGTGTGGCGCTTGATACGCCAGCTAGGCCTTTGTTTAGAGATCTCTGCATCATGACGCTGCCGTCCATTTATATAATGGAAGTAGCGCTGTTCGTTCGCAGAAATCTAGCCGATTTCGAAGTGAATGGTCTGCATCACCACTATCCAACAAGACCCGTAGCATGCTACGTTCGGTAAGTCATGCATTATCCAAGTCGGAGAGGCTAGCCTATATCGCCGGGACAGCGGTTTACAACAAACTCAGCGAGCACATTAGGCAGGCGCATTCTCTTGACGTATTTAAGAGACGCCTTAAGATGTACCTCACAGATAAGGCGTTTTACTCACTGGAGGAATATTACTCCAGTGAAGTCTAAAATACTTTGGTAACTAAAGTGTTTATTGATTTCTTTGCATTTTGTCTTGTATTTACTCTTTTTACATTATTCTTGTATTTTTTTTGTTTATTGTTATTTTTTCTTTACGATAAAAAAAATTGTTTGTTTGCTAATATGTATGGATGTTTGCCAATCTGTATCTGACGTGTATACCAGTATACTAATAAAATGAATATGAATATGAATATGAATATTAATGGAAGTTTTTCCGGTGAACCACAAGATACTTGGACTTGCAGCAATCTCATAGATCCGTAGGGATTGTGCGATGGATTATTTAAATGTCTGTCAACCCGGCCTCTGCGCGGTTAGTAGATTGTGCCCAGGTTATTAGTAGCGAGGCGTAATCACAGTATAGTACCAAACAGTAGCTTTACTCTCGAGCTACAGTGCATTGAGGTATGAGGGTGTGAGGAATGTGGGCAGAGAGGTACGTCTCGACAAACGTCTTTGGTTAGCGTTACGCGCATGTAAAGACTGGCGAATTTTTCGAACGTTTCGGGCCGAATAACGGACATCTGGCGACCATATCCGAGCCTTTACGAGTCGTGACGTATTCGCTTTGATTTTGATTTTTTCTAAGAGAAGCTACTGTCTGGTATACTGTGCCGTAAGTGTAGTTACACACGTGTCGTGTGGATTTGCTCGGCGCCGAGCCTGCGCCGTATAACAGAAGCAGTTTTATTTGGTAGCAATGGAACATTCCGGCTCCTAGTTGGCTACCTTTACATTAGCAATGAGCAGATCCGGAAGAGCGGGTTTTATTCCGAACTTAACAAACATCGCACTGATATTAAGGCGAGTCGGTTCCACTTTACTGAGCGCATTAGAAAATCAAACATTTATATTTTAATAACGCGCTATTTAACCTAGAACTGGATTTTCCTAATTCGTAAATTCCTTTTCTTTTATGCTCTTGCATTTGAATGTGTAAGTGGCTAATAAATAAATAGCAATATATAAATCCAGCTTTTTACGAGTGATCTGACTCTTGGTGTATATCCTATCCGGAAGCTTCATCGAAGAGGTGAATTAAAAGAAATATTTTTCCTGGGCAAGCTCTGAGCAGTGCACTCTGCAAAGCAGTTGCATTTGGCGGGTTACGGGGGAACTCTTCAAACATAGTTTGGTAAGATAGTGGGGTAGATGTTGACTTAATGTCGTCTATCATAAAAAATAGCTCGACAACTACCTGACCCCGGCAAGGACGGAGGTATCCTGAAAGGGAATTCCTGACGAAAATATCCTGCCAAAACTGGTAGTCAGGGGGCGAGGCTGCCAGCTTGGCACCTTTTTCGATGCCTCGCCGTAAGGCGTTGGCCTCTGACGGGCAGGTGGTGGAGCTTGACGGTGGACTGTTTTGTCCAAAGTCTTCTGAGCTCACCTCAAGGGAGACAGAACGACACATTTCGTTAAAACTTCCTGAGGTTACGGGTTCGCCCATTGTAGTTGACATTTCTAGTTGACCCCGGTGATAAAAGCAGCCAAAGGGCGTTACTGGTTTTAATTACATACACTGGTAGATTTCCGCTCGAGTGACTTCGAGCGATGATTAATAGTGTAAGGAGTAGTCTTTCCCAAACCGATATGCAAGGAGCGATAGCGTGCCCGTGCTTGCCAGTGCCCTGGCCGTTCGAGGTAAGACTCTGCTGACCGAGGTAAAATAGTGGCGTAAGTAGTTCTGTTGCAATATATCGCCGCAGCAAACTAAGTAGCGAACAAGAAAATAACAGTTTAATTAAATCACAAAACATATACTAGCAGCTCAACAGATGAACCATACACACACACACACACACACCTACACACTCTGGAAATCCACACTATCACACTGCATGATAAGTGCCACCAAATTAGTACTTCCGGTGCCATCCAAGAAGAATTGTCTGCCTACAAGACACCGAAATATGCTGACGGATGGCCGTCAAACGGTTTAGCGAAGGTGCAGTGGAAGCGAGAGGGTGCTCTGCAAAGAGAGGGGGACAGAAAGACATACGTAGTGCTCCTATTAGGGTGTATCAGGATGGCCTGAGCCCTCATCTGCAACTGTTTCCAGGGCTCTACGGCGGACGAGAAGCGATCTGGGGCAAATGCGATTTTACCTAGACGTCAATCGGAATCCGCGCCACGGTCGGTGAGTTAGCGATGGCGCGTATTTTTATGACGGCGGCGAGCAAACGAATCTCGTCGCTTGCTCTTTATCGCTAATTTGGACAAAAGAGCAAATTTATTATATTATTAGCGCAATTATGCTATTATTTATATATTAGAGTAATTATTATTTTATATATACGCAATTATTTTATATATTAGAGCAATAATAAATACAAACGGAGCTGCCATGGAATTCACCGACCGGAGTCGGGCCCATCATAATACTATTTTTTACACTTCTGGGGGGTGAGCAGTGGATTCCGGACTTACGAACCGGCTGTGGTAGGTTTAGGACAGCTGTCTTGCCACATGTGAGCGTTCACCTTGCCACCCATTCACTCCCCCTTCGAAGCCATAGAATTTGAGATGCGCAAATCGCAGTTTCAGATAATTTTTCTAAGAAAGAGTTGATTATTTTTCTGGAAAGGCCAAGATCTTTAAAGAGGTGAAATAGAGATTTAGCTGGCAGGCCACGAGCGCCAACTTCCACCGCGTGAAGGTGAACAGTGAAGCCGTTCCGGGTTACGGCATTTGCAAGATCATGGTATTTATTTAATTTGTACTCGTGGTCTTTTGGGATATTTGATTCCCATGGAACAGTTAATTCTACAATAAGAGCCACCTTCCGAGATAGAGAGTAAAGAGTTATATCTGGACGGAGGGCTGTGCATCCGAGACTTTCAGGGAATTTATACTGCTTAGAGACCGAATCAACCTCCAGAATCCAATCTGTAGCTTTCTCGATTATTGAGAAAGGTTTTGTAGTTGAATGTTTTTTGCCTTTAGAGCCATCCCGCACAAACTGTATTGGGGGTTTGGAGGATACTGTCAAATCCTTGTTGGCACGAGCCACTGAGAGACTAATTACCTCGCGAATAACAGCGAGAACTTTGTCATGGCGGTAAGTGTACCGTCCTTGATCTAAGGCCACCTTGCAGCCAGCTAGAATGTGTCTAGCTGTGCAAGGGGTATTGCTACAGAGGGGACAAGAACTATCCTCGACAAAGCTCCAACGAGCGAGGTTACTGGGGTCTGGAAGTGTATGCTGAAAGGCATTCAAATAAAATTTCAGCATCTCTGGCGTCCAGTCATAGAGCATTACCTTCCAGTGCATTGGAGGCGGAATGCAAAAGTCCCCAATTGTTGTCCAATCATTCTGGCATTGAAGGCCAATAGCATGAGCCATACTCTTGCTGTCGTAATCTCCCCGCAAAAGAGACTTCTTCAAGTCCACGTCGCTCGTGGTTGTACTGCCATACCCCAGACCAGTGCCATTCTGGCTGATTCCAGTAAGGAACTTTTTGTGGAAGTCTACGCGGGCTTGTAGATTATTTGAATCACTACGGCCACTTATTACGTGCTTCGATATTGCACACACCTAACACGTTTATTTGCTATTTAACACGATCTACTTATATATGACTAATAAACAGCAATTACCTCTTTTTAGTTATCGAGGATTTCATTTAGAATCAACGAAGGAAAATAGCCGCAAAAGATTTAGAGATTTTTTACGTCTCAGAGTCTTTGCTATTCATCTCACGTCTCTGCACTCGAAAAGACCGCAACGATTGCTATAACATTCTGTGACGTCATCCTTTAACGTCTTTTACCGCGTTGAAATATTGGTTCCCGTTAGATCACCTAAGATATGCAGCATCTGGCTTGATCAGTATCTGGATGGGTGAACGCCTGAATCGTAATGTTATAAAAGCCGACCACATGTGAAATATTTATCAATATGAATTAAGGTGGGTCGTTACTTGAGAAAGAATAAAAAAAACGCTGGTTCGTCTGGAGCATTGAAAAATTCAACCTGTCTTTTATTATGAACACACTAACAAACAAACTATATAACATAAAAATAAAATAATATAATATAAATATTAGCATAAGCTGTATTAAGTGAACATTTGAATTAAACCACATACATATTAGGTGACTTTATCGAAATCCACTTTAATGTTATTGCAAGGTTGACGCCCTTTTTCACTACTTCTACTGTGCTAGCGCTTTCAAATGCTTTCAGAATTATCAGCACTTACTGTGTTGCGTAACAAAGGTGCCTCGATTTATAGACTTTGTTAACTCGGTCCCATATATGAGTGTCAAACGATTGTTCAACGTGTACTTTCTTCAAATTTCACTACTATCGAACCTCTAAAAACTAATAATAATTGAGGACAATAAGTTAAAAAATTCTGGGCCTAGAAAAATAATCTATTAATATAGCACATGCATATATTTTTATTTTTATTTATCTTTGCACAATAATTTTATTAATATAACACTAAATCAAATCAAATCAAATAATTTATTGTCCTAAAAATTAATACATAGTTGTATAGACAGTTGTATTACATTTACATTTGGCCGTGATATGATTGAATTCTTAATGATCAAATTCTTCTATTAATAATCAAACCATAAATGATTACTCGTAAGAATAAAGAAGGTATGGTTGTAGAATTAAATCGAGTCTCACCATTTAGTTTAGCAGATAAAAAATACAAAGTATTTAATTCTTTAAAATACCGATAAAAATAAGTTTTTTTAGTATAAAATTAATAAAGGTAATGTCAAAAATAACAAACAAAAAATATAACGATTTTCAACAAGTAAAATAAAATGTCTCAGTGATTATAATATTGCAAATAAAAATAGTCAAGGTATAATTAATATGTGCCTACTTAATAATATAAATAGTCAATACATTTTAGTCAAATTGAAAATCGATTAAAAACCTATTACAGAAAGAGATATAGGCGAGATGCATACAGTTTTTAGAGTTCGTTAATGTCGTATAATTCTCTTTCAATGTGATATAATTTAAGTTTATTTTTAAATTGGAGCATTTGTCCTTCGCGGCATATTCTTTTGATACTAGAGGGTAGCTGATTGTAGCATATAATTCCGACGTATTTCGGATCCCTTTTAAAAAGTTCTAGATTTGGACGAGGAAGAATCAGATTATTTCTCCCCCTTGTAAAGTGTTTATGGGTATCTGAATGTATCGGCAGCTGTGCTAGGTTTTTTATGATCAATTTAACGCAGTCTAAAACGTATAAAGATGAAGGGTAAGGATTTTAAGCCTTCTGAAATGACCACGGCATGATTCTACATAACCCAGATTACTTAAAACTCGAATGGCCCGTTTTTTGTCGATGGATGCATTGCGCCCAGAAGAGAATACCGTAACGGAGAAAAGACTCAAAATAAGCGAAATAAATCGTTTTCGTGTCTAGAAAACAGGCACTAGGAAGTTTGTCTTTTAATTGTTCTCCGTGTGCATTCCATCTCAAGTGATTATCTAAAACTAAACCAAGACATTTATGCGAACTGACATCGGCTATGTTGTTTTTCCCAATATGTACCTGTGGAGTATCTTGTATTTTATTTTGCTGAGAGGATATAAACATTGAAACAGTTTTGGACGTGTTAAGGGATAACTTGTTTCTCTCAACCCATGCATTTAGTGAAACCAATTCAGCATTTAAAGTTGTAACAACTAGGTCAATATTAGAATGTGCATAGTTTATGCTGGTGTCATCCGAAAATAATGTTACCTTGGAATGTGTTAAAGCAGTTGGGAGGTCATTTATATATAAAAGGAAAAGGGTTGGTCCCAGAACACTCCCTTGTGGAACTCCCCGCTTTACTTCGCACTTATTGGACATTACATTCTTTAATAATCCGCCATCGTAGTTACAAAGTTGTACTACTTGTTTCCGATTTGATTGGATCACTATGAATCTGTCATTTGGCTCAGGCTGTTATAACGATATAGATCGTTCTTTCAGTCGTGAGGTGATTACACAGAGACTCAGGGACAACACAGTCCACAGTCTAGCTCCACCAACAAGCCCATGAGAAGCCGACGCCTCACAGCGAGGCACCGGAATGTGAATCCAGCGGTCTAACCCCAAGCCCTTACTGCCAGATTTGGCCAGATTTCTCCATCCTCCGGTCTGGTCACGGTTGCACGGCTTCTACCTGACGCAAGCGGTTATTCAGTTAGGCCTTTGCGGACCGCGATGCCCTATGCCCGCCATGGTCACTCGGGATCGGGTGGCTGACGGATCGATTCAAGGGGTGAAGACGTCAGGTCAACAACTACTCTCCGCTTTTATAGGAAACATACGCCTCCAGACCCCTCTGGTTATTTTCCAACTGGACATTCAACACCTAGCATACGCCAGTTCCGCCCGAGGTATTCCCCCGAATCGTCGATCTTCTGACCCCAATCCGAAACAGGATTACAACCGTGGCAGAATCTCACAGCGGCCCTGCCAGGGTGCCCCTCTTCAAGGAGGCTACCAGATAGGAGTTGAACCGCGAATTGAACAGGCCAGATTACATAGATTTTTGGCTAACACAACCCTAGCTGCACGGAACCATTATTAATACAGCACCTATGTACAACTGGTTCATGTCAGGAAAAATCCAGTTAAATATATTTATGCACACAATCAGGGCTCTCGCCTGGGGACAGTTATGGCCGTCTAATAGATTTCAGTTAATAGTCGACTACAAAGTTGATAGTCGATTCGAGTCACTTTCGCCGTATTGATTTGCCCACTACAAGGATATCACTAGTTAAACGCTCACCCTCTATATCTCACTCACTCACTCTGTATACAACCACACTGTATAATATTATCATGAAATATATCGAAAAAGAGTCCTAAAATCTCTCCAGCGAGAGCGAAGCAAATTTTTTGCTACGCTGAGCGCGCCATCGACTGAATCAAAAAGCCCGTGCCCCTTTAGATATTTTTATCATTAAATTTATCCTAGGACGACATCGCTAAATGCAGATGGACAATTTTTGACAAAGAAACGTCACTGTTGAATTATATATGTCTGAACCGTTAAAGGGATGAATTGGACTTCGGCGTTTGGGGGATCCTTTGAAAACAACGAATCTCGGATGAAAGTAATTATTACACTTGAGATATACTAGCAGTGATCAGTGAAAATTTGAGATATACCCTAGATAAAACCACTGAAACGAACTTTTTGATTTAATACAATAATTTCATATTTTTTTTCAGATGGAGGAAGGAGTGTCTGAAAATAGACGGCCCATTATTATAAAAATACGTGAAACGCGAAAGGTCTGTTAGAGAGAAAACGTGGGTACGAATATCGCAATATATTTTTTTCTTTTAACCCTAGAAAGATAATCATATTGAGTTGTACGTTAAAGATAATCATACGTCAAATTGACTCCATAGGTTTAATTAGCTGTAAAATCAATAGTTTTTTATACATTTTAATAAATTAAAAAGATTGTGTTGTATCATGTATTTTTAAATAAAACATCCGATATTTACGAAATTACGTTTACTTTTTATTAAAAAAATCACAACAAAACTCAAACTTCTGAAAAATTATCAAAAAATAGGAACATTATTTTCTTCAGTATATATTTTTTTACCTATTACATTAATCAGCCTTTTTATCTAATAATTCAAGTAACATCAGATATTATTGTCCTTAAACTAGATAATAACTATTGAAACATCACTGAAAACATTTTTAGCACATGTCAACGTTATGCTCTCGGCAAATTATTGCTTTGCATTTTATGCACGAGGCATTCGCCTTCCTCTTTATTTTGGAAGGGCAATATTCACAATAGGCCCGTTTCTTGGCTGCTGGTACCTCGGGACGCTCTTCTTCTTGATATTGAGGGTTTTTGGCACGATAGACGCGATACTGTCCCGTAAATACCTTTTCAAAGTTGGTATATCCAATCGCTTCGTCATAAAGGGCGATGTAAGAGCATTACTTAGGTTTTTCATAAATTTATTGCGATTCAGAGCCTTCTCCCCTTTACTGTCAACGTTGTGGGAGTATAAAATATAAGCATTTATGCAGGCAATATTTATCATCCCATAGAAAACGGCCATGGGCCATCTATTTGTCTTTCTACTACAGGACATTATGGAACACATTTGGTCTAGTGTGTCCACCCCGCCTTTGGTTTTATTGTAGAACATAATCATTTCTGGTTTGCCGGTTGTTTCATTGACAGAAGCATCTTCGTCACATAATGATAGTAAATACACCATTTTAGCCGGTGATCCTCGACTTCACTGTCTGTATCAGCGGATATGGCCTCCTCCACATTATCTAAAAGTGCAGCCAGAATGCCTTCCTCGTCTAAATTTCTTCTCACCATTTTACTGAATGTACGTTCAAGCTCTCTATAAAACAAAAACAAATGTCAAAAACAGCAAAAACAAACCGATCCAACAAAAAAAAACTAACTTATACGCTATATCAAAAATCGTAAAAGTCACGTAAAAGATAATCATACGTCATTTTGACTCCTATGGCGGTAAAATATCAAAATGGCGGGAACTTACCAGTTTGACACGTGCGCCCTTCGCTAGTTACCGGCGCGGACTGAGATGTCCGGAACGCACGTCACCGGATTCACACAATTTAAAAAGTTACAGCAAAATTTCGTCGGAGCGGGAGTCATTTTGACGTAGATTATCTTTCTAGGGTTAAATGGAATACATTTGCCAGTTTTCATATGCTTCATTATTAAAAATGACGACATTAAGGCCAGGTCCACATAACATTGTAAGTCCATGGCTGTTCGTTAATTGGAAATCAGTATAAATCGAGAAGGAATGGCCAACCATACTGAAAAAGTAAATTTTTACTTACACAAGAAAATATATCGTGTTAAGCTGGCCCCCAACAACCGGAATATCTCTCTGAATTTAGAGTCGGAATTCAGATTCAGAGTTCAGATTGGCCAGGTTGCTTACAATTTGCATACAATTTACCGCTTTAGGCCCCCTCTTCACGTTGGCCAATACATGTGCAAATGGCTCTGACCAATGCTTATGGGCATGTCATTGTGTAGAGGAAGATTAATGGCCGCCTTGGTAAATATTGTAGAGTTGGCGAGATTTTACTACGAGATCCGCGGTGATGTCAGTTTTTCAAACCAAATCAATGGGCTTTGGCGTCCACACGTTTCGTGGCCGTGTGTTTATAGGCGTTTAACTAATATATTTCAGTGGCGCGCGAACGAAGATGTCAAATTCTCCTGATGGTTCTGCGAGGCGGTCGCCCAGCTTTATCGGTAATTAGCCTGAAAAAAGCTCGACATCAATTTTTGACGCGCACTTTGATGTTGGCAGATTGGCCTGCACCGATGCAAACTGAACGACTTTCCAACGTGTGGAATGAGACAGAAATTCTTGGCCAACATATGTGCCAGCGTGCTGTCCAAAGCGTTGGCCAACGTGTAGAGTGGGTATTACCCAGACACATTCTGTTTCTTTCCATTTGTAATTTCTTTAGTTCAATCTGCCTGACTGATACTGATGAGCGGTATGAATTCAGGATCGGAAAATTTTAGCTTATGAATTCATAACGCGTGCCTTTCCAAACATTTTGCAGGAGCAAGCACACGCGCCCGGAATCAGATCCGGAATTCTTTCAATTTTCACGGGGAACGTTGTCGAGAAGACGTGTAACGCGTAGCTATACTATTTCCCTGGCGTACCGCGTTCGTGCAAGGCATTATATCTGACGTAGAATATGATTTTTTCGTTTAGGAAGCCATATTTGGCTATACACTAAGAAAAATATTACGATGTAATATTACGATGATAATATACGGAAATACGCATGTTTCAAAAGGAGTATAATACGTATGAATCAACATGACGCGTAACGTTGTTGGAGTGACGGTAGTTAACGTGGCGTAAGTTTAAAACATATTGTTATTTCATTATGTCGCGATCTTGGGATCTCGTTTCTAACATGATAGCATGTAGTAGCGTACGTACGGTTATATTCAGACACATGAATCATGTTAAAACTACTGTATACTGGTATTCCCGTATTAACCGTATGAAAAATGTTGATACATATAATCGAGTAATGGAGTTTTAACAAAATTCCTTGTAACTCAACAAAATTACAATAGCAACATCGTTATTTTGTATAAAACCGTAATAACAAAATGGTAATATAAGAATCAATCCAATATTTTTCTCAGTATAGGACAGAAGTACTAAAGATTATCACAACAGATAAAAAAGAAATAGCGTGGCTTGAAAGGTAAGTAACGAGGAAAAGAGACAAAAATGTAAGAACAAAAATAATCTTTTATAATGTAGAATTTCTGCAATTAGATTTATAAAAAAAACATCACATAATAAAAATGTTGTAATTAGATTAAATTAATTAGTTATTTAGAGTCGATGATTGGAATGTTTCGAATGATTCGAAATATAGCCATTATATTTCACCAGATATTGTCATGAAGTACAAATATTGCACAAAGGACAATAGACAAAAAATTATGGGCCTTCGGTCCACCTCTCCAATAACAATAACGTACTTACCATTAAAAAGATCTATTTATCTAAAATATCTATAACTACTACAACTTACCTTATTTATGAGCCGTTTCGGAGTTTTGAAATTCGGAATGTTTTTAAATATGACTAATTATACGAATACCACCATGCCAAATATTTATTTAAAATATATTATTTGCAGTGAAGATCCATAAAAGATAGTAGTATATTATGATGTACGGTCACTGGGCACACCCTGTTAAACAGTTGACTTTAGCTTGTTACATACGTCAGGAAATAGAGCGGGAATGAAATAATGAGACACATTACAGTTCAAGCAACATATTACAGTATTTCCCTTCTATATACTGCTGAAGAACTAGAGCATTTATAGGAATGTATAGTTTGTAATCGCACAGCGTATGTAGTTTATCGTTTTCGGTATTCTGCAATGGTTTTCGTTTAAATAGTTATTAAAAATACAATGCCACGATGCCCTAGGCCCTAGGGGATACGGGTATTTAGAGATATTTAATAGGATATAACTCAGAAATGGCTCATTATTAAGACCAGTTATCATAGTAATGAATGTTCTACATAAAGAGATCTTTCTATTGGTATATGAATTACAGCGATTGGTAAACTGGGCATAAAATGCCCATTCTATTTTATTGCTAACTTGCCTGTCCATATTTGTGGCTTTTAATACAGTTTTTTAACCCCTCAAATGACTGGCAATTAGCTCGGGTTTGCCTACGGCAAAATGTATATAAATTTATATTTACATTTACATTTACATAGAGCGGGGTTTACTATAGAGCTATAGCATTACTATAGAGCGGATTACTATAGAGCGGCGCACATTTACATTTATATTTACATCTATATAAATTTATATACATTTTGTATACATTTTGCCATAGCATCCATTATTGGACGCCTCACAAGGAAGATTATTAAAAGTTTATTATAAAGTTCCGTCAAATTTGTATCCATTTCCTGCAAAACAACACTGTGTATAACATAAACTGCCTTCATATTTTTTTCATTTATTTTAAAATCTTTTTCTCCGTTTTGAACTCTAAAGGCCTTTCACTGATTGGATCATCTTCTGTCCTTTGATGACTATGCTTAAATTGAAATCGACGACATTTAAATTGACGACATGTTTACATAGGCGACAATGACTACCGGAAAACGAGAGTAAACTAAAATTTTCAGAATCGTGTATGACCTGCAGCCAAAAATCCATCTCAGATTCATTCAGGAATTCGGGTTGTCTATGGCCAGCCTTACACGAAGTATTTGAATAGGGAAAGTCATTTTGACATCCTGGAAATTCAAAAAAGTCAGTTGTAGAAATGTCTTTCTATCTGTATGAGTACGTGCGTATGTAGCGGGGAAGGGGGGGGGGGGGAGTATAAGTATATATGTTTGCCTGTGTGTGCCTGTACCAACTGTATTTATGAGTCAGAACCTAATCGATTTCGAATATTAAAATGTTGTTATGTAAAACAGTATTTTTTCCTCTATTATTATTATTACTATTGAAAAAAAAGTCTTAGAATTCTGCTTAAAATACCTATAATTTTGTTGTAAGTCGTATATTAATAACTTTAGTAGTTTACTAGTAAAATATTTAAAAAATCAAATGATATAATGTCAATTATGTGAAAGTCGCGATTATTATATCGGATAAAAAACGTATTAAATCCAAGAGCAGAAACAAAAGGTGCGAAAATCGAATAGTTATAAATTATCACGCCTATTATAGCCTATACCTAGAACAGCAACGCATTGGAAGTCGTTTCATCAAGACGAAATTTTGGAAAATATGAAACCGTGTATCAACAAGATTTTTTTATTTGTGAACACTGCCCGATTTTTTCAACGTGTCAGATATTTCTTATGCTTGAAAGATGCACCAAGCAGCAAGGGTAATTGAAAAGTAAATCTCGGTAATTATAATATCTTCTCAAAAAAATAAATATTTCCATTTATCACTGGGATATACGCTAGAATAGGGAACCTGCTGGGTCTAGTTTTTAGTTTCAGCAATTGTCGTCAGATTTCGTTGCCCGCTTTCTTGGCAACTACGGTGAAAACTTTTTTAAACTTTCTCGTTCATTCTCTCTGAATTACCACTTGGCTATTACGGCATTTGCATTAAAGTTGTCGAATTTCAACTGTAATACTGTAAGCTCCTTTATCTTATCTAATCCGTTCTGGGCGTGTTATAATATAGAATATTTCTCATCGTGTTAATTTGATTAAATAAGAATAATTAAGGTAATTTATTGAGTATTATTAAACGCTAGTGTACCTCTGTTTACAATAAATTTAACTGAAGGGTTCTGTGTATTTCGCAAATTGTAAGGTATGTTTTTGCTTTATCAATATTAGTGTTTTTACATCATTGTCCAATATTAAATAGTGACCATTTAGGAATGTACATTTTCTGTTACTCTACTTATTATAATATATTGGATATAAGTTTGTACGTTCAAAATTAATAATCGTCAGGGCAATTTAGGATTCATCTAGGAATCAAGTCAACAATCTAGGATTCATTTCCGTATTTAAAATATTTTTTTGTTGAATTTGCTAATATAATTATGGAGTAAGAAATTCTGCAAAGAAAGATAATAAATGTCAATACGAAGTGCAAAAACGAATATTTAATGTATCTTGTTTACGACCGAACCTATAAAAATTACTTTAGGCAAAGTATAATTTTAAATAAAAGACTATATCTATCTCTATTAGAAATACTATAGTATTTATAATCCATGTTTTAATTGCATATAGGGTTTTACTGCTGTGTAAAATGACAATGTTCGCATGCAATTTTTGCATGTGTAAAAAAAAAGTGGGAAGAGAAGCGGATTCGGATCTTTGGCCTCAGATACACTTGCGAGAAAATTTCTGCAAGAAATGTTTGACAGTCTGTCAAACATTTCTTGCAGAAGTTTTCTCGCAAGTGTATCTAAGGCCTTATAATTTCTAATACTACATAATTTAGTTCTTCATAAACTACTTCCTTATCCAGCGAAAATTTGAAATTCAGTTTCTTGAATGTCCTTGAGGTTTTCTGAACAAACTTCTAATTTGTGGCGATTTTTTAGGCTAGAACGTTAGATTATTTAGAAATACCTGTTAATATTCACCTCTAGATCAATATATTAGACAAAAAATAAACAATAAAACTACTGATGTCTAACACATTTGATATAAAAATAAAGAAGATTGATAATGATTAACAAAATGTTCTTACCATCATAAGTCCACCGAGTATGATATCCCCCTCGATGATAGCAGACAGCTTTACTGGCCAAGAATCACTTCCATTACCAGAAATGCTCATCTTTAGTGACGTCATAGCTTGAACTTCTTCAAATTCTCGTCTCGCGTACGTGCTTATGTTATATAATGGTTTCTTCTCGT
This sequence comes from Micropterix aruncella, assembly GCA_944548615.1. Lineage (NCBI taxonomy): Eukaryota > Metazoa > Arthropoda > Insecta > Lepidoptera > Micropterigidae > Micropterix > Micropterix aruncella. Next base: position 21,439,824 of record OX155958.1, read on the forward strand.
CAGTGGTAGTGTACAAAATATCTGTGGTCAGGTCTATCAATGCTTGTGATGTCTCCATAGAGTTATACATAGTTTGACTGGTAGAATCCGAACTTTGAATATCATATGCGGGTGATGTGGATAAAATATCATTGACCGTATATGTTGATTCTGTATAATTTTCTATTGCAATTTGTGTCGTTTCTATAATTTCAGGTGTAGCCATAGTTATAGCGACTGCATTTTGCTCTTCTATTATCAAACTACGTGGAGAATTATTTTCTTTGATAAGTAAAGAATTATCTTTATAAACGACTGTCTCATTATCGATTGTATGTACTGATTGGTTTGCCAGTGCAAATTCGGTGGTTATTTTAATTTCGTCTTCTATACTTTCGTTGGCCTGTCTTCTTGATACATTATATGATACTTCAACCTCGAAATACCCTATAGATTCTTCATCATTTTTATTCATAATGATTTTTGTTATATTTGGTTTTAATGTAGTCATAGTAAAAATGATTGGTTTATTTGTTGTACTTAATGTGATTTCTGGAATATTACCAATCAACGAATTTTTAATTGCATTGTCGCTGATGGTTACGTTTGGTTTATCGTTTTTCTTCGGTTTTCTTCTATCCATTTTCTTTACAAATGAAGACAGGTCGATGGGTGTTAGGAATCGTTGAGGGTTTGGATGATATCCAGAAATATTCTCGTTTATCTTTTCTTTCCTGGTATTGTCGCCATTCCCTTGATCAGAACGTCTACATCGCTTTTTTATCGTCTTTTTTCTCGCTCTATTCGCAGGAATATACCTTCTGGGTTTCCCTATCAGGATTGCATTGAATGTGCCGCCGACGCTGGGAACTTTATCCAATTGATTGCGTTCTCTGTTTGCATTGAAGGCATTCGCAGAGACGCCGTTTGGACGGGTGGCGATATTGGATTCGCTCGATGCAAGCAATAAAGACGCGTTTATCAGGAGCGCAGCCGTCAATCCGCAAAATAAACATTTCAATGCGCTAGTGCATGTCAAAAGAAACATATTTGGTGGCTTGACGTTTCCGTCTTTCGTTGCTCAGACCATTGATGCTGCTGCCTCTGACGTTTTGTATGCCGAAATTTTTAGGCATTTCTATAACCACATACTTTTATGAGATTTTTGCTGTGTCTTCAGTTGTGTTGTTATTCTTGGCCTGCGGTCTGTAACAAAAAATAAATAAAATATATTAGAAAAGCCTTTTAACCTAATCACATAATCTATGTATATTTTATAACTAATCGATGTTTCCAAGAAATCGAGAGATCCATAATATATTAATAATTCAATTTATTATCTAATCTCTAGTAATAAACTTATGTAAGCTCGCAACCTCAAACATGTCTTAACCCCTCCTATCGCGGGGTAAACATTTAGTCGTCACTTCTGCCCGGGACACTTTTGCGCGTGAAGTCGATGGCCTTGAGAAAAACGACCATAACTTTTAAACTACTATACGGAGCGTAAAAAGAATAACTGTAAAATGATCGCATTGAAATTTTAAATTTATAATATTATAACCTTATCTCGTCAAACAATTAAGATAATAATGAATAAATATTTAAAAAGTTGGCATTTTACGCAGCGCGGAGCGCCCTAACCAATATTGGTTAGATACAATTTTAGCATTTGTAAGCGTCTAACCAAAAATGGTTAACTCAAATAGGAAGGGTTAAATCTCACATCTAGGCACATGCGTAAGACTAGTTAGATCTGTGGCGTTCCTCGGGTTCCATGAAATGGGATGATTTAAACTTGTCCCTTTATTTAACTAGAAAGTAACTGTTTTTCCTTATGTAACCTTAGTTAATATATGTAAAATTAATTAAATAAATAAACAAAACTATGAAAAATATTATTTATTTTTGAAGACCATAACAGATAATATCATTCCTTGTCTAGCAACTGTTGAATTATTCTGTATGTGCGTTTATTATATTTATTGGAATTAAAAAAACTATGATGGTAACTAAAATAACGAAGAAAATTACATGTAAAATCATTTCAGCCATAAAACTTGCTATCTGACAAGATGTATTATGACTGAAATTATGTTGTATGGCGGAAAAACAGAATGTTTTAATCAAAGTAATATCGCAGCCTAACCGCTTCCTAAGTGAATATGCTGTATACGAAAAGTGGTGGTGTTCTTTTTTACTGGCTATTAGGCGGACGATAGAATGAGCGCCAACAAAATACATTGCCAGAGCAATTTCGCACTCCAACAGCTCAGTAAATTGTTCCCTGTTATCGCACCAGGCCCAGAATGAATTTGTGTGATATTGATAGCTCCATTAAATAAATTCATTAATGGAAATTGAAAGCTGTGCAATATTGAGACGTAATTATAGTGAACTGCTTTCTTTGCTTTGGTTGAGTCCATAGTTTCATACGGGATAACCACGGTCATAAATATAAAACCTATCTTGGCAGAATTCAAGTATTACACAGTACAAGATAGTAAAACTAATGGTTTCGAAGACAATACATAAGCGCGTCATTAATAAAAAATAGGCCTGTTTATTCATGGCGAAATTTTAGCTCTTTATTTCATTGCAAATATTAATAAAATTTAAACAATAACGGCTTCAAATATCAAATAAAACATTCCGTATAGATGTGGTACCAGGCAAAGACACGATGATAAACTTTTTTTTAGATTCTTTCTAAATATCCCTATTGATGAGGAACTTTTATTAAATACTATTATACTTAAAGAGCTGTTAATGGCAACGCAACAAAATCAAACGCCGCAAATAAATATGTCAGATAGATTAAGCAGATAGTCAATCAGCGAAAACTTACTAGTCCGAAAAACAGTTGTCAGTCCGGAAACAGCCAGCCAGCCTAAAGCTAAGCCAAACACCAGTTAGCCAATATACAGCTAGCCAGGCAGTTCAGCCAGCCTAAAGCTAAGCCAACAACCAGTTAACCAATATACAGCTAGCCAAGCAGTAACAATTAACCGTCAGACAGCCAGAAAATAGGTCCCTAAAAATAGACAAAACTATTGGCTGGCTGTCTAGCTGTTCACTGAATAACTGTTGCTGATTGACTGTTGACTTGCTTTTTGTTGGCTGTTTTGTTAGGTTTAAAATGTTCTCGAAGAAAGTATATTGTATTAAAAGCTACCACTGTCCTTTATAAAACTCGCAGTACGTAGATTGACAAAGATATTATTTCAGAAACGGATAAAAATTAAATTCTTGTCGTATAATTTCGTTACATATTTACACTACAGTATTTTTTTCTCTTGCTCTGACTTTATCCTTTCATGTTGTTGGCGCTACATGACCACAACTATCTTGTCCTTCTTTCATCGCAGCGCTTCTCCTTCAAGCGCCGGTCAGCATTTAGTCAGATCGGCTCGTACGATTTTGATGAAATTTTGATATGTGTGCCGGGGGACCATAGAAGTTGACAGCAAAATATTTTTTGTTTTACCTGGCAACACCCCTGATATATGACATGGGTATTTAAATACCCGACAGGCATTGGTGTGTTAGTTTTGACGACTGGCATAAATCACCTACTTGGGTGGATTGCCAGATAATAATAAAGAAGAAGAAGTAGTAACTGCTTTCACTTTGATATGTCTGTTAACAAATACCGTGAACATTTTAAGGTTATTATTTGTATAAAGAACAACCTGACAGCGTTGATTCGTAAAGATTCAGAATGATTACTCGAAAGAAAGTTCTTACTGCTACCGAGCTGCAAGCTATTTTGGATAATTGGCCAATACGCAGACCGGCCCGTTAATATCGCAATAACACCACCCGATGCGGTCGATTCTGTTAGTGACAATGAAGAATTAGACGATAATTTTCAATTGTTGCACGATGGAGATGCCTCCTGAGATTGCCGGAGAATTCGAAATCGAATGCAAGTACGATGACACGAACGAACACATGCCATCGGGCTGTGGTGATGATGATACGGATGTCGTAAATGAACCCAACGTTGAACAAGAAGAACAAGATGGTACGCCAGTGGCTTCAACATCTAGTCACTGGTCGTGGCCGTAAATCAACACCGAAATCAAGGAAGGCACCGAAGCGATCCCTAATCGATGAAGCAATAAAACCAAAATGGTCTCGGTTGCAAAATTATCAATTTGATAAGATTCCATTCGATGATACGGCCACTTCATACAAAGCATTGTATCAACAGATTGGTGCCATGAATCCTGTGCGGCTTTGGGAAATATTCATCGATGAGGACGTGTTGAACCTGTTGGTCACTTTCACCAACCAATATGCTGCGGCCAACAATTGTCCATCATTCATTCATCAATTGGAGAAATGAAAACATTTTTGGGCGTGTTGCATATAACCGGTTACCACACCCTGCCGCAAACACATAGTTATTGTCATCCGGGTAGAACAACAATTATCATCATCCGGGTAGAACGTCAACTTCCGGGGCACAACTGGTAATGCGTTACGATCGTATCGATCATTTTATCGGAAAACTCAATATACGTCGCCGTTGTCCGCAATGCGGTGGCAAAACCGAATACGGTTGCTTGAAGTGCCAGGCTAACTTGCAACCCGCTCCTTGCTTCCTAGATTACCACAACGGTGTTGCATCAGATAATATAAAGTTTGCTAAGGCTAAATAACATATTTCTTCATGTTTCCTAAAGAAAAAAAAACAAAGATTTAAATGAGCTTTTATTCACTTCAAAAGATTGATTTCCATATTGCAAAGAATAGATATTTTTGGTATACAACATGGACTGTTGGGTATCGGGGGATCGAGTACCATTGTCATTAGACCTGGTTTGACAGCCAGGTGTATTGACATATCGCTGTTGGTTTTTCTCCATTACATAGAGGACACCTAAAGCTATCTGGTAAGGGTGAGCATTTTTTGTTTTGCCCATTTCCCTATATTTGGCAGCACTTTTCCTGAGCATTTCCAGACAAAAAAAAGCGCGAATTTTACCTGTAAAATAACAAAGGTAAACCGCTGAAGATTACACTGATCTATTATTTATTTTTTAGGCCCATTCTGTGCCTTTACAGCAACAAACAAAATGCAGTGATATCTCTCATCTACTCCACGCTAGATTGTTTTAGGTGTCAACACTCTAGTAGGCTTTAATGGGTGGTTCCTAGCTGCAAATCTACGACTATCGACTACGTCCCTGAATCAAGAGAGGGGGCTGGGGACCTCCATGGTTCTGAACGCCCACCAGTGCATTGATAAAATGTACCTTGGAACTTGGCAGTCTCCTTCGACCGTTCTTGGCTGTCCCCTTCGGCTTCCGGTATGTTAGTTTGTTTTTTCGGGAGTACTTTTCTGTATGTGTCAATACCTCGTATGCTAATCTGCGGTTGTATAAAATGTTATTTTATAATAAACGCCTTGTTGAAGCACCGAAATGATTGTTGCACTTGTTGTATTGTTTTTGTGAGGTAGCTTCTCTTGTTGGTAAGATTGAACTGCGTTACCGTTCCCTATAATAGCATCGCCATTGCATTCATGTTGCATCCGCCGCTGCCGTATTCAAATTTCGGATTACATTCGTACTTCTCGTTCCTTTTTTGTTTCCTGTAGGATAAGGTTAGTTTTAGACTATCCCTCGGGCGATTGACTAGGAAACGACGAGGTTGGTATTTGGATACAGCCATGCGTTCTTGGAGATGACGCTTTCTGTTTGCAGAGTGCTTTTCTGGTCTGTTCCTGGTTAATAAGTCGAATAATTTAATTAGATTTGCTCGTTGGTTATTGTGGTACGCCATAGGTTTAGGACCTTAATAGGAAGATTTTCACAGAAAATCATCGTAAATCAGTTTTTTTTTCTAAACAATAATTTCTAAAGAAATGGCTTGATTGCGGAAATCTCTGTTTAGAAATACAAAGATAATTTCTTCGTTCCATTAGCTATAGGGACATTTCGCTTCAGATTAAGAGAATATTCCTCTCTAGTGAAATAGCACCGTCTACAATGTTTATGCCTGTTGTCCATTCGGAGGACTGATTCGTACCCGATTGTAATATGGCGGACATAAGTAATGGCGAGATAAGATTGTGCGATCGCCGCTGGGCAAAAATTGCGCAGATAAGGGCCTGCAATTTGCTGCTTTCTGCGTCCGCCTGACCGAGTACGACCGTAATTCGCTATCGGCCTGGTTCATCGCCCATTACGGCTGCGGCTGTCCGGATCGAAGCAAATTACTTTTTTTTTGCGGCAGCCCTGGCGCGGAGAGTGGACGGACATTATTTCGCAGAGCGAGGGAAATGAGAAATTATAAACGTTACTACATTTCGCGCGTTCAAAGTCGGACGTTTCTTTAAGGACGCGTATACTAATCGCTTTCCCGACAATATTGAAGGGGAAATATTGAAGAATCGCTTCCACGGAAATATTGAAGGGGCGGTCATTAAAAGAAATAAATAAGCTGGCAATATAAGTGTCAAAATGGTTGCAAAAGTACACGCGCACGAGCTGCGAGTCCGATAGGAAATACTATTAACAGTAATATTATATAAGCTATAGATAATCATAGACTAAAGCATGCCGATTTATACCACAGAATATTCAATACATGGAAGAGGCCTGAATATACGCAACGTAATAATTTGAATAAACGCGCATGGACTATCTAACTTGAAATCAGTTCGCTCCATCGGACCTGATGGAGTTCCTCCATATAATATTAGCAAAATAGATAGACAGGCAACTTTATATCGTGCATGGCCTTTAAAACTATGTACAAGGGCGAACATGTCATCATATAGAAACTATCTTACAGTAAACCAATACAGACATGTTTTGATTTTTCCCCAAACCCACATTTTGAGTCTGAAGCATGCCCCTATAGTGAAAGAAATCTAAAGTAGCTGCAGTAGAATAATAAAGTTGAGTCAAATCGCAGGTCGGCTGCAATGCTATCTGCTTTAGCTAAGCTTTTAGATTCCAGTTCGTTCCACAACCATCAACCTATCCGATTTTATTATTAACTAGTTGAACCGACAGACGTTATGTCCAAATTTCAATAAATTTTTGTGTGATCATTTTCTGAACTGGTGAAAGCTATTGGAATATGTAAACAAGTAAACAAAATCGGTTGTGTCACACCAAGACTTTCCGAAAATCAGACCCCCTCCCGCGCCAAACCCCTCAAACAGGCCAACCCCCTCACTCCCTCCTACCCCCCCCCCCCCCCTCACCCAAATCCCCCGCAAACTATACCTCCCTAACACCCGCCCCCCTAAATCCCCTCCACAAATTCTACCTCCATAACCCCTCCAACCCCCTTCCACTGTCACCCCCACCCCCTCCCCCCATCACAAACGATTGATTTGCATTGCTGCAAAACTTTGGCCATTTGGTCAGTTCCTCGAAAGGTTGCATGCTGGAATTTCATGGATTTCAATATTCAACGGCAACTTAAGTGTTAAATGAGCTGTTCGACCGCATTCCAACAACGTAGCTACAATTGCCGATGTCGTTGCAAAAAAACAATGCGATCAAAAAGATTATTCAGTTCTACCAGTAGCGCCAAAGAAGAAAATCCTTCCTGTTCCATAGTTCACAACTTTCATGAGAGTGTCGTTTGCATATTTTTGTTGCCGATTCAAAAGCGGAATGCTTGTTCGAACTGATTGTCACAATGCATCACAATCATATTGTTTTTCGCATTTCAACCTATCTATAAAAGCGTCGTGCCTCGAACGATTGGGCGTTGTCATACCTAGTTGACCTACATAACACCTTGTTTGATATCATCAAGCATATGTTCTCAGTTAATATCAATGCTTTGTTGTGAATTTCCTCGCTTAGGTGCAAATCTGGATTTGATATCCTGTTGGGCATCTGATTCAAAATATCATCTGATATGTAATTTTTGTACTCGTATTTGGCCCACAAACCAATCGGTTTCGAAGGAAGGCATGTTTAGATAATTATCTAAAAAAATGATCGTATTTGATAAGCATTTAACGAAATCACAGCACATCGGAGGATTTACTCCCAATGGGTGTCATTCTCTAGCAATGACATCCGTTGACAGGCTTCTCTATATGTGCCACACAATTCACCATACCTCGACAACCCTTCCTCGACAACCCTTGTAGTGTTATGAAATAAAGAAATAATTATCTAAAAATGCCACAAATCCAAGAGAAATATGTCAACCAGGACGCACCTTTTATTTAGTCCTCACTTCCCTAGCCTTTAACGCAATGAATTTTAGTTTTTTTTGCTGATTTTTTTTTGTATTCTTGAAACGTCAATGAACATTTTGTAACAAAATGGATCGTAAAAATGTCCTATATTTTTATCCTATTCGGAAAAACACCTAAAATTTAGGCTTTTATACCAGAATACCCCCTTAAATTACTGGCAATACATTATTTTCTCATCTGATAGCTACTATTTATTGCGATGTTCTTTTTTCTATTGATATTAGTCGATATTTTTAAATTAACTTTATTATTCATGGCATCGGTTTTCTGTAATGCTGACTACCAAGATATTAAATCCATTAAAATAGATAAACAAAACAAGTTGTATTATAAATTACTGAGACCTAAGAGACTTTATCTAGTAACTATCTGACCCGTGCCCACTTCGTTGGGCGGTAAAACTTTTTACTTGTAATGAAATTATGAGTGTGGTTCGGTTAGTACTGAGTGCTATGATTTATTTCCTGACTGCCAAAAGAAGGGTTACATTTTTCTGCATATGTATGTATTACCGTTATTTGTGAGTGTCTTCTTGTGAGAGTCTTATTTGTAAGTGTCTTATCTCTTTAACCATGTATGCAGTAAAAGGGAAATTATATGCAGTAAAAGGGAAAAATATTTTGTTTTAAACACTTGAGACGATAAATTTACTTATTTTGATATGAATTCATAATTGTTGATAATATGACCATAAACATGACCTAAAGATTAAAAATATTTTTTTAATATAAAAAACTACTTTTTGTGACTTAAATATAATATTTAGACATATGCTGTCACTGACTTTTTTGTAGGCATTACCAAGCTCTACAACTTTTCTCTAGAACTGAATCATATATCTGTCATCGTTAAGGCAGCGTTATTTAGAAACATTTTCGTTCGACCGTTTTTTCTCCGACTTACTTTGCAAATCACTACCACGAAAAAGACTACCACGAAAAAGTCTTTTCATTTTTCGCATTAATATACAGCTTATGACACTTACAAATAATGTGGCTTTCTATTGGTAAAAGAATTTTCAAAATCGGTTCAGTAGATCCAGAGATTACTTCCTACAACCTCACAAACTTTACGTCTTTATAATATTAGTATAGATAAACGAATATATAAAAATAAACCCGATCGACATAGCTAGATCAATACGCCTTGAATCTATGTACATAAAAAAACTAAAACTACGCCAGGTCGCCCTCGGGTATATAATATTATTATTACGCTGAGCGTTTTTATTAGCAATATAGCTAAGAAATTAGCTTCAGGTTTCAAAACGATGTCGCCTTTTTAATTTCGCTACGCCACCGCCATCTCTCGGGCAATAAGCTGGACTAATGAAATCTTATGACCCATCTGCACGGCGGCCATTTCTCATCTGCGAGAGGAAACGACCTTCGCCCACTCGGAGGAAACGTAGCAGGACAATATCTATGGATTTTCATTACTTAGTGAGAGATTTGTTATAGTCTTGGTAAGCGTGAGGTTACACCATGAAATTGCTCTGCCGATGGTGCGAATGCCAGACGGAGATAGCGACTAACGAGGGGTCTTATGCCGTTCTCCCAACCCTTGACTAGAGACACGGGTCAAGGATGCCACACACGACCTAACCAACTGACCTCTCAACCAACCAATTAAAGGGATAATCAAACAAAGCACGAATAAAAATTTCGACAGAGCAAAAAGTAAATCTATTAACATTACTATTGAATTCGCAAAGTTGTGTTTGTGTACGGAAGACGGCCCATGTGATAAATTAATTCTGTTAGATTTCGAAGCATTTAAGAGATATGGAAGGACATAAATGTCATTTTTAGTTTTAAAATGCCAATTATGTCGATGAGTTTCTTTTATTCTTGTACCCTTCAATTTTTTTTTCTATTATACAACGTTCGATTGATTTATAACTACCGCCCCTATTGACATGCTTAATATTGCAATCTCGTCTGAGCATGTGGTTATGTGAGTATATACAAAGACATATTTATACACATGAGTATATAGATATACGGTTACATCGCAACCGCTATTCAGTGCTTGACTGGCTAATGTTAATTACAATCTAAGGCCTGCACCGTTATTGCGCACAAAGGGAACAGACATGTCAATCTCAGTTAATGAGGTTATACATTTTATATCGGGATGGCAGAGAAAGAACAAAACTACTTTTTGAATTTACATAACCTAAAATACTATCTTAAAAATAGTATGAAATATAAAGTAATAAAAAGGATAAACAGTTCGAGAAAGTTAAATAATATATTTAATTATATTTTAAGAGAGAAATGTCAAAAAAAAACGCAAACAAAACTTTAATGAGCGCCACTCCGTTTTGTAGAAAAAACGCGGAAACTAAATTTAGAAAGGAAAAGAAAGTACTAAAAAACTATACCCACAAAATTTCCAACTCATGGGTAGATTCTCAAAGAATTTCTATTCGATTTACAAAGCTACCGCTTGGTCTCCACAAAAAAAAACGCAATTCAGTGCGAAATTATAGGATCTATTCAAAGTATTATCCTTCCTCGGTGAAGGACATTCTGACTAGTGCTTACGCAATAGAGCAATAATATATAGGTATAAAAAAGACGTTAAAATGCAGACCGATCAAATTATTTTTTTTAAGACTTATCGATCCACCCAAAGCCGGGTCTCTTCTCGAGGTCACTCAAGGTTTTTTTAATATATTGAGCGATTATACAAAGTTGCTGCAAGAGCCAGAAATTGCTGAATTTACCGAATATCACTTGCAATCGCGAAATAAAAATTCAGCAGTCACTTACGCCAGCGACATTTTCGCGCGTAAATTCGTCGCAAGTCAATGACCTTGAGTAAAACGACTATAACTTGTAAACCACTATACGGATCATAAAAAGAATAACTGTAAAATGATCGCATTGAAATTTGACATATAAAACATTATAACCTTATCTCGTAAAACAATTAAGATAATAATGAATAAATATTACAAACATTTATTATTATAATAGTAATAAATATTGGCTAACCAAAATTGACTAACTCAAGTCTTAGCATTTGTAAGCGTCAAACCAAGAATGGTTAACTCAAGTAGGAGGGGAGATACTGCATTACATATATTTTTTATAATACATGCCGCTAATCAGCCGTAAGTCGTTGCCATCCAAGCGACTTTTGTCTTGCTTGTGGGCGAGAGAGAACGATCTTACAACTTCGCCATTTTGCAAGCAGAATGACGTGAGGTAACTAGCCAGCTGGCATAGGCAGTAAGAAAAAACTATGTTTATTTGAACTTATACTACTAGCTGATGTTGTAATTTACAATCTAACCGATTTTTTTTCGATATACGATAAACTTTGGTTTTCGAAAGAAATATATTGTGGAATACGATAATACTAGTACTCAACCAACGCAAACTGTTTATCAATGGAATATGCAGAGAAAATTATGAAGTTCATGCATATCGTTAGTAAAACAATGAAGCACGGTACCATATATTTGAGCGCCTTCTTAAAATTGTAATACTGTCCCACTCGTACAGAATGAACAAGCCAGAGTTTAAAGCATTTCAAATTTCATTACCAAAAAGCGCGCATTACAACCCCACCCCGCTGCACACGAGCGTGTGTAATTAAAATATTTTAAATACAATTAAAAACAAGCGTTTCTGGTTCGATTAAAAAAAGTCACACTAATTTATATTTATATTATCTAATTGAAAAACTATATAATTTTTGAGACAAAATACAACCTTCTAAAACTAAGAACGTAATGGTAAATTAAAATATTTCTATATTCAGTAATTGCTATTAGAAAAAACACAATGATCACAAATACTCTCAGGTTTCCTAAAAAGAATAAGGTTGTAAAAAAAGGTCAAGCACCGCGAAACCGTATCCGTTTTCTTTAAGGCTATAAATTGAAAAGAATCTTGAATTATAAATAGCTAAGGAGAATCGGTAGAAGGTCCTCCGAGAGCACTTGGAGATTGACAGAATGTGAGAACGGTCCGGAATTAAATAAGGTTTCCTCTTTCAAGCGATCAACCCTCGTGTTGTAATATTTTGGGTCTTTCTCACTGAATAACTGAGGAAAAAATGCTTTTTTTTGGACTTAGATACGAAATTTATAACATTACAGGAAAGTATTATAATAACAAGTGAGGCAGGACAAGTTGTAGGTACTTTTCGAGAGCTGCCGTTTTTATCAAAATAACTACAGACTGAAATATCCGCTGAGTTTGAAAGCACAATACATTATTATGAAAGCCGAGAGTCAATATTTCTGTAATTTTACGGTATTATTAAAATTTCTACTATGTTTACTATTGTAACTCTGGCCAAACGAAGACTAATTTAAACGCCAGCCTGGCTCCCAGGACCCGGAGTCAAAATAGTATGAAAATATAAAACTAACTAAATCAACACATTAGTTAAGTATTAAGTCAACATTATTTTTTATCCATTTATTTTTCATTTTTTTATCCAACATTTTTTATTCATTTTTTTATCCAAAAACCAGGTAGAAATTACAAAAATGCAGGTCTAAGATATGTATACCAATATCTTGTAATTTCATTTTTAAAAAAATATTAAATTTCGAGGTTTAAAACTAGCACGCCTGAAAGAAGTAGCTTTGCGACGTATTCGTTTTTTATTTCTACTTTTTATTTTCTCCATCACGAACAAAACTACATTACGTGATTTTCACAAATTTAAACTTTTGACGTATAGAGATAAATTGTTTTCAAATTATACTGATTATTTTTAAACATTTTTGTCATAATTATCAGATTATAAGTTTTATTTACCGCCAAGCACGATGCTCCCAGAAGCCAGATTTCCATTTCTATAGCTCTGAGACATCGAGAGTACTTTTGTTATCAATTGACATGATATTGTCCTCGCTAGATCTTTTGAAATATGAGCACAAATGCCTCAGCGACTTTTGTCGATTGAGAGCAAATACTAGGCTCTATATGTTTGCTTGATTATACGTTTGTTTGAAACAGCACTAAAACAGAAGGGGTGCTCGAAACAAATCTTAGTTATTTGTATTTATACGCCAGTGATAAACCCACATTTCGTTACAATCGGAGCTCAACATCAAAGTTTCTCTCAGACCGGCTTATGTTAATATATATATATATATATATATATATATATATATATATATATATATATATATATATATATATATATATATATATATATATATATATATATATATATATATATATATATATATATATATATATATATATATATATATATATATATATATATATATATATATTTTTATTTAATTGTAAGGTTAGTGAAGGTTGTACCTTTGCCGGACGTTTCGGAGCCCGTGGCTCCTTCTTCAGCGGCAAGAAGAATACTGCAGTGGAAGCTGTCACCTGCAACTACCCGCATTCCTCTGTGGTGCTGGGAGAGGGGTGTAGTGGGCGGGAAAATGCATTTTTAAATAAAATATTGGATTTAGAATTTGGTAATGTGGAAATAAATAATGATATGTAGAGTGTATGAGAATATGTAGAGTGTATAAGAATATATAGGTGGAAGAATTAATATATAGTGTAATTTGTATCTACACTGTGTGTGTGTGTGTGTGTGTGTGTGTGTGTGTGTGTGTGTGTGAGAGGGTGAGTGAGGGTGTGTTTATTTGTGTGAGTGTGTATGTTTGTGAGGGTGTGTTGGTGAGAGTATAAACACAGATAGATATATATGTATATATTAAAAGGGTGTATACTATAGGATGGAATGTGTCTGTATCATTAATGTTGAATATTCAGGCCTTTGCCATGGCAAGCTCCAAGTACCCAAATATGTCCCAGCTCCCATGTTTTGAGCTTAATTTCAGGCGTGTTCTCTGGGAAGGCCTTTACCGCCTTCCCAGAGAACACGCCTGAAATTAAGCTCAAAACATGGGAGCTGGGACATATTTGGGTACTTGGAGCTTGCCATGGCAAAGGCCTGAATATTCAACATTAATGATACAGACACATTCCATCCTATAGTATACACCCTTTTAATATATACATATATATCTATCTGTGTTTATACTCTCACCAACACACCCTCACAAACATACACACTCACACAAATAAACACACCCTCACTCACCCTCTCACACACACACACACACACACACACACACACACACACACACACAGTGTAGATACAAATTACACTATATATTAATTCTTCCACCTATATATTCTTATACACTCTACATATTCTCATACACTCTACATATCATTATTTATTTCCACATTACCAAATTCTAAATCCAATATTTTATTTAAAAATGCATTTTCCCGCCCACTACACCCCTCTCCCAGCACCACAGAGGAATGCGGGTAGTTGCAGGTGACAGCTTCCACTGCAGTATTCTTCTTGCCGCTGAAGAAGGAGCCACGGGCTCCGAAACGTCCGGCAAAGGTACAACCTTCACTAACCTTACAATTAAATAAAAATGTTTTAAAAGTTTTCATTTAAAAATTATATATATATATATATATATATATATATATATATATATATATATATATATATATATATATATATATATATATATATATATATATATATATATATATATATATATATATATATATATATATATATATATATACATATGGATGAAAATTATAATAACAAAATACAGTACTTCCGTTGACGGCGCTGCGGCGCCTGGATCCGTAATGGCTGCGACACCTGCACCCGACACCAATTTGACACGGGTGCCGGTGTATTCGTGAAGTATTGTCAATCGGCTGCCGATTAATAGACCGGCGTTTCTGTATTCATATTTGATATATAAAATATTCCAATTTATAAAGAGGTACATATATAAAATATATTTTATGAAATACATAGTTCTTTCTCTAAATTCGGATCAATTATGGAAAAAATATTTTTTTTCCGCTGTCGTAATATGTTACGTAGTCTTTCGTAGACTTTTATATATCAAAAATTACGTCTTCCTCGGCTTGGTCCAAAATATTTCACTCATAAGATCAGTTGTTAGATAATTATTAGGAAAACAGTGAACAAATTTATTAAATTTTATTAGATATTGCGGGTTTATATAAATCACCCGAGTTTATATAAATCACTTCTACTCCGCCTTATTTGTGACCCTTTTTAACTGGACTAGTCATATATTGAATTATTTGAGTTTTTTTTGTACACACTTTTCTTGACGAATACGCGTAAGCATTCGTTTCCAATTTGATTTTTAAATTTCCATTCGGATAGTCATCTTGTACTCCGCGTAGTAATTTAAGTATAATATTATAATTTATCTTGTATAATATCTTAACTATCGTAATTTAGCTATTTCGATGGAGTATGTTGAATCCAAGAAAGAAGCCGCATATCCAGCTGCAGCAATTTGCAATTGAGATACCTATTTTTCCGTGGGTAGGTACTATCGATGGACTTTACTATATTGTCTATTAGACCCGGTGACTTTAAGTGGTTATTAAGAGCATAGAGAATATTTACATTGGGATCTACGGATCATTTAGGTCTACCAATCCCAATTTATATCAGCACTCTCCACTTCTGGATTATGGAGATGTCGCATTTCTCGACCTCACAGAGGAGTTATCCACCAAAGTTGAGCGTCTCCAAAATGTTTGTATTCGGTATATCCATGGCCTCAGAAAATTTGACCACATCACGGAGTACAGAGAGAAGCTTCACTGGCTGTCGACCCGGGAGAAAAGAGATATGCGAGTTCTCTGTATGCTTTTCAAGATCTTGGATGGCGTCGCTCCCAATTATCTTACCGGCAGATTTACTGCACTATCGGCTCATGAACGCCCTCTGAGATCAAAAAACAACCTGCTACTCTCTATCCCTAGTCACAGCAGTGACTTCTTCTCATTCTCTTTCACCGTGCATGGAGCCCGTCTTTGGAATGCTTTGCCGAAAAATGTGAGAACCGCGCCAAGCATAACAACTTTTAAAAACAGACTCAGAGAGCATTTGAAATCCTCCAGATAAATTCCCTTTCCCCTCCCATTCCCCTCCTTTTAAAACTTTAGCGTCCTTATAGGTGTTAGATTATTTTGATGTGGCAAATCTGTGCCCACAAAGAGTAAAGTATATACTTCTCTCTATCCTCCTCTATTTTATTTGTCATACTCTTTATATAGGTTAAGTTATGTAGTCTACTCGCAAATAATGTTCTTAGCTCTAAAATATTGCCTGCAGGCAATAAGCTCGCCTTTTCTTAAGAATAACGAGTTTTATTATTATTATTATTATTATTATTATCTCTTTGGGCGGTCCAATTTGCGAGTGTAAATATAGGTATTTTAGCACTACGGCATAGCTGGTTACAAATATTCCTTAACGTGCGGCAGAATTTCCATTCGTCAGCTGACGATTAACTTTAGATTATGCTCTATCATGCTTCAACATATGTATATTGCCGGATTAAATTGTTGAAGCAGTTACCAAGTTTCTCGTCGATCGCAGGGCTCTGGAAAACATTCTGACAGCCAAGCTCCCTAGCGTCGTGACAGAAATATTGTCTTCTTCTTCCCTCATCCAGACAGGCCCAGCTGTCTCCTTGATCGTACCCAGATATTATTAGCACCCCCTGCCCCGCCGCTACCGTGGCTCGGGATAGTGGGGCTGCTGGGGACTGGGGGCCGTGGTAAGGTTGTACTGTTCATCATGATTGGAGGTATTTAGCCCGATACCCGCCACGTCGGCCACACGTATTGGCGAGCTCCACACTTTCAGAAAAAATATTTCCATTTCCTAGGCTTGTGGCAACCTGGTCGGGTTACTTAACCGCCGAATTGCACTATATTTACTAAATTTATTATTTAATTATTATTTATTGTTGAGAAAATTCCAAAATATATGTTGAATCTTAGAAATATTGAAATATTGTCTAAGTGCCGAAAATCCCTGAATGTAATTAAGCTGCCTGGTACTTTAATTAGATTCGGGGATTTTTAACGCTTAAACCACGACATGTACCATATTTTTACATATAAACGGTCAATGAAACATCAGCGTCCACATAGATTTTCGCCAATGTCTTGTTTTGAAGTAGCAGATTCGCGAACCTTTCCCTGTGCCAAAGCGCCTTTCTACTTCACACTAGGGCAAACTGACAGTTCTTTTGTGCACAGGCTCATATTAAAGCCGCCCTCGAGAAAGCATCTCACTTTAGGGATTAGGATCTCTTCATGCACGAGAGAATAATTTCGGGTCGCATGTGAAATTCAGTAGCCTCAGTTGAAAAAATACACTTATCCTTCGGCGCGGCGAGAACAGGACATTGTGTGCGGACCGTAGATAATTTGAAAAGCGAGATTTATTTTAGATTTTAGCCTTCCAAAGACCGTATGAATATTGTTGATAGGCCTTGTAATTTGTCTTACCAACATAGTAGCGATTATAGTATTAATTAAAATAAAGCTTTCCAAAATTCGATATTTGAACTACTTTACTCCCGTATGAGTGGCTTTTATTAGTATATTTTTTCCCGTTCCCTCCATCCAAATGACATATCCAAACAAAAGTAATATAGGGTGTTTTTACTGCACTGGCTTTTTTTTTAGTGGGTGACTCAGTATAACGAGTTAAGAAACTTTTGAAAGAAGATTTTGAAAAAAACAAAAAAAAACTATCTTTTTTTTTTGTTTTTTTTTTAAATTTTATTTACTAGTATGAAAAGCTGTCATCACGAAGCGCTATGTAACGGTGAGTAAAATGTCGCTAATATTGTTTATATGCGCTATATTACCTGCCGCTAGATGGCGCAGCAGTCAACTTCGTCAAATTAAAAAAAAAAACGTTTTTTTTTTTGTTTTTTCCAAAAAAAATATTAAAAGTTGCTTATTTTGTAGTACTCATTCTTCCCCTAAAACATGCCTGTGCAGTAAAAACACTTTGTGTATAACAAGCGCTCCTTATATTTACAAAATTAATTATTAAAAATGATAATTATTGAATAAATTAGCACTCGAAGTCTATGAGATATGCATCATTTATTTTGGTGACCCGGATTCATTGCTCATGTGTGTATGCAGGTGGTATGACTACTTATCTACTTTGTTACTCTACAGCGTCCCTGAATCTCGTTTAAGTTCCATTAACCGCTTTTCGTGAAGGCTTTACTCTCGTATTTGGGCACCGGCTTTATACAACTTCATTGAGAGCCATTATTGAGGTCGTGTGTCGTGCGAATAGCCTAAGGGCGACACTCTTTGTATGTGGCTAAAAAGAGGAGAAGAGAGACCCATTAAAAATACGGAAAAATTTAAAATTTTGACGGGAAAGCCTTTGCGATTCCGGATCCTCATTATATAACAAAGTACTTAGTCAAACATGTGCAGCTTTCATCGCGTTTATTTCACAATTACTTTAGAGCGGAATATGAAACGAACGATCGTCGATAAAAACTACCTGTCTGACTAATACTAGTCCAAATAAATTTGATCACATTTCGTGCGGTGTTAGATTCAGATGCTTTATTTTTAGTGGGTAGTTTTAATGCGAAAAAGTGACAGCCGTTCATTTCACATTCCGCTCGAGCATACTTCCCTGTCTCGTTAACACTGACTAATTTACGATTTTATTTCACGACGAAACGCAATCGAGCCCATTAGGTACCTACAAAACTTTAATATTGTTTGTTTCCCTTGAAATAATATTTGTATTACTGAGATAAGTATAATACTCACTTAATTTTACTTTTGAAATTTATAAATAATGAATAAATAATAAGCAACTAAGTTACTCTGATTTTGGACTTATATTTTATTATGTTTTTTAAATTGTTTTAATGAATTATTAAGCTATTACATAGCTTTAATCGCGGGCCTAGGCCAGCGCGGCGATCGAATGAAGAAATTTCTTAACTAAAATTAATAATTTTAAACTGATAATTACGTCTAAACGAGTACTGCTTACGATTCGAAAAAAATATATGTTAAACAAGAACATTTTCCTAATATTCATAGCATTGAATATTTTAGATTTTGTTTATATTACATAGTGTAATTAATTTGTGAAATTAGGTCTAACCGAAAGCAAAAACGACTACTACGCAAACACTATCTGGTGTATTATTATGAAACCTGCACCATTTTAAAGATAATTTAATTATCTATCTTTCTATCTACGACTTTTTTCGAATAATCCGGTTTTTTTGATTTATCGAATAAAAAAATCGTGCGCGCGCTCTATCGGAAGACGTTTAAATTATTCCGAATCATTTGCTTTCGCAGCCGCAAATGATTCGGAATAATTTCAACGTTTTCCGATAGAGCGCAGTTATCTGATATCAGAAAAAATAAAATAAAAGAAAGAAAGTAATTATAATTGCATAAGTTGTTAAAAATGCTATGCAATAGCTTTACCGCGGCAGTCCCCGAGTGCCACACGTATTTTTTTTTGTTTATTGCCTACTCTGTTAGCTAATCTGTAAGCAATCTTGTTTCTTTTTAAATATTTTCCGCCTAAATGGCAGGTTGTTTCGCACTGAACAATTGAACAACTCCACGTTAATACACCAAAATCACAATAAAATTTTATTGAATTGAATAGCGCTTCCGAGACTGCGAGAATTATTTTTATCAGACAATAAAAATATTTTATTATAGTGCTCCCAGAACTTCACCAATTGGTACTCGACGAAAATGGAATGAGGAAACCACCAAAAAGGTCGAAAGACGTTATTGTATTACTGGTAATATTTTGAGCTTTTTAAGTGCAATATAAATACTAACAAAGAAACTATGTCTTGATGTTTATACACCGGCGATTATCTTGTCCAGTTTTAAACCTGTTGACATATAATTAAGATTTAAGTTTCTTGTTCGCACTTTACTTTAAGAGTCGAAAATCCAATAATTACTAAGGGAAGGAGGTGGAAAGGAATACAGGCGAAGGTTCTAAAACCCCTCATCACATAATAAATATTAGAGGTGTGATTTCAAATATTTTACCTATAAATGTTATACTAATAATTAGACGAAGATCTAAGGTTTCATGTGACTAAAGTTTTACTTATAAGTTTTGTATATCTCAAGAAAAGACACGAATAAATTCCGATAAAACATACTCAATAACCCCACTTCACGTTACTACCATAAGGAGAATTTCCACCCTTTGGGAGGACAGGCTCTTCCACTTCGATCAAGCCGGGATAACACACTGGCCATTCCGATACATCATACTTTTGTTTACACGTTCTCTTTGACGGCCAATTCTGCTCGTTTATGGAATCAGCTCCCTCACCCTATTATTCTTTCGAAAATTTGTTGAAGAAACATTTATTTTTACACAGCCATTAACTAAATACCTCACCTTGTCCTCTCCTTTATTTTTCCATGGCCAACCTTAGCATACGTTATTGACATATATTATAGAAGGTTATTTGAAACTTAACTTTTCTACTTCTGTGTGTATTGTACGGTAACCATTAGGAATTAGTTTATCAAATGGTTGACTGTAATATATCGCTATAGCAATAATCCGCCATTTGTGCATATATTGTTTTTTTTAAAACAGTGTAATGTTCATTAAGTAATGTTTTTATAACACAATAAAGTTATTCTCTTCTATTATATTCTATTCTATAACTCCGTATAACTTGTATACCCCGAAAGATTTTTCATTGAGTTAAAACGTTTTTCGACGTATTGACTTTGAAATTATATGGGTTAACTTCGACAACAAAAGTTTTAATGGGGCCCAACAAGTGTTGAAATACAACTATTCTTATTCAGTCGAGTCGGTTATCATTTGTGGCTCATTTAACTGATTTCAAAAGTAGGGTTCCTTCAAACGCGTGACACACGTTGCACGCATGAGGTAAATACGCACTTAGGAAAATTATAAAAAACGGATTTCACCGCGTGAAATTTTAAGCACCCGTCGGTTCGTCGATGATACAACCACCGATGTCCAGGGTATAGTCAGAGACGCTGTGCCACCCTACGTCCCATCTGGTACTTCATGTGATGTCTATAAAAATTCAAAATTCGGAGGAGATTTCGGTGGTTGTACTTTTGTGTATATATTTGTAGTCCTTTCTTTTAAGCGGAGATATGATATTCCAAAAGCGATTGTAATTTAAAATTAGCGAAATAAGCCGTTTTAAATGATATCCCACTATAACCAGGGATACAAATAAACCCGAACATCTCCGATTGTTCGTCTCACTTTTGCAGTAATATAGTGACTCATTTAGGTTCGATTTGAATATGACTTGATAGATACAGTTCTAAATTGCAATTTGAATATAACTCGATTTGTATAACAATAATATGAAAATTACGTGGCGGAAGCTAATAAAAACTCTTAATAATGCACTCGTCTATTTTTATTACTAATTTAATAAGCAAATTCTAATATATTTCTTTTAATTTTGATTCTTAGGCTAATGCTGCCAAAGTTCAAGTAGAAGCTATAAAACTGGCTGAGATAATTGTGGGTAGCATACAGAAAGACAGAGAGCGCAGACTCACTCACTCAGAGGCCTTATTTTATTGGCATGAGGCCATAAAAAACAAAATTACGACAGCTATATAATATTGTAAGTGCCAATTAGCAACCCGCCCGATCGAATAATACATTCATCATTCAATGAACAAGCGCTTGCGGTTCATTTGATACTTGCATGGCATTGTTGGTACATTCGAACAAATGATTGAGAGCACTACATGCTTCTAGTATTGTACAATAATAATGAGATTCAACAACCTCGAACTAATTCACGTTTGACAAAATATATTATTGATGGCGCATATATTATTCCGTCGCCAGAATATCTAGGATATTCTGACGACGAAATGTGGATTAGGAATGTGGTAAACATTTTACCCTCGAATTTGCCCAGGTATTTGGGAAGGTTCAATTAACGCCCATTTACGTTTTCTTCTCCTTCTACTCGTACTAAGATAGTGGGCCCGATTGCATTACTTCGTGAACTAAAACCGGAATTAATTCATGCTAGCAAGGCAGCACAACGTTAGAGCGGCATATAAAATGAACGGTTGTCACTTTTCCTGGCCAATACATTAGAACAGAATAATAAATAAATTATTTTGACTTTTCCACCATAAAACTACCTGCGCTTCATAATCAAGGCTCGCGAGAAGGAGACGACACGAGGCCAATCGCCCCCACCTCGCGGCCCAGCGAGCGACAGCGCAGTCTTGATTGACTGACGGCCTTGAGTAGCGTCCGTAGCCATATTAAAATATCGGTTCTCGCTTTTAACAAGTTAAGAACAGCATGGTTTTAACAACTGAAATATAACCATAGAAAAAAAATTCCGAAATCACCTCGCCTTACAATAGTTTCTAGCAGTAATTATAATGAAGAATATGATATTAGTTTACCTACGATCATTTCTAATATGTAATTTACTGTTTACCGACGAAAGAAAAGATTACGGAACATATTTGTATTTACTTAAAATAAAATATAGCGTATTGGCATATTTTCATATTTTCACACCTAGATTGCACTTCAGTACTTATTTCCTTTTTAATATCTGTAAATTTTAAGAAGTTTTCATTGCAGCGTTTCAGGTTATTCGTCAAATTATGTTATTAGTTATGTAGATAAATAAAGTATTTAGTCACTATATTTGTGAAAAAGGGATCTCACCGCATGAAATAACAAAATTACTTAACTTCTCGCCAGAACTTCATTTGTCGTCTTCACAGGGAGAATGGTGGAGGTAAGATCGTTTGTAATTACTTTATTAAATCAAAAAACGATACAGGTTATTCAGTTAATAATAACTTTTTAAATTTATTTACTTATTGTCTAATGAAACGATAAATCAGATTTTTGAAAAAACAGTTATATTATACGAAAAGCGTTTATATTAGACGAAAGACGTAATTATTTTAAACCTAAACGTTAACGAATTTGCTAAATGTACTTGTATAATAAAAATAAACACACGATGTTTTTGAAGAATAAATATTTGAATACCGACGCCTCCCATGCGAATTCTAAAACTCATATTGAAAGGTTAATTAATAATAATTAAGGTTTTAGGCATATTAAAATAAACAACTTAGATACCTGAAGGTAAGAACTATTAAAAAATTTTAAGGGTATTATGCTCTATTGTGCTTTATGTCGTCAGCCTGTAATGCTCTATTACGCATCAGGAGTTGTATGGAGAGACCTGAGGTGATAACAGACTATTACGCGAATCACATTTGCGCTATGGTATTCTTCTATGGGGTACTGCAGCGCACATACACAGCGTATTCACTTTACAGAAAATAGCTATTCGTGGGATATTATATATTGGTACAAGGCAGTCATGTCCTGAAAACTAAGGATATCAACCATATAAGTATTTTTACAAGCTTTTTTTTACTTTGCAATGTTTGTTAGTATGTATCTTTGTTTGTTTAGGTCAAATCTTGCAAGCTGAGACATGACAATGCATAAGACTGATGACAATGCATTTTTATGGTAAGCATGACCTGATTCTACACCCAGCATCGGCTCCCGACGGCGCTACTCTTCCACGGTCAACAGCACAGACACACAATTTTTCCTACGCATTTAATTATGAAAGCTTGTTATAAATTTTACCATGATATGGCTGTTGCACCCAGGGTTGGCTCCCGACGAGGATACTCCTCAATAGTCAAAAGCACAAGAATAATATATTTTGTAAACGCATTCAATTATAATAACCCGTTCTAAGTTTCATCGCTACAACGCTGCTGCACCCAGGGTTGGCTTCCAACAAGAGAACTCCTCAACGGCCGACAGCACAGAAGCGAAATTTTGTATACGCATTCAATTATGATAGCCCATTCTAAGTTTCGCCGCAATAGGGCTATTTCACCCTGGGTTGGCTTCCAACGAGGGGACTCCTCAAAGGTCAACAGCACAAACACAAAAAAATGTATAGCATTCAATTATGATAGCCCCTTAAAAGTTCCACTATGACATGGCTGCTCCACTCAGGGTTAGCTCGGGACAGAGCATTTTAATAACAGCTTGTTTTAACAATATGTTTTTACTATTAACTTATTTTCTCAAGAAGCCCTTTACAAATTCTATTGCAAAAAGACACCAGGAATAAAACTTATTACCGCTATTTGATCATACCATATACAGCCAAGTTATCATTTAAAAGCAATTCAAAACATCGTTATATTTAGGAGATCCATCCGGGTGTATATGCAGCCTGTATACGCAAAACAACAATTTGCTTTGAAAGTATCATCACGCTTACGAAGTAATTAATGCATTAACTTTTTATTTTCATTCAATATATCATAGACTTTTTTTTTGTTAATCGGTAGGTATAATTTTCGAGTAATGTGCTGTATATCATTCTTCGTTGAGTTGATTATCTGATTTATGATTGGTTTGATATACTATGTTATTCCTAAGCAAATGTTTATTTATTTATTTAACAAATCAATATTCAGTACACTCTAATTCGTTGAGATGTTAATATACATAAATATAAAAGGCATTAATATGCAAGATGAAGCATTAAAAATAGTATGAGTAACAGAATACACAAAAAAAACGATCGGTAAAGAGGTAGCGCAAAACCCATACCTTGAAGAGATGTGGGTTCGCTGTAAAAATGTCCAGGTCTGACGCTGTCGAACATTATGTAGCGCATTTATGTATCGCAAGGCACGCGTAAGAAGACTCCATCGACTTTAAGTTGGTCCTCGAGGACGGCTCCGCGAATAGAGTATGTGACCGAGCTCGAATATAGTTATCCGGAACAAAGAAACAAACCTTCGCTAGCATGCTAGGATTATTAACTTTGCCATGGACCAGCCTAAAAACGTAGGCCATGGTGAACATTTCTCTACGCAATTAAAGGGAAATATAGCCCACCATGCCTAGTAAAAAATAGTAGGGTAAAAGTAGGTATAATAACCGTGATTTTTGAAATATACAAAGCGTAAAAAATATTTTTTTTCCCAGCATGGTTATATAAAGATCCTCATGTGGTTCCATATAACTGCATTCGTTTCTACTCTACTTCTCACAATGTGTGCATAACCCGGACATCGTGAAAATGCTTTAGGTTCCGAATAACGAAACCTAGGACTTAAATAAATCAGGGATTTGCTCCTTGAACGTAGGCTAAGAATCAAAGAAAACTCCTAGATCCAGTAAGCACAAGCACATCGCAACTCTAGTAAGCACATCACCAGCGATAAAGTAATCATCACTGAACTTAGAGACATTGAAAGAGATATTTTTATTCTGGCTCCAGGACCAAACGGCGTCAATATCGCATTGGTAAAGCTCGCAGGCCACAGCAGTTCGATTGTGAGGTTGTATCGAAAGTACATAAATATTGGGAAGTGTAAATTTGTACTGAAATGTAACACTGGTCTTATAAATAATATGACAAGGTAACTGTACTTGGATCACAGGTAGGTTTTATTTCGCCTATAACTATATACGAGTGTATCACAAATATCTAAATTAACTACCAGTTTATAAGTTCCCTTGAAACTGAAAAATTATTGAGAAGTCCCTACCCTCTCGGTTTCGTTTCTGTTCCAAAAAAATTTCGGCACCATTGTCATTTCGATTTGGGAGACACTTCATTATTCCGGCGGAACGCGTCGAAATGAATAATTTTACTCACACAGGGAGAATCAATCTTATCTTTTGTGAAAGGAGTGCCGAAATGGAAATTGTTTTCTCCAACCATCCAGGCCCTTTTCACAAATTTAATTAAACGGCCGCTATGGGTCATATTAATTGAATTACGTTCTGTGTACCTACAGAAAAACACGCGGAGAGAAAGAGGAAGAGATCGTTGCATTAAAGCAGTCATATAAAATTTCTGGGTTTAATGTAAATCTAACTCATTACATTTTATTCGGTGCTATCAAATCATCGCTTCACTAAGAAAAATAAAACCGGACAAGTACGAGATTCACTCGCGGACTAAGGGTTACCTACCTTATTATATGAACCGCTCTTTAGATATCTTAGTTTAGGTGACTGTTCACATAATAAGTGCGCACTAACACAATGTTGACATATAGATATAAAGAAAGTATTTGAAATTAAATATCTAGGTGTAGGTATATAATAATGATAAGCTACAATGGGAGATAATATACAAGCCACTCCATTGGAAGTATAACAGCTTATCCTTACTTTTAAGTTACTGAAGAGCATTATACTGAAATCATATGTTACAAACATCGATAGATGACTACAAATAGTTTATTACGCGTTGTTTAACAGCATTCTAAATTATAGAATTATTAATGGTGTGGTGTAATTTTTTGTGTAGATGTGTCATTTTACCCTTATTAAACATATTATGTACCTTTATTTATTATTATATTTAATAATGCATTTTATTACAGTAGTTTACATTATGTTTTGTACATTTCTATATATGTGTATACGCACACGGCAATAGTTTGTTTCTGTTTCTACTCTTTAATAGTCTACAGTGGTGCAGGTTTTTGCGTAGTTAGATAGAATTTAAGTCTTAAATTATTATATTAATCACCTATAATAATTGTTAATAATTAGATAAATACGAATTCAATTACAAAATTGCTGTAGTAAATATTTAAACATTATATTTTTGAATTAATTTTGAGGGAAACTTTAGATAAGTTTGAAGATGGTTCCTGTGAAGTTTGGTGCCGATCGGACCAAAGGAATTTTTTTAGTGTCCTCAATAAAACCAAAATTCTTCTTTTTTTTTAAAGCGGCCAATTTGAATTTCGAATGCGACCGCTAAGACAGGAGTGAGTTCTTTTTTTATATATAGTCGAATGAATTTTAAAGCGGCGAATTTGAATATCGAATGCGACCGCGAAGACATGAGTGAGTTCTTCTTTTTTTTATAGTCGAATGAATTTTAAAGCGGCTAATTTGAATTTCGAATGGGACCGATTTGGCATAGCAACGCGCGCAGGGTTCAGCTAGTATTTAATAAAAGTAATGCGTCTAGAGTTACGGCTAAAGAGTGATCTGCCTAATCATCTGTCATATTTTTATTATTTAATGGTTTTCTCAATCGACTTACTTGCCTTACCCTTGTGTTGCGTAATTTATTTTTACATAAAAGGTCTCAAAATTGATCCGGAGCAGTTAAATCAACCGTGACGTTTTCGCACCAGATTTATAGGAGGCCGCAAAGCCGGGATTAAGCCGGACGGAGAGTGCTTTAGCCTTTTTCAGGCCGTTAAAGTTACGCAAACAAAAACTTGGTGACATCTTATTAATCCGGTAGGTCGTGAACGTATAATCAAACAAACACCCGGTCAGGAGAGTGAGGAGAAAAGTCAACTTATTTTTTGGTAAAATCGTTCTCTTGGCTTTTTCTCGAAAAGAAAATTTCTCTTGGTAAAATCGTTAATAAATTTATAGGTTTTAGAATTCATACTATATTATGTTTTAATCTCAATGCTCATGGTATTAGTCTTTTTTTCTAAAATGCTTAGCTCTGGAAATATTTGTAATCAACGGTTCGAGATTATTGAACATGTTCGGGGCCAGGGGACATTCTTGAAAAAAATAGCATGACAATTTGGTCTATGGCATGCTTAAGTTTTCTTTATTTATGGCCCATGTAAATTGAATGGACCATAGAAAAATCAAGCACGCAAAATTTTACAACAATCACACCCTCAGATAGTACGACTTCTTTTTGGCTAAATGATACGTTCACGGTTCACCATCTAATAATTAACATTTTCTGCACTTATTTGTTGAGACTTCGCTGGCTTCCGCTCTAGTCCTAGTTCTTCGTGCAATTAAATCGTTTCATGACAGTTTGGACGCCACAGTCGAAACGCGTGGTGCCAATATTGTCGGTTGGACACGAATCTGCATGAGATCACTTAAGCGGCAGCGTGCAAGTCATAACGTACTCGAGTTAAGTAGCAAAACGTGCTTGCAAGGCGGGGGTCGATATTGTTCGCCGCTCACAATGACCGGCCATTTCATCGATAATGTGTCCATCCAGCCCTTCTGTCGCAACGCCCTCGCTATGTACCTAATGTTGATACTTTACCCGATAACAACAATATGTTACATAAACCGCTGTACAGTACATTGTAAGAAGATGTTACAACCGTGTAAACTGAGCGTCATGAACAGACAAATGACCCGATAGTGATTTAGCGCCACTTGTACAGGGAGAGTCCGAACAGTAATGCATTATTATAATCGATATATTTAAAGATGATATCGTTACAGATGTATAATATTCTTTGAAGTAGTTCCCTTGGGTATCCACACACTTTTTCCAGCGACTCTGCCACGCACGGTATGCGCCGTGTAAGGCTTCAACGGGGACCTCGGCAAGGGCGTCACGGCGTCTTGGATGGCTTCAATCGATCCAAATCGGATTCCTTTCAGGACGGTCTCAATCCTCGGAAAAAGAATAAGTCGGACGGAGCCATGTCCAGGCTATAGGGGGGGGGGGGCAGCGTTGCCAAATTGTGCGCTATAGTCACCCGGTGATTCTTCCACATGCCCAATTTACCTGTCACCAGTTCGTGTACTATTGCTTTGGAATATTTAGAGTTTCTGTAATGATCCGGACATTCAAGCGACGGTCAGAATGTAAGAGATCACGCACACGGGCCAAATTGTGGTCGATTGTAATGGTTGAGGGCTGGCTATCGCATGGTTCGTCGACCGCCTTTTCAAGGCCTTAAACGCTTTCAACCACCTCTACATTTACGAAAATGATAGGGCACTGACCCCGTGATTGTGCTTGCCCAATCAATGTGTGCTCTCAACAAGAGATCTGTTTGTAACGTTGCTCGAGTAACGATTGTGTCACTTTTCGTGACATAAGCATTAAACAGGGGTGCGCGGCGACAGCGATACTGAATCCCTGACTGCTCGGATCAGACTGGCGAAGGCATCGTTTTGAATCTGAGAATCCCTCCCACTTAACCTAATCGCTCAGAGCCCTCTACGGCCACTTTAAGTGCTAGCACAAAAGAAAATACTTTCCGGACACAACTTGTATATCAGCGAATATAATTACAGGCAGTTACTAAGTATAAAATCGCAAGATATAAATAATTCGGTCCTTCAGAAATTAATACCCAATGTTATTATCATTTGCGGCTTTAAAACCCATACTGTAACTTATTCTTAACATGAGTATATTATTTTAGGTCTTTACCTGTAAGGAATTCGTATGAAAATTATATATTTACTTTATAGCAATATTGACACTCACCCTCTGTCGAAAAATTTGCATTTTAATGGGAGTTTGGACCAGTTACTAGGATAAGCTTATGTCGACTAACTAAGATCATACTTGTGTTTCAGCGGACGACCCGAAGATACCAGTACAGATGGCAATCATAATATAATACTGCATATTTGACTATATGATATGAAATCGTAATATAATTATGATACACTAGCTGCGCTCAGCGGTTTCACCCGCGTGGTGATGGAAAATTGTGATAATGATGATAGAAAACCATATATCTTATGTGTAAGCTATATTATTGTAAAGTTTCATCAAAATCCATTCAGTAGTTTTTGCGTGAAAGAGTAACAAACATCCATACATACCTACAAACTTCGCGTTTATAATATTAGTAGGATATACATACAATAGAAAATAAAAGCAATTTTGATTAAATAATAGAAAAACCATATTACGATAAGTTGCCAAATTTTAAAAAAAACTTTTCAGTTCGTTTATTCTTCTGTTGAAGAGTCATTATCCTATGTGTTCATAACCCGCTTTTACTACCCACAGGGATTTGACTTAACCCGTTGAGTATGATACGACCAAATCTGGTTGTGAAACAATTATCCGTTGAGTATGATACGACCAGATCTGGTCGCGCGTTTTTTTCACTTCTTTGACGTTCTCATATTTATTCATAATTATCTAATTGTTTTACAAAATGATCTTTCAATATTCTATATTCGAAATTTCAATGCAATCATTGTGCAGTTGTTCTTTTTATGATTGGTGTAGTAGTTTCGTAGTTATAGTACTTTAAGTCGATGTCGCCGAAATCCTGCAAAAGAGACAGATGCATCCATGAAAATACCCATTTACTCCAAGGGTTAACCTGTTTTTTGGCACCCTTCCGTTGTGGTATTCCCCTTACTTTCATCCGCCCTTAAAAGCTAACTGGGAATGTAGGTATCATTTTTAGCAGCAAGTATTTCATCATAAATTGAGCTTCCGGTGGGAAAATGACCGTCGGTAATGCGAGCGAACTATTTTAAGTCGAGGTGTAATGGTCATTTTTCATTTGTATTTTAACTTTTTAATCACTCAACCTTTATGATCTGGAAGCTTACCAACCATATTAAGTGTTTTATTTTAGGAGGACAAAATGAACGCTATAAACCTCATCTGAGAACTACAAACATTAATGTGTATCTACAAATTTAATAAAAACCTTAAATGAAACATAAAAATATGTATATAGTATTCAATAAAGAAAGATTGTCACATTTTTTAGAAAAATACTTAATTATCTTTTAAAATCTCTGAAACAACTGAAATTAATATCCTGATCTAAAAGATCCGTGTGTAGTGGTCGTGTTACAAAAAGTAATGGGTAGTATAAAAGAGTTTAACCATATTTCTGCCAAATATTCTGCTAAATTATTGTAGGTTCGCGGAGCTATGTATGTAAGTAGGTATAACGGCGTTGGACAAATATAGTTAACGACGAGAAAAAATACCTTTTCTTCTGATGCTTCATCTTGTTGTTCTTCTTCTTCTTCCTAGACCCTGTATCATTTACTTGGGGTCGGTCTTCCTTGTCATTCTCCTCCACTGAGCACGATCATTCCACTGTCATTCTCCTCCACTGAGTTGAGCTTCTTTAAGGTCTTTTTGGACCGTCGTCAACCAGGTGCACGTTTCGTCGTTGGCAGGTCTAGATCAAGCTCATCTGGGCGTTGCTGGACGTGACCGTACCACCGTAAGCGTCTTTCTTCTGATGTTTAATCATAACAACAATTAGGCGCATTAAATAAATGACGTTGTTTCTAGTATGCAAAGGAATGCAGCTATTTACAGCTGCATGCAGCTATTTACTCTGCTGTATCAAATCTGTATAAAGTTTGCTTGCTTAACTTGATGTCGGTAACTTGCATACATGAATTAGGGTCCCGACCTTCTTCCTTTTCCTACAATCATAATGGAAACAAATGTAAAAGCCTGAATATATCTTTTGAGTAACAAAATGACGCGCTGTCATCGTAGGAGAAGACATGGAAAAAACAAGCGTAATTTTGAAAAAAAAACAATCCCAATCCGAATAAGTCCAATCGCAGTTTGTGTCAACATTTTCATTAGGTATAAAATTAAAAATTAATGTATGTATAAAGAAAATATATAAATATCTTGGACGGATAGATTCACAAATGAGACGGTGCTGCAAATAATGCACAAAGGAAGGACAAACAGTTTAATGAAATATTCTAGTGGTGGGTATCCATTGAACCAGTATTTCAAAGTAGCGCACCAACCCCCCTCCGCGCGCCTGCAACTGCTCCAGTAGTGGAGACGTTGGCGCTCCTGGAGCGTGCAACGTTGCATGCTCCGCGGCGAGCGCTCCAAGCGGTGTCGGTAAATTCGCGAACACAAAGTGATGCGCAGTGCGTTCGTGGACGCGAGCAAAGTAATACGTTTCGCGCATCTCGTTCGGGGTCCAGTAAACGCGAATCCATCGCTATGAAGTGGGCCGAAGAGAAATTTCTAGCTCTAATCGAGGGGTACAGAAATTATACAGTGCTGTGGGGTTCGAAGGATGAGAAATTTAAAAATACATTCTGGCGATGACATGTTCGCTCAACGTTCGAATGAAAACTGCGGAGAACTCGTTGTTCTTGGGTTGATGCGCGCACCGTCTCCATTTGATCAGTTGCAGATGCGCGGAGCAGAGTTGATGCGCGAACCTAATGGATACCTACCTTCGTATTTATGAATCTTACGTTCCTATTATCCATGATTTACGGCAACAAATAAAACCTCTCACGTTTGTCATATTTAGGTTATATTTTAAAATATGCGATTTACTCAAACTGGTCAATAAAATCAATAATAAGCATACGGCCACTACGTTTCTTATTTCTACCGCGAATGAGCGACGATACTAAAGTAGGCTACGACTATATCTCTTTCTGTAATAGGTTTTTATTCGATTTTCAATTTGACTAAAATGTATTGACTATTTCTATTATTAAGTAGGCACATATTAATTATACCTTGACTATTTTTATTTTCAATATAATCATTAAGACAATTTATTTTATTTTTGACAATCGTCATTTTTTTTTGTTATTTTTGACATTATATTTATTAATTTTATACTAAAAATCTTATTGTTATCGGTATTTTAAAGAATTTATTATTCTGTGTTTTTTATCTGGTAAACTAAATGGTGAGACTAGATTCTTTCAGTCTTATTTATAAACGTAACTTAAAATTTGCGATGCGTCTCAGACACAGCCGAGCGAAAATCGTGATTTATAAACGTTGCCTAATGCTAGGACACGGCTCAGTCGCGTCCTATCTCAAACGTCACTTTGCGCACCGGTCGGACCGTGTTTAGCGAATTAAGTACAGGTTTTGTGGCTGTGTTAATCAATAACAATGGACGATTTATCGGTGAATTCGGTATTTTCTGATAATCTGCGTATGTTAGGACAGAGGCGGACTACCAAAACATACAAAAAACATTTTGACCCGTTCACCGAGTTGACGGAAGACGAATTTCGATATAAGTATCGATTTTCTAAAGTGAACTTTACGAAAATAGGCATTAAACAGTATTAAAAATAATACTAATCAGTCATACAAATTACTTTTTATTTCTTTCAGATTCCTGGTCTAAAATGGCCATTCTTTTTAAATAAATCGCCTCGTTATGCCGCATCATCTGCTCACGCAAAGCAATTTTCGCTCAAACAAAGCAATTTCCCGCTTCTCTCTATTCTCCAACTGTTTCTTTTGCAGAAGAAACAGCTTGCTATTGCGAATTGCACCTCAACATACGCAACCGACGACCGAAAAGTCGATGACAGTTCGATGAGCGTTGTGTACGCAAAACGCGAAAATAGCCGGTTACATCACTGTATTGCCAGGATTAAATTGACCACCTAGTGCTCAGACACAGCGGAGCTACGTAACGCTT
The DNA here is from genome assembly GCA_944548615.1 of Micropterix aruncella. Taxonomy (NCBI): domain Eukaryota; kingdom Metazoa; phylum Arthropoda; class Insecta; order Lepidoptera; family Micropterigidae; genus Micropterix; species Micropterix aruncella. Next base: position 21,473,196 of record OX155958.1, read on the forward strand.
ATGTATCGTTTATAAATAAGCATCGTATGCGCTGTGTCCTAAGGAGATAAGTAGTGCGTAACTAAGACAGAGCTGAGACGTGTCCCAAGCAAATCTAATAAATAAGACTGTTTATTCTTACGAGTAACCTTTTATGTTTTGATTATTAATAGAAGAATTTGATCATTATTAAAGAATTCAATCATAACACGGCCAAATGTAAATGTAATACAACTATGTCTATACAACTATGTATTAGTTTTTAGGACAATAAATTATTTTATTTGATTTGATTTGAGAAAGTCACCTTTTTTTGACAATCGGAAGAAATTCTTTTTAATTTACATGGGTTAATTCCGCAGCAAAATCAGTTTTGCATATTGTCGCCATTATATAAATTCTGTTTTATATTACGCCCCAGACAAATTAAGGTAAAAATCATGTCATTATAAAAGCTTTTGGGAGCGGAGTCAACTTCTCTTTCATTATTTTAATTTTTAATGATGTAATTTCTTCTTTGTTCTACATTCTTTTGTGATAGCACTAACGTGATTGTTCAGACAGCCCATCTTGAAAATTCCAAATTGTTATATGTTCATACATAAACATATATCTAAACAATATTGCCCCATAAAATAACTGTAGGACTCATGTTCTAAATCAAAGTTATTTATCTAATCTTATAGTCAAGTTATAGGTATTTGGATATTTATTTCCACGCATCAAAACGCGGAATCGTAAATTCATACAAATTATTCCTTTATTTTACATAATAAATGTTGCATATTATTTTATTACTACCTTTTCCTACTAATAATAGATCTACGTTCTCTGTATAAGCATACAGTAGAACTTTATGCTATATTCTCTTGATAAACCATATTTATTTTTTTCCAGGCATCGCGGAATCGCGTCCGTCCACCAATCTTGCAAATCGGTAAAGCATGTGATCTTCCCAAAACTCAAATATCGTATTGTGAACGCCTCCTCAATTTTTTACATAAATATGACTAAATATCCGTATATTTGCATAAATAAGAACTTACTTCACGTAACTTCTGCTTTTTAATGTAATTAATTACTAGAAACGGCTTAATGATGAAACTTTACAATAATCATTAGAATACACATAGGCTATAGTTTATAAAGAAATATAGTTTTCTATAATCATTATCACAATTTTCCACCACCACGCGGGTGAAACCGCGGAGCGCAGCTAGTATCTTTATATTTGTTTTGTTTTTCAGAAAAAAAAGCTAAATATATATTTTTTTTTTACTTGTTTAGTATGCGGTACAGAGTCATCCCATTGAATGACACTACTATTCTTAACGTCACGCTGTGAATAATAGGAAAAGATAGTAGTCATGCTTTTTGTACGCCTTATTATGTGATTCTTATTAATGATCTTCATTATCCGTTCTGACGTTTATTGATATGGAGTTGTTGGATTCTTATTTTGTCAAAATTATTACCTTATTGCGTAACGTACCTCACTAACATTGTAGAATGCATATTTGTCTGTTTTAACTTGAGACTGGGTTTTACGGATTTATTTTTATACCACTTTTATTGACGTCACTGTGGTTGTAATCAGATTCCGTTATCCAATTTTGCATATTCGTTCCTCTATTGTGTTTGGTATTTTCGATGGGTTCTATTTAATTTGATTACTTTGACGTTTGGTTAGTAGCGTCAGAATAAAACAACACGGCATACAATATTTTTTCAATACATACATATATATATATATATATATATATATATATATATATATATATATATATATATATATATATATATATATATATATATATATATATATATATATATATATATATATATATATATATATATATATATATATATATATATATATATATATATATATATATATATATATATATATATATATATATATATATATATATATATATATATATATATATATATATATATATATATATATATATATATATATATATACATATATATTTATTTATTTTTATATTTTTTTTTTAATGCAATTACGAGTAATAGTTATTCTAGGTATTTATATCTTCAAAATACAGCTAATATATACAGATTATGTAATGAGTATAAATTGGTGTATCATTTCATTCGTAAGTTAGACAATTACGTGTCAATTTAAAAAAAAGTTGTCACATAAATAAGAAATGACAAAAAATTACTATTTAAATGATATAGAAATCAAAATAATATTAAACACGCCCTCTTGTGATGACTTCATAAAATCGTTAAAGTGATTGTATATATTTTAAGACCCAAAACTGATTGTCGTCGGACTCTCAGGTTAGGTATTTTGGTTTCTAAATTATATATTTTTCTTTTCACATTGCTTGAGTCGTATATCTACTCAAGTTGACCTGGATTTTATAGTAATAGATTTAGAGCATCAGATTTTATACTAAATGCTGTTCTAAATGGATATTTTAGGACAATCAAATTAGCATTATGCCATTTCTCGCATGAGGCAAATACTTTTGATATAGCTACTCGACTCGGCAATAAGAAAGCATTTTAACCGTTTTTTGACATTATAACATGACACTTCTACAGTAAAGATTCCCTTCTGGAGTAAGACTGCATGACCCGGATCAGCGGCATTACCCCAGTGCTCGACGCCGTACATTAATAACGGGTATACATATACAACCAACCACGTTCATATTTATTTCACCTAGTACAGGCTTTGTAAGAAAGGCAATGTATGTGTATGATGTGTATCGGAGCAACGTACTCGGCACACCCTTTTTACTATCAAATACATAATATCCCAGGAATCAGCGCCTAGTGCAATGTTCTGACAGGGATGACCGGAAAGAAAATGGGCGATGAAACCAACAAAATTAAACATGAAACAAACATAGTTATGCGACATAGCGAAGCGTTTACAAATATATAGCATCTAAAGAGAAGTCGACATATTGACAAAACAAGAATTTTGAAGGAACCGCGAAAAAAATACCCCGGAAACACCGCAACCAGAGCGAATCTGGTATCCTGGCAGTGTCCCCAGACAGCGCGGGAATTAGGTAGGTGACGTTATCGCATGAGATTGAAAAATCCGTTCAGTATTGACAAATTCGCCACACACAAAACACGGCACGGAATGTAAGCCAGTGGCCAGTGAGACCGACGTGCGTGCTGCGACTGGTCGTCGGCGGCCGTACGCGTCCGGCTGCGGCGATGCAAGCAGACCATGTCAATGAAAAGTAGGATAATTCGCGAGAGAGAAAAGCGAGACGAAACGCGACATCGGTAAACGCATGAGCAATATCGACAGGGGAAAACTCTTAATTTAGACATTATTAAAACAATATTTTATTATAACAATATTATTATATTAATCTTTATGATATATCTGCTTATCTAAGCAAATAGATTATATTATCCTCCTTTTTAAATATATTGCTCCAGTGCAATCTATGTTGATTTCACTCTAGAGAATGCGGCTTTACCAGTACATATACTAGATAGTAGAAAACTTATAGAAATCGAAACCGGCCATAAATAAATAAAATGAAACTACTAATGACAAGGTGTAATAATAACATCAATAACGTGCACGAATTGTTGTATTTCTACATTTACTTATAGTGGAATTGTGAGATGCTTCACGATACGTTAATAATTCCGTATTCCCAGCGAATTCCCTCACTTGTTCCGCTCTTCGGTGCGAGGGAAACTCTATCAGAGTAAGACGCGACCGCGTGCGAGTAACAATCCTAGGCGAAATCGTATAAAAACGAACAGAAAGAGATGACGAAAGAGAACGTAGACGGGTTCTTCCATATACAGTATGCTTCTACAAAGAGTATCTCTAAATTTAGTAAATGATTCTTGAAGTAAAATAGACATAAAAGTAAAGAAAAATTTTTCCTGTTTTTTAATGGGGGAAATACGAAATTTTTACTTAGGTACTAGAAATTATTCTAAATAAAAATCTGATCAAAAAATAATCTACAACTTTTCTTGGTTCAGGCTGTCGTTTTTGAAGGGCATTATTGGTTCTGTTGCAAAATAATTTGCAGACAGATTTTCAAGTCAGTTTTCTACATATAGGGTAAATTAAGGAGAGATAGACCACTTTTTTTTTGGGCCCAAATTTTTTTTTTCGAATGAGTAAAACACACGCTTATGGTATTATGTTAATATACTAGTAATACTGTACCATTTATTATTATATATATATATATATATATATATATATATATATATATATATATATATATATATATATATATATATATATATATATATATATATATATATATATATATATATATATATATATATATATATATATATATATATATATATATATATATATATATATATATATACATATATATCTTAATATATATAAATTACGTGTCACGTTGTTTGTCCGCGATGGACTCCTAAACTACTTAACCGATTTGAATCAAATTTGCACACAATGTGCAGTTTGATCCAACTTGAAAGATAGGATAGCTTACGTCTTAATTTATAGTCGCGATATTATTTTATTGCAATGTCTATTATTTGACATTCGCAATTATCTGTTAGTTCCAAACGATTTTAACAGATGGCGTTATCTATTGAGTAATCCATAGATGGCGCTGCTATGTTAAACCTACAAACGTCATAGTCGGCCAAGCGTTATTCTAAATTCTAAATATTGTGAAGGTAATAGAGTGAAATTATTCCTGCTTTTTAATTATTTGTGCTTCATTGTTCAAAACTCTTTAATTAAAATATATACATGTAAGTATTATCACATAGTTATAAAAGTGGAATAACTGCAGTATAGGAACCTCTCTCCAATTTTTTTCATGTTAATGCTAAATCTGGAAGAAAGTTGTGTCGGTCGCTATAAATAAGCGAGATATAGGCATTCAAAGTTTAAATTTTAAAAACAGGCCAAAATAATATAATATAAAAATGGATGTTGGTATATCTGTATGCCCGTCTGTCCGAGTTTAATAGACTCCAAAACCGTTTGACCGATCACCATGAAAGTTGGCATATATATGTATTTTTTCATGGTTAAGGTTTTTATATATATCCGCTTTTTATTTTTATTTTTGCTATATCCGCTTTATATATATATATATATATATATATATATATATATATATATATATATATATATATATATATATATATATATATATATATATATATATATATATATATATATATATATATATATATATATATATGTATATATATATATGTAATAAATATATATATATATATATATATATATATATATATATATATATATTTGATAAGGTTTTGTAAATAATCCGTTCATAGGATGATGATTCGCAGTAAAATAAAATTAGTAAACGCCACTTGAATAGCAGCGAAGGAAATCCCAGCTTGGATTGGGAAACGCTTATGTTTGAATGAGATATACTTACGGATGTGCACGACTTTCGATTGTGCATGTTAGTTTATGGGTCCCTTTACCGTCGACGAACGATCACTCATCATCCATATATCTCAAAAATCGAGCTTTTTCCTTTTTGCAACACAAAATGCCTCCAATTGAGGCTAATTAAAGCGAAAAAACTAAAATAAAACACTTTGATCACATCGGCAAAGGCCGTTTCATAAATGGAGGATGACGTTTCGAAATAATTCAAAATTTCGAACGTTTCCAACATTTAAAATATGACATTATTAGGCTGCGTTAGTTATTAACGAACCATTGAATCGAAATAAAAATAAAAAACCTCCAATGCACAATGAAATGAAAGAAGATACTTCAATCTTAATTTCTGGCAGAGAAGTTTATACTAAAGACTATATAATAATATCAATATATATATATATATAATTCAAACATAAGCATTTCCCAATACAAGCTGGGATTTCCTTCGCTACTTTTTAAGTAGCTTTTACTAATTTTATTTTAAATAAAAACATCATCCTATAAACGGATTTCTTTACAAACCTTATCAAATATAACTATATATATATATATATATATATATATATATATATATATATATATATATATATATATATATATATATATATATATATATATATATATATATATATATATATATATATATATATATATATATATATATATATATATATATATAGCAAAACGACAGTTTCTAAAAGGTAAAATTTTAGATTCAAAAGAAAAGGTAGCCTCGGTCCATCTCTCTCACATTTATGGGTAAGTTGGACCACCTACTAAGATGAGATGGATCTAGCAAAAATAAATAATGTTTTGGATACATTTTTATTCTTTAAGGTCCGCTTTAAACGTGATTTTATGTTCCAAATGTTTTTGCGGCTTTATTCATTCCCAGTTTACCCCCCCACGCTATAGGCATAAACGTTAATCAAAAATTTGTAGGCTATATAGCCGCTTTGAGAACGAGCTAGTTTTAATGATAGAAATTCAATATTCGGTACATACCTTCGTTATGACTGCAAACATAAAAAAACTTACAATGCAAAAACATTTTTCTCAATTTTTCTAAAAAAGAAAACAAAATATGGCCGTCTTATTTCGTACAATTTGCAGCTGCTTCGATAGATTTTTTTAAAAAATAACTTGAGTTTGGGAGAAATTTAGGTGGTCCGTCTCTCCCGAATGTTTTTTTCTCATCTCTGTTTTTTAATTTCCAAATTCTTAAATGCCTATTCAGGGAAAATTCTCATTTTTTTAAAATACTTTTCTTCGTTACTTTATTATAAATCATTTTTAAATTTAAGGCACTCTACCGAAGCATGGTGTACATACATTTATCTTTTTCTGTAGTCGTTCCTCTGTTACTGAAGATTGTCATCACCACTTAGTGAAATCACCCTAGTCTGACGAAAAAACGCTATCGGACTCTCATGACGGCCATTTTCACTAATGTAAGAAATTTTCTACGGCAGACCCTTCCACTTAATATTACCATCTTGTTAGCGATCGATCGCGTGCGCTTTTACCCACCAGATTTCTGATACACAAAAAAGTTTTGTGGATTGTCTCCTAGCTTGTCTATGCGATTTAAGACTTTGTTTGTTGGTGGAAGTTAATAGACTACCGCCGAATCGTCACTTTTTTTTATTCACAAGGCATGTGCTTTTTCGTGGAACCCGCCTTGTTGCCTATTGGCAGCATCTTCTAAGTGGGCATTTATAGCATCACACAGTCAAACACTCAGGCGGTCACCCATCCAAGCATTGACCGCGCCCAACGCTGCCAAATAGGTTAACTTCGGTAACAACGAGGAGAACCGGTGACAACGTGGATACAAACGCTACATACGAGTCGAGCAAGAGAGGATGTACATTGAACACATTCATACATTAGCAGTACAAGAGGTTTTCAACTTTCGGATGATATTATTTCAAATTCGAGATGTCTGGAATACAAAAGTCGCGCGCAAAAAATGTTCTTGTAATCAAAACGAAGCAGTCGGCCATTTTTATAGATACATTTTGACAGCTCTTAATGTCGAAAATCCTAGTTGATGGAACCGAATGTGACTCAATCAACATAAACGGTGATGAGCCGTAGGATTCGCTCGCCTCTCGATAAGCCGACTTTTATTTCAATCCTCGCTCGACTCGGCACGACAGGGAATCGCAAAATGGGCATCGATAAACTTACGCAGAAGATATAAAACGATCGATTCGATCTAGTTTTTTTTATTTTTTATTAATTCAAAACTTCATAAAAAACATGAATTACATACAAGGTGGGCCAAGAATTCGTAAACATTTAAATTTAACATTCCGCGCAATTACAAGAATTGCGGGGAGAGAGGAGGGGTCTAGCAGGTAGCTTATTTCTCGGAAATTTAGTGAAAATAGATCGCTTCACGGGGCCGCAGGGAGCGTTTTGCGTAAAACAACGTTATCTAAACAATAATTAGCGCATTACTGTGAGGCGCTTATTTCGCATTGAATACGTTTTGCATGACTTCAATCAGTGTCCGAGTTTTGCTTTAATAAAAAAATCGTTAAAAAAGTTTGAAAAGACAAGATTGACACTAAATGTAAAGCAAACCGATGGCCCACGGACTTAACGGAGTGAATAGAACATGCAGAAAGTTGCCGCTTCAGTTCGGCAAGATCCAAATTAATCTACGCGCAAGTGTTCGGCTGAATTAGGAATATTCCGCACATCTTTACGCCGTATTTTGAAATCTGATTTAAAGTTAATTCTATAAAGTTAATAGTGCAGGAATTAAAGCCTAATGTTTTAAATTTACGCAAGTCGTATGCCGAAGCAATGTTAGATCGTTTCAGTCATTTTGACAAAATATTGTTTTCGGACGAAGCCCATTTCCACCTGAACGAGCACTTTAACAAACAGAATTGCAGGTATTAGAACAGTGAAAACTTAAATCTAAACATTAAAGTCCCTTTTTATTCGCCTAAAGTCACTATATAGGCAGCAATTTCCACAAAAGGGAACATTGGCCCTTATTTTTTTAAAGATTTTTTTTAAGCCGTTTTCTTTTTAAGCCGGTCACCGTAAACTTTACTGAGTATATGAAAATGTTACGGGAGTTTCTGGCACCACAGCTACTGGAATTTGCTGGCTGCAATCAGAACTTTCGGTTTCAATAAGACGGAGCCACCAGTCACAACGTCTAACGGGTCCTTGATGGTAGAGAGAAGTTTTTGGAAAAGCTGATTTCTAGGAGAGGCGACATCCCGTGGCCACCCAGGAGTCCGGATTTGTTCCCAGAAGATTTCTTTTTTCGGGGTTATTTGAAGAGTCGTATCTAAACTAACAAGCCAACGATTCTGCTTTAATTGAAATCATACAATAGAGAAGAGATGGCTGCTATAACGGCATCTTTGCCGACGAGTCTTCGAAATTTTCCGTACTCGCTTAGAAGAATGTCAAAATCGAGGTGGTGGTCATTCAGAGAATATTATTTCTAAAACGTCAATTACTGTAAATTAGCTATCTTGTAAATTGAAAAATAAAAAAGGTGAAATAAATATTTTTTAACGATTTTTTTAAATGTTAACGAATTCATGACCCATCCTGTATCACAGTTACCCAACAAGGCTAGGGTTTTTACAATGGCTAAAGCTTTGAAATGGCATGAATTCGAGAATTCTCTTTCTTTCGATTTTCCCACGCAGTTAGTACTTTTGTGACCTTCGCCTGTCTCAGATTTTGGAGGCTGCCTATGCCAAAACAGGATAGCTTGGTGAATATCAAATAGAACTAAAGTGCTACTGGCACACATAATCCCCACCACCTGTGTTTTATTGCCCTTTCACAATTTGTTGAATGGTTTGAATCTCAGAGTTTCTTTCCCGGTCGTCAACCACGAGCTTCATCTTACTTCTGTTAATAGATAGTCACATAACGTCGCTTTTAGAGGCTTGTCTTTAGAACATGCGGATAATGTAGATTAATAAACTCTTTATTTGCACTTAAAAAAGTATACAAAAAAGGCGAGCTTATTGCCACATGGCAATGTCTTACAGCTAACCTAAACATAGTGGTACATGCGCGCATAGTGAAAATAAAGATTATTACATAACATACAGACAAGTGGAAGAATTTAAGACTAATCGTGCCCGAGGAGAGGAAATTGGGAGAGGAACAGGAGAGAAAGGGAAGAACTGGTTACTTCTTAGAAAGGTAGTAATCCTTAAGGTGAGTCTTGAACGATGGTAAAGAAGGCGAGTTTCGTATATTTGCAGGGAGATCGTTCCAGAGTCTTGCACCATGGACACAGAAAGAATAGGAATAGAAATCACTATTATGACTCGGAATTTTTAATAAACTGTCAGAGGCTGACCGAAGTACGAGACCGTGGGAACTTAGTGGTTCAAAAAGCTCCTGGAGATAGGATGGTGTTAATTGGGTTACACGATATAGGAGAGCCAGTATATGAACATTTCTTCTTTGGCGTATTGGCAACCACTTTAACTGTGACCTATAGTCGGACACGTGATCATACTTACGTAGACCGAAGATGAATCGTATGCATACATTTTGCAAACGTTCAAGTTTGTTGAGCAGTTCCTCTGATAAATCGAGATAAGCCACATCTGCATAGTCAAGGAGAGGCAAGAGGAGAGACTGTGCAAGAGATTTTTTTGTGTCCATAGGAAGAAATCTTCTGAGTGTTTGCAGAGGGTGAAAACTAGCAAATATTTTACGACTTACCTCGTCCACGTGTGGTTGCCAGGAGAAATGTTCATCGATAATTAGACCAAGATCTTTCACTTTTTGCGACAATGGTATGGTGATATCGTTTAGTTTTAAAAGCGGAAGGGATTTTACATTTACTCTGGAGAGCAATTTACGACCTCCAATGAGTATAGCCTGGGATTTCAAAGGGTTGATTAGTAGACCCATCAGCGCACACCATTCACAAATGGCCTGAAGATCAGAGTTCATGATGGCGATCGAGGCATTGATGTTTTCGGGAGAGAAATGATTATATATTTGGACATCATCTGCATACAGATGAGTATGTCCACGAACTTGGTTGGAGATAGGATTTATAAAAATTGAGAAAAGAAGCGGGGACAGAACCGCACCTTGTGGAACTCCAGATTGATGATCTTCCTAATTTAGCAAGAGATCCTCTTGCATTAGCATTATTAAATGGCAATGACGAGAAATAACTCACGTCTTAGAGATAACTTTAAGGGTCGGTACCATATAAATCTAAAATACGTCACTCCATATTATCACAATTGCAGAAATACTATTCATTATACAACTGTAAATTGTATGCCAATAGATAAATAAATGTCTTTTTTTCCATGCATCGATAAATTGCAGCGTGTGAAAGACTTTTTGTTTGAAAACTATTAGTCATCAGGTGATGGGCAGTTTTGCCTAAATTACATCAACTGCATCTTTGAGTTAGAAATGTTTGTTGACTTGAATGTTACATTGTTCATCATCATGCGTCACTACAAATGCTTTGCTGTGATGGTATTCTCAACTATTTAAAATGTTCGTCGTCCAATCTATGTAACTCATTTAATATATAAAATCAATAAGTAGAACAATACCTTAAAATAATTGATAGATTTCGGAATGTACTGCTGTTTTACTAAAATTTATGAAAAAGTTGCTATTTCAATTTTTGTTCGATTTCAATTTATTTACTGCTATTTACTGAAAAACTAATGATTTTTAAAAGATTTTAACCAAGTTAGAGGGTTCATCAATTTATTGGCATTCAATTTATACAGTGTAAAAGTTTTGGCTCGTTTTTATAAATACTTCTCAGCGTATAATAAATAAGATTAATAAATATAATTTTAATCACGTACTTGTGTCCTGTATCTAACCATTCCTATAACATTATTCTGTGAAATATTTATTATTATACCTTTATTATTTATTATTATTATTATTAATAACGCATTTTTTTATGGAGCTTAGTCATGTATCCTCCAGAAGAGAGCGGTACGCAGTTTATATAGAGTCTCACCAAGAAGTTATTTTAAGCCGCTATTGTAAAATCAGGAATCATGACTCTATTTTCTTCTTACATCTACCAAAATATTATGTATGCTCGTAGACACCTAGCACAAGTTCCGGTGAATAGTGATTTTCATCATCACGATACGAGGAATAAATCCAATCTCCACATAAACTGAAAGCGATTTAAGAAAGTGCGATACAGTTTTATTCACCAAAATTTGTTTTACTATAATTAGATTCCAGAGCAAAGAAAAAGCATTGGAGAGGACCAATTTAAAAAGATAATTGTAAATAATTTGGTAAGAAACCCAATTTATGGTATAAGGGAGTTTAAAAATTCTGAGTTTATATTCCATGTTGATGATTAATAATGAAAATTGTAAAGTTATAAACATAATGGTATTATGATAGGTGACATTCTAATTTTCATATAAATTACTATACATCTATTATTTTTTTTTAAATACGAGGGGTATTGCTAGTTTGACAATAACATTAATTTTCTTTGATTATTCTATGTACGTAGAATTTGCATTTCTATTTTAATATATTAATTCTCCCTTTCTATTAAATCACATCAGTATATTGTCTTATTGAATATAATATTACAGCCATGACAACTATCATGATAGTTATGTTTTTAATAATTAATTTTTTAGCATATAATTTTGTTACGCATCCATACTGGAATAGTTGATTGTATTGTATTGTATTGTATCGGATCGCCCTCCCCCTTAAGGCACGTCATAGATAATGGTTTAATCGTAAAACAAATCCAATCAATTTTTGCAAAATTTTAGGACTAGCATACCTATTTTTGCACAGATTCTCCGCAAAAACTTTTTTTTCGGAAATACACTCGTTTTGAACAAAATAAAAGCCACGTGATAAAGTTAGGGCTTAACTTTATCTATTTTGTCACCATCATAAAAAGTTTTCCTCAAACATTAATTTCTATTAGCATGGCCTTCATATACCTAGGTAATATTCAGGAGCCTATCTACCTATTTCTTTTCGGTGGACGCAGACCAGTCAATTTCATCTCCTTACCGACGGAATGGTTTTCGCGCCAACGAGTAAGCTCTTCCATGAGGGTCCTTGCTCTGAGGCGATGTCTCGGGTAAAGCCGTGTTTTCACGATAAGTGTGAACTCGGAACAAATGCAATCGTATAAACTCATAGAGGTTTTGACAGGAAAGGTTTTATCCCGCGGGATTCACATGTCCAATTCACTACGCTACGAGACGTCATAAGGCTTCATAAGTTTGATCGAAAATCTACGCTTTTGCCGTGCAGCAAAAATAGTACACAAAATTCACCAATACTTACGCATTGGGATGTATGAGATGTCGTTATATTAAATAGTAAAAAACTTTAAATGCATTTCCCTAAATGCGAAAATTGCAGTATTTTACAGCAGGAGAATGAATTTGAAGTATGAGGCAGCGGCGACAAGTTTTTACGGACACCAGTCGTATGATAGGGCGAACAACCACATTTGTTTATTTAATAGAAATAATATCTATATTGTACACACAGACAATCATTATATCACATCTAACTAACTTCACTATGTAACTTCAAAATATGTACCATGCAAACCTTACATTTTTCTAAATATACAGGATAGAGAGACCCCAGATAACTGAGGTAATTTAAAAAAATAGTGCAAGTTATGGAAAAACTATTTAGTCGTAATAATCGCTAAATGAAGATATATGAAACGAAAAAAAAATCTTTAATATCAGAGTTAAAGAGTTGAAGAATAACATAAATAAATTTCGAAATCGTCATTTTGTAAATAAAATTCCTAAAAATCACATGTCATTGTTGATTTATTTGCGTATTTCTAATTTAATTATTAAAAAATTCTTTTAATTTTATTAAAAACTAATAACAGATTATCGACTCTATAAGAGGATTTTGTTAATTTATTGACTGATGTATCATACTCATTATGGATCGTTTTAATCGATATTTCTCTGCGTATTTCTAATAGTATATCGAAAAGTTTAAAAAAAACTATAGTTTTAGTTAATCTCACACCTTTCTTTTAATATTAGTATAACATTTTTAGTAAAAATGTATTTTTCTCTCTTCATTCGAAAAAACAACAATTTTACAACCATTCTAATATATGAGAGATAATATTCCGTGGAGTTATTTAAAGTAAAATTTAAAACGTTTTCTAGCAATTATTTTAAACCTACATTATAATATACTTCTATTCTAATCCAATCTCCAATCCCCAATCTAATATTCAATATATTATCTTGATAAGACAATATGATGTTGATACACCATATGGAAAGAATTATTTCTAAATGCATATCGTTTAGAAAGAATATATAGAGATCTGAAGAATACATGCAATCAAATATATAGTTCAATTAGTGACAATTTATACTGCGAGATTTTTTTTAAGAAATTTAACGATTAGACATCGATCAAATTATAAAAATATTTAAAGATCAATACTGGCATACTCATCAATAGACATACACTCATGGAATTACTTCGATACAACCCACTAAGATGTAATCGTAGCAAATGTATCGTAGCAAATCCGTATACAGGATGCCAGTTGAAATGGGAATGGTATACGAGTAGCAATTGAGTGCACCTTTGCGAGCTTCCTTGAGAAGTGAGGACGCGGTTTTTGTGTCTTTTATCGTCTCTTGTCTCGCGCTTGGCTGCTCGATGAAAAAAATTCTCGCGAAAGAGATCATGGGATGGTCAGTTTGTTTCATAGCTGAGATTTTTGTAAATTATGTGGAAAATGACACATTCACATATATATATATATATATATATATATATATATATATATATATATATATATATATATATATATATATATATATATATATATATATATATATATATATATATATATTATATATATATATATATATATATATATATATATATATAAATATATATATATATATATATATATATATATATATATATATATATATATATATATATATATATATATATATATAATATATATATATATATATATATATATATATATATATATATATATATATATATATATATATATATATATATATATATATATATATATATATATATATATATATATATATATATATATATATATATATAATATATATATATATATATATATATATATATATATATATATATATATATATATATATATATATATATATATATATACTATATATATATATATATATATATATATATATATATATATATATATATATATATATATATATATATATATATATATATATATATATATATAGATATATATATATATATATATATATATATATATATATATATATATATATATATATATATATATATATATATATATATATATATATATATATATATATATATATATATATATATATATATATATATATATATATATATATATATATATATATATATATATATATATATATCGTCTGATAATTCGTCTGAAAAATTATCAGACGAAGATGTTAAAACTTTAATTCCTGATCCTATCCGAACTCCAAATTTTTACCTATTACCTAAAATTCACAAGCCTAATAATCCTGGACGACCGATAGTCGCAAGCTTTAACTCTCCGACAGAAAGAATTTCGGCTTTTGTAGATTATTTTTTACAACCTTTTGTGAAAAATCTAAATTCTCATATCAAAGACAGCTATCATTTTATTGATATTTTAAATAATACTGTAATTCCAAAGTCAGACGACCTATTATTTGTTACTATTGACGCCATATCCCTGTATACCAATATTCCTCATAATTTAGGATTGGAAGCCATTTCTTATTTTCTTGATGAGAGACCTCATCCTCAAATACCTTCTACAGATTTTCTTTGCAAATTAGCCGAGTTTGTCTTAACGTGTAATGCTTTTTCCTTTGAAGATGAATTTTATCTTCAAATTAAAGGGACTGCTATGGGAACTCGAATGGCACCTTCGTATGCCAACCTTTTCATGGGATTATTCGAGCAAAATTTTCTTCAAACGCAAAATTTAAAACCCATATTATGGTATAGATTTATTGACGACATAGTAATGATTTGGCCACATGGACAAACTACTCTAACAACCTTTCTTGACGACCTAAATAATTTTGGCCCTTTGAATTTCACTCATACCATTTCTAAATCACAAATTACTTTCTTAGATGTTGATTTAACAATTTCCGAAGGTAAAATTAAAACCGCGATTCATATAAAACCTACAAATAAAGAACAGTATTTACACTTTGATAGCTGTCATCCATTTCACACCAAGAGATCCATTCCCTATTCAATGTCCATTCGCGGACACCGTCTAGTTAACAACAAAGAAAATTTAGATAAATATCTCAATAATCTAAAGCAATCTCTTCTTGAAAGAAAATACCCTGCTCCTCTATTGGATAAACATATTCTAAACTCTGAAGTAAAATATATACCAAAACCTAAAATTACTTCAAATAAAAATAATAATAATAATAAAATCTTCCTTAGCACCACTTATTTTCCTGGTGCTGAGAAACTGCGAGATATATTATCTGATTTATTCCCCATCATTTCTAATGATGCATCCACTAAGGATCTCTTAGATTCACCGCCAATTTTATCTTTCCGCAGACCACCTAATATTAGATCAATATTAAACAAAACAAAAAATAATCAAAATTTCTCTATTGGTAATAATACTTTTGGCCTTCAACCTTGCGGTCGTCCACGTTGTAAAACTTGTCCTCTGTTAGATCTAAGTCCTTTTTTTACCAGTCCAAATACTACTAATAGTTACAGGGTTCCCTTTCATTGCAGTTGTATTTCAAAAAATACAGTATATCAACTTCTGTGCAGGACTTGTGATGCCTTTTATATCGGTGAAACAACAACACCACTTAATATTAGACTAAATAATCATAGGGCTAGTGTAGGAAATGAAAGCCAACTCCCAATATCTTTACATGCCAGGGCGCATAATTTATCTTTTGATCAATGTTTTAAAGTTAAAATAATAAAATGCCTGGGTGATAATGCAAAGGAAAGGGACGTCAAATCTTGGGAATTAGCTTATATTTATATTTTAGGCGCTTGCAAAGGTTCCGGTCTCAATAGGCAAAATTAATAAGGTTTATCATATTATCATAATCATCAAATGCTTTTTATTTTAATTTATAATCATTCATTTAAAATAACGTTTTGCACGGTTGGTTATGGTACCTTAACTAAATCGTGTAAAATATTATTAATCCATTTCTTTTTGTTCGATTCCTTGAATTTAAATTTTCAACGAATTGTTCGATTTCAGAAATGTCACATATCTTGACGACGGCTGAGCCGAAATATTGATATACATTTTATAACAATCATTAATATTTAAGAAACACTAATCGCCTATTATTTTCCAGCATTCATTCTCGTCTCGCATTGTTGTGTTGCCGCTACCATTTTGATCAGGTTCCAATACCACAGCAGGAAACACCTAGCAAGCGCTGAAGGAAGAGAAGAATAAGGCGTGGAGTCACTCCTGGTCACCACAGACCAGATAAGTGCCCTTTCATTATTTTATCATTTCATTTATTTAGTAATAAACATAATTTCAATTTGAAAAAATAATAATTTACACATTTACAATCAAATATTATTATATATATATATATATATATATATATATATATATATATATATATATATATATATATATATATATATATATATATATATATATATATATATATATATATATATATATATATATATATATATATATATATATATATATATATATGTATATATATATATATATAGATTTTAAATTTGATAAGGTTTTGTAAATAATCCGTTCATAGGATGATGATTCGCAGTAAAATAAAATTAGTAAAAGCTACTTGAATAGCAGCGAAGGAAATCCCAGCTTGGATTGGGAAACGCTTATGTTTGAATGAGATATACTTACGGATGTGCACGACTTTCGACTGTGCATGTTAGTTTATGGGTCCCTTTACCGTCGACGAACGATCACTCATCATCCAAATATCTCAAAAATCGAGCTTTTCCTTTTGCAACACAAAATGCCTCCAATTGAGGCGAATTAAAGCGAAAAAACTAAAATAAAACACTTTGATCATACCGGCAAAGGCCGTTTCATAAATGGAGGATGACGTTACGAAATAATTCAAAATTTCGAACGTTTCCAACATTTAAAATATGATATTATTAGGCTGCGTTAGTTATCAACGAGCCATTAAATCGAAATAAAAATAAAAAACCTCCAATGCACAATGAAATGAAAGAAGATACTTCAATCTTAATTTCTTGCAGATAAGTTTATACTAAAGACTATATAATAATATCAAAATAAGGTAAACTTGTATAAAATTGTATAACATTAGCAAATGTATAAAGAAACATGGTAAAAAAACTGTATAATATTTCTATATTTGATAAGGTTTTGTAAATAATCCGTTCATAGGATGATGATTCGCAGTAAAATAAAATTAGTAAAAGCTACTTGAATAGCAGCGAAGGAAATCCCAGCTTGGATTGGGAAACGCTTATGTTTGAATGAGATATACTTACGGATGTGCACGACTTTCGACTGTGCATATTAGTTTATGGGTCCCTTTACCGTCGACGAACGATCACTCATCATCCATATATCTCAAAAATCGAGCTTTTCCTTTTGCAACACAAAATGCCTCCAATTGAGGCGAATTAAAGCGAATCCAAGCTGGGATTTCCTTCGCTGCTATTCAAGTAGCTTTTACTAATTTTATATATATATATGTATATATATATATATATATATATATATATATATATATATATATATATATATATATATATATATATATATATATATATATATATATATATATATATATATATATATATATATATATATATATATATATATATATATATATATATATATATATATATATATATATATATATATATACATATACATATACATATATATATGTATATATATATATATATATATATATATATATATATATATATATATATATATATATATATATATATATATATATATATATATATATATATATATATATATATATATATATATATATATATATATATATATATATATATATATATATATATATATATATATATATATATATATATATATATATATATATATATATATATATATATATATATATATATATATATATATATATATATATATATATATATATATATATATATATATATATATATATATATATATATATATATATATATATATATATATATATATATATATATATATATATATATATATATATATATATATATATATATATATATATATATATATATATATATATATATATATATATATATATATATATATATATATATATATATATATATATATATATATATATATATATATATATATATATAGATATATATAGACTTATCGACTATATTAGACTTATATCGTCATATATTTACAGAAACTACTTTGAAGTAATTTATCTCACAAACAGCTTGCGCTGGTTTCATCGTTTTGTCATTTTAGTGCAGTACTGCTACACCGCCGAGAGCTATGAGTAACATTATACCCGTTCAGAGATCAGCGAACTTATAATCCCGACGATTTTAAGGTCCCGACGGTGACTCATAGTTACGGTTCGACCGCCGCGGCCGGACAGACAAATTGGGTAAAATATCCTCTTACACCTTG
Source organism: Micropterix aruncella (assembly GCA_944548615.1). Lineage (NCBI taxonomy): Eukaryota > Metazoa > Arthropoda > Insecta > Lepidoptera > Micropterigidae > Micropterix > Micropterix aruncella. The sequence goes on from OX155958.1 coordinate 21,492,356, forward strand.
CGGCGACGACACAAGCAATAAAATTTATATCGTTTTCTTCTCAATTTATATCATTTTTTGACTTTTAAGTCTGAAATAGAAGAATGTCAAAAAAATGTAAGTATATATTTTTATTTATTTTCTGTTTTTTTCTCACGGATGTCACTATAACTCACTATATAATAACTCACTTTGTATAATATCTGTTTATCATACTTTCTCGAAAAGGAAAAATCCTTTCTCGTTTATTATTTAGTTAGAATTACAGTAATATTTTGTATGCCAGATGTATACAGAAGATTACATTATACTTTACATTATAAAGAAAATTATGTAAATTTTGAAAATAAATATTTTATCCCCCCAATCACAACAAGACAACATAGATTAAATGCAAATTAAAAAAAATAGATATTTTCGATTCAATATTTAATTTATATTTATCTATATGTAACAATTTTCATAATAAGCAGATAAATGGATCTTAAAGCTTATTATTTTTCCGTAACAATAACAAAACGAATTGTAATCATGAGATAGAAATCTCTTTTATTCTCGTCTTAAGATATTTTCTATTAATAATTTTATTAATGACAGGTATTTAAAATAAATTTATAATTTCACGAGGAAAACAAACGACTATCACTCTGCTAGCTGTAGCGTTGCAAAGTCGCGCCATAATGTAATCTCGCATACGACGTCTACCTAACTCATCATGCATAATATAATGCTATAATTCTCTTCCTGTCACCGATGTATTTGCAAGCGAGTAACCTGATACGAAAGGTGAGTTCACTGATCTTCCCAAGAGCGGTATGTCAGATAAAACGTGCCGATTACACCCTGGCGGGTGCTAACCAAAGCATGAGACAGCGGAAAAATGGCGACCGCAAACGATCATCGACAATATTGGCTGACAGCACAGATTAATCAAAGAGTTGTATGTATGCAGGGCAGATATGACAGGAACGATAATTCGCTCGGTTGATACTCTCCGCGAATGTCTGCTTTTAGAAGACTGAGTCGTGGGATCACTCTCCATGCGAGTGGTTTTCGTTTTCCTGTTTTAAAATATGACTTCTGCCTTAATTGAAGCATTAAAATATACTGGAAAAAAGCTGATAAAATATCAAAGAAAATATAAAATTTATACTTGATATAAAGAAAAACTAAAATTGAAGCTGAAATAATTTTGAATCAAAGAAATGGATAGTGGAAATTCAACAAGAAGAAAACAAAAAACAAGCTGTAATATTTTTTAATTAATGACCGCGGTAACCTGGTGAGGTTATTTTGAAATCCTAAATCATGACGTGACAAACTATGACACACTTGGAGTACACGTGTCAATAACATGAGAGTCAACCACGTGGTTTGTTTAGGTTCTTGTGGACGAATATTTACAAGGAATCTATTCGGTCCATCTCTAACAATAGTGAAGTTTGTCCAGTCCAGAACTATCCAGACCTACACCATTAAAATGGTGAAGCCTGCCCGGTGAGACAGTGCTTACCTGCAAGAGCTAACGATTTCATGCAATTGGTGAAAGACTGAGGGGTTAAAATTCACGATTTGGACAAAATCTAGCGACGACTTATTACACTTCCAATTCCCAGGAACTATACCATAATTGCGGACTAGCACTAACTAATCATCAGAGACTCATCTCTGTATAATTAATAAGGTTTTTGAAAGTGCTTACCTGGTCGCATAGATATCTATTCTGTATCCGCGCTTGTTTTATATTAAGATATACAACTTTAACTAAATCAAGTACTCCCTAATAAACCGAGCTATGACAACGTACAATGATAGGTTCGGGTACGCAATTATCCTCGCTTCTGTCAAAATCACTTTAAGGAAACCATGTCCTATTAAGAATATGAACAGTTTTCATGAACAGGTTATATAACATATTTTTAATTTTTCATAGGTGCCAAATTTCGTTTCATTGTTACAATATCGAAGGAAATTTTCATTTAGATTTTTTTTTATTTTTATTTTTTTTTCTCAAAAAATAAGAGTACTGCTAAAGAAATGTGTAATGTATAATAACGGAGATATTGAACGCATATGTTTAACGACGAAATAATTAGTCATAGTATTTAATTGTATCATAGTAGTCATAGTACTCATAGTCAAAGTGTAAACAAATAATTAGTCATAGTATTTAATTTGTTTCTTTGTGATTGTAAGTTGCTAACGCTGTTTATTTACGAATATAATATTATACGAGGTAGCGCAAAATTAATCATCCCAAATTGGATGAATAATTTTCGGCCTTTTTTGAATAACTTTTTACTAAAATATATGATTTTGAGTCGTATTCGGCGCGCTTGCGGAGTGTAGCGCTCTATTGCTTGTCTGTTTGTATACTGTAGCTGTATAGCCCACAAATGTCAAATAATTGACGTACGACGCTATTTACGAAAATTGATTAATTTTGTACCATTTGTATAATTTGACGCCACCTTGTATAAATATGAAATAATAAAATATATCGTCATTCTTTGTAAAGTAAGACTACGGTGCGGCAATTAAGGGGTAACTGTAAGGTCAAAACTCCTCATATTTACCAAAATATTACCTTTTTTTAAAAATAAACAATGTATATGTATAAGTACATGTAATTTGCATGAATAAAAATTGATTGTCTAGCGATTAGGCGTCTTTCAAAGGAAATAAAAAAACGATGATATCATGAAATTAAACTTTTTATACAGAATTAAAACCGTGCATTTAGGAACACACCTGATGCGTCGGTATTATTCTTATTCTGTGTCGGCAACTCCGCATTTTCCCGTTCGTGTTATCCCGCACCACGTCCTGACTTATTGTGGCAAATGACGCAGAAAAGCAAGCAAACGACCAATTTTTTATCTACTCTCGAGGCGGCTGTTTTACGCTTCTATCCGTTATAGTAAAAAATGAAAAATCGGATGCTATTATGTGACGTTTATGGAAGGCTAGTGCTAGGCAAGAAATCGACTGAGTAAAGCTCTAATACATTGGATTAGTATAATTTGGTCAGAAAAGAATGGGTGACCTTATAACCATATTTTACCTATTAGCCGCTTGTTTGCTTCTGGCTATTAATGTAACCAAACGGCCAGTTAGGCTTATCCCGTATTTCGCTATCCAATCATGTTCGTAATATATTCGTATATTACGCATCTACTACATTTTTAGCGTCAGCAATTATTGATATTTAAATGTGTTTATTCCACATACTATATTAAATAATGCCGATTTAGCATATCCCTTTTCAATTGCTCCATTAATTGCATCTTAATTTTATTTCAATGTTCTCAATGAATACTTCAATCTTTGTGAGAGGGCAGGATTAATTTCCCACTTTTTACCCACAGAGAGTTACTATGCTATTATTCTTTTAGGATTTTAGAAAAAAATATATTTTTATCTCTTATTTATTTACAATCGGCCTACTACATATTTAATAATAATTATTATGTTTTTCTCTTATATACATTATTTGTTTTGACTATATTATTGAAATATTATTATTACAGGTTGTCCAATTATTTATATTGTTCATGACTAAAATATCGTACAAAAAGTGCTTTCTATACATTATTTTTACCCACATATAGTAACATAAAAGTATAGTAACACAAAATTATAATATGTATATATGTAAAAACTGATCATTTATTAGATACATATATAAGGTTATAATAAGTGTGTGCATTCATAATGAACTTACTCGAAATGAACTTAGAACTGAAGTCGAGTTTACCTTGGAACGGGCTCAGGCCCAGTTAGACAGACTTTGTTGTTGCATTTCTAAACATTTAATTTCATAAATATTTATTGTTATTACGAGTATTATTGTAGCTCACAAAATTCGTCATATAAAAGTGACATATAAAAATACTATAATTAAAATTATGTGTTTTTAAAACAAAAAGCGACATTGTGAAAGTACCTGCTATTGTAAGGTCGAAACTGCAAAAAATCTTTAGCATAGTCTAGCCTATTTCAAATCGAGGTACTGCTCTATGCAAAAGTTGTCCGGAATTTATGATTTTAAAGACGAGCGTCAAAGATATCGCAATATTCGTTTATTGTTGGTAGCACTGTACTGAATTAGTCCGTTCTATCAATGGCTACAAACGACAAAAACTTACAAAATCAAGAAACTGGTGCCCTAAAATCGACATTTGAGTCTTATAGAGTTGGGTAGTAGTAGTAGTAGTAAACGGAGTGGGGGGCTTGTTTTCAGGCCTTGATGTCACCTAGATCTATAAGATCTTTTGTAACTACCCACTTTGTGGTTAGGTCAGTGGTCAGCTAGTAGCCCAGTACTTCCTACCAGTTCAAGTAGATCACTGACCTTCAAGTTGAGCAGATCGCTGGGTTCGAGAAAGGCTCGTCCCAGTAAACTGTGTCTTTTTGCCGCGAGGCCTGGGCTGCGACCAACGATGTGTATGCCGTCTTCAGGTTCTTCGCCACATATTCGGCAGTCCTTGCTCTCGGTCAAGCCAAGGTTGAATAGATGTACTCTAAGGGTCGTGAATAGAGTTGGGTCAGCAGGTAAACATTTATTTTAAGTCGTTTAATAACATTCTGATATTTAGGCATGAAACGAGTCGCCGCGTGACGTCCAAAACGAGCATAGAAAATAGGCCACTGAAGTTATGTCTCCACTTTTACGGACCCCACTTTCATATAAAACATAATGACGTAAACATAAAAACAGTTTACGAGTACGAAATGAAAACTTGCCATCGGTTTTCGGAATGGCGCTTCGAAAACAAGTTGTAGCCTAAAAACCCACGTTAAATTTAATCGAAAATCAAAGTTATGCTGACAGTTTTCTCCGATTACAGCGGTGTTGTGCAATCCGCATTCCTTTCAAAGAGGAATCACTATGGAAACCAACGAATCACCACCATAATTCACTGCAGCATAAAGCCACGATTTTGCAAGAGTTTTTATCCAATAACTTAATGAATTTCAACGTCGAAGCACCGTACTCATCGGATATGGCCCCGTCTGGCTTTCCTGTTTTAGAAGCCAAAATTACCATTCCGTGGAAGTTGTTTTAAGTCGATTGAATCCATAAAAGAAAATTCTCTTATGGCCAAACCTCAATTATGCACTAATTATGTCTGCATATAATCATAATTATTTCCTTTTCAACATATTTATCATACTAATATTATAAAGAAGTAATGTTTGAAAGTTTATATGTAAAGAGTAATTACCGAAACGACTCAACCGATTTTAAAAAAAAAATCACAAATGGAAAGCTCCATCATCGATGAGTAGAGTAGTAATTGAATAATATCATATCCAAAATTTAATACTAGTGTATTATAAATAATCTTTAGTACCATTGGCATTCCAGATACTTTGGAATCCGAGACAATAAAAATTAATGCATTTTTAATATTTTTGGACAGACTTGTCCTAACATGGCCCGGACACGTTAACGAACGAATGAATGCGATTTGAATGAAGACGAAGATTTCCTATCAACAACTGCAATAAAAAAATATATTAATTGACTTTTAAACTATCTGCTCACTGAAACTTTCTACTGCACTATCTGCTCGCTGCACTACCAAATACGACTGCCTCGAATTGATATAAATCTCGTCCAAGCACGGTAATTGATGTTTTTTTTTAATCCTAGAGGGATTTTCCAGAATGTCATCCATATGAGAATAAAAACACTGGCCTATTATACAGATGGATTATTAGGGCAGGTGCACAAGTAACTCGTTAATATTAGTTAAATAGGTAGGTACCTAATCATGTAAAATCCTAAGTTTATTACTGTTAAATTATAGGATAGTTAAGGATGAGAAATATAATTATATAGATAAGGCTGAAACTAATGTATTGGTAGTTTATGGAAATAACTAATTGTTTTTCTATTTTCCCTGATAACAGAAGACAGTTTTATATGTATTCTAATAAAGGTTTCAAAATACGTAAGCCCTACTCGAGCAAAATAATATTCTAGAAAGTTATGAATAAAATTACTATTAACATTATTTTAACCATAAAACCTAAATGAATAATATATTTAGAACAGTATCATAAGTTTCTATGCCTTAGTTTCAATCGAATTCAAATATGAAAATAGGAAACTTTCCACTCACATAAAGAAACGTCACAAACTTCTTTTCGAAGTTGCCACCACATAAATACGCTAGAACGCCCTCAAAAACTTTGTCGACAACGGATAGAGCAGAGATAGCAAAAACCTGTAAACATATTTTCCGCTCGCAACAACGGAAGAGGCTTAATTAGTTTTGGCCACTGTTAGAGGGAAGAGTTATATTCCTTTGTTTGCGTATAGCGTGCGCTGAAAAACTACATAGCTATTTTGTTAGTATTGTGGATTAAACGGCAATGATAATTGCAGCCTTACAATAATTGTAGTGCAAAATTTACAGATGAAGGCATAATTACTGATAACAAAATGTAGTACTTAATAGTTGCCAATTAGTACTACATTTTGCCAATTACTTGCCAACTACTTAACAGTTGCCAATTAATTAAATGATTTTCAATATCTAAAGGATAGGGATGCAATATTATGTTATATTGCTTAAAAAAAATAAATACCCTAGGTGAGACCGATAAAAAGCACGATATGATCTTCAATCATATAAATTATTACGTCGTTCAGCTATTATAGGTTATCTATAATATTTTAGATGTTATGTTATCGATCATATTATCAAACATTAGGGATATCAATCATGTTAGCCTCTAATAGCGTGTATGTTGTTTTTAATACTCTGAATGTCTACTTTACCAACCCGCCATCAAGCTTTGACACATAGATTAAAGCAACATCCACTCGCAATATTAGGTAACTAGTGACCCCTCCAATCACCCAGTTTAATTTCACCTTCATCGTGTCTTACGAACTATATAATCCAAGAAATAAAAACTAATACGACTGGGTGCCGCAATTTAAATGTTGCACTGATCAGCCCAATTCTTGAACCAATTGTGAAGTTTTACTTATGTCATTAACTTATCGTACATAAACCGTGATTTCCGTACTTTTAGGAAACGAGCCTTTTTGGAAGCCTTATTTAAATCGTCTTCACCTCTGCTACCCGAAATCAATCTATTTTGTTATTATAGAACGCGTTGCATATATCCAAATTAACCACTTTCAAGTCTCTCATTAACTACTTAACCCTCTTCAGAACGTTTTTTTCCTTGATCACAGATTTACCTTAGCTCTAGTCAAAGTCACCGATGATAATAGCATACATAGCAATGTATGTATCATATTGTCAATCTTGTATATTGAGCATACATAGCAAATGATAGATTGTATCTTTGTATAGCATATATTATATGCTATGGATAATAGACTTTTAAATTTTAGTAGTGCAGTCATTGTGATCTATTTTGATCTACTGATCGCGCTCTCTCAACATCTCAGATGGTGCAGTAATGTGGTATGCATCTTTTAACTAAAGAGGCGCAGGTAGTGTGCTTAATCAATAGACACTTCCACTGATTTGATCGACCTTACGTCCGGCGAGCCTTAATGGATGCGGACCAGACACATTAGCACATTCTTTCTCTGCAATTGTACTTTTTACATAATTTCACATCACCCTCCTACCTCGAGGGCGTATTTAACCGGTTAGGAAGTCATGATCTACCACTTCGTTTAAGTCAGAATAAAGCTATATGCACCCCTGCTGAAATAACCACATATTTTTTTTGTTTAAAAACCACCTTTCGAATTTACGACTTACCTAATTTTGATATAAAAATAGAAATTTAGATAATAGTATAACATTAATACTAATAATTTTTTTTGGGGGCTGCGATTACATTAACTCTATTTACTGTATGTTAATCCTTGAAATTACATCTTTTCACATAATAGGGATGCTAAATATCTAAAAATATAATTTCCATCTGAATGTGACGCCTACACGTTTGAGTTGATTAACATCCAATATTCTTCGGCGGCTTCATTCCATCTAAATTTCATTAAGAATATCGAATTAACCACGTGAAGTGTAATACCGGAAGCATTACAACGATGTCTCTTTAGTAATTCCCATCCATATATACATATGGTAATCTTATATTGCGTAGCAATGTCACGATATGTTTTGATATGATGCAAAATTGGGATTTAACTTTTATCGTATTATTTACTTTAATTTCAATTGCGTATGTAATTTTAAGGTAACAATATTTAGGAGTTTTTGACATTTCAGGATTGTTAGGGGGTAGGAGCATTTTCAATTCAATATACTACTTCTATATACTACTTTATTCAATATACCTACTACTATAATATACTGCTTATTATTTCAATATACTACTAGAATAATACTATAAATTATAAATAGGATTAAAAAAATAACCGCATGAAGTTTGTAACACCCGACGTGTGTAGTGCTGAACCCGCCGCTCTACCACCGTAACCTATAGTCAGCGAAGTAACAGCAGTAGTTTGCCACCTACCCGTAGAATACCGTATGACGATTGATATCTCTTCAGCCTACACTGGACAACGGCTATTGCAACATCGCCGAAACGTCGGGTGATAAAAATTTCACCCGGTAAATTCGTTTTTATCCTGGTTGTACTGTCAAGCAACCGCTATAGTCTTGGAATTTATATTTATTTATTAATTTATTAATTTATTCATTTTTAGGAAAACCAACAGCTAATTATAATTTAACAAAAAGACGGATCCTACTCCTACAACAGAGAGCCAATTAAAAGTTTTCACGTTTAAGTAACGTTGTAGAAAAATATAAGTGACCTTTCAATTAAAGCTATCGATTAAAAATACATCAAAAATTATTTAACAATGCTAAAGAATTCACTTTTCAGCCGCTGCCTAGCTGACTTAATACTCGTACAGAATAGATCAAAGTCAAAGCATTTAATCAAATCATTGAAATTGTCACTTGTATGCCACAGAAATGCATTTTGCCTATAGTTGGTACCAGCATGAGGAACATGAAGAACAGGTTTAAATCTATTGAGTTTGGAAGGAACACGGAGATTAATTTTATTTAGTAAGTCGGGACAGTTAATATTATGGAGGTGATTTTTAGCAAAAATTTTAAGTCCGCGGTTTCACGCCGCTTAATCAAGGGGAGGATATAAAATTTCTTGCATAAATTGAAATAGTTAGATGAGCTGTATGGGATTTTCAGACGGAAGCAGAGATATTTCACGAACTTCATTTGAATGCGCTCGATTCTATTTATATATTTATCATAACAAGGGTTCCATACCTGAGATGCATATTCCAAGATTCTTCTGACAAAAGCGCAGTAAAGGATCTTGAAAATTTTAGCACAGTGAAAGCAAGCTGCACTCCTCATGACAAAACCTAAAGCTTTGGAAGCTTTAGAAACAATAGACTGAACGTGATTATCGAACAGTAGATGAGAATCATGAATGACACCAAGATCTTTAACCACGCTGCATCTCTGCAAGATCTGAAACTTTAATCAGTATGAGAATAGAGTTAATAGTTTTTTACGGGTGTAGGTGACAACGGTGCGCTTGGATAGATTGAGGTCAATTTTATTAGAGAGACAGTAACTGTCCAATCTTGAAAGGTCCGCCTGAAGGTCGGAGACATCACCGAGCGATTTAATTATTTTGTAAATCTTCATGTCATCAGCACAACATAGTAAGTGACTATTTAGAAAACAGCTAGCTATATCATTGATGAAAATTAAGAACAGCAGTGGACCAAGTAGTGAGCTCTGCGGTACACCGCTAGGGATAGCAACCCAACTAGAAATATAGTTTTTGATGACGATAGCTTGGACGCGATTATTGATATAGGAGGAGAACCATCGAAATAGGTCCCCTTGTATACCCATAAATCTTGATCAAGAGTAGTCTGTGGTCAATCTTGTCAAAGGCTTTACTGTAATCAGTGTAGACTACGTCTACTTGATAGCTTTGATCCATAGCTTCAGTCAAGAAGTCATTAAAAAGGACACCGTCGAGCGACGCCTGATAAAACCATGTTGCGACGGATTGATAGAGTTTTGGAGAGCGGCTAGTACTTGGTTATAGACGACTCGTTCGAATATTTTGGCAATAATGCATAATTTCGAAATGGGTCTATAATTAGTAATTTCTGTCTTCGAGCCCTTCTTATGTATGGGTGAAACAAAAGCCGACTTCCAGATACTGGGGAATTCGCAATTAGCTAAAGATTTGCGAAACAACAGGGATATTGGAACACAAACAGTTTTAGCGCAGCCAATTAGAAATATTGGACTGATATTATCAGGTCCAGCAGACTTGGATGTGTTAGTAAATAAATTGAAGTAAATGAAGTAACAATCGTGATCATTGATCTCTATGCTACAGATATCATTTGCCTGGGAAAGAATAACGTCGTCGAAGTTTGGTGGCGTCAAATCAGTAGGCTGCATATCCGCCTATACCTATCATATCGGCATATATTATAATTAATGTTTTATTCGACTTTCGCCCACATTTTATAATAATAAAAAATATTAGGAACAAATCATGTCGCTTTATAGAAATTCTATTTATATAAACTAGATGTGCTTCGGTTGATTTTAATAGCCAATTCATTGAGTTACACCATTCAGTATTAATACACTTTTTATCTCAATATTCATTTTATTTCAATATTATATATAATAGCAAAAATATCATATACCAGAGTAGTGGCTCTAAAATAATACATTAGGATATCATTTATTACTTTTTTTCTGAGATAATATGAGTATTCAGCCCACATTCATCGTAAATCCCCGTTTGATGGTATTGCTAAATAGGCGTAAATGTTCTTATGAGTACTTAAGCAAGATAACGGAAGCAGGATCATTAATAAGGGAAAGCCAAGTGCACAATGATTAATACACGGAGATAAGTACACACACATACATATTTCAACATTTATCCGTAAACTAATTTGTAGGAATATATATATATATATATATATATATATATATATATATATATATATATATATATATATATATATATATATATATATATATATATATATATATATATATATATATATATATATATATATATATATATATATATATATATATATATATATATATATATATATATATATATATATATATATATATATATCGATACCTCAGTTCCAAACTCGGTCAACTCGATTTTTTGTGGTTTTGAGTTAAGTATGAGGAAATGTTCAGAATACCAATATCTATCAGTTCCAAAGACTTCCATCTCGATGGTAAATCATCGTCATTATAAAAAACACAAAATTATTTTTGGAAGTAAAGCCATTAGCAACTTGTGCTAGTTCCCAAAACGAACATATCAATATAACCATGTTTTGAATTAAAGTTATTGCCTGGCATCTCCTTCCATATGTGGCTAACTCAACTTGTCATTCTTTGGAACTTGCAACATTAGACTTTCGCGTTCGTTTTCATATGTGTGTTTCGGCTATTAGTTGTCATTTGGCTTGGTTTGGTTGCCTTTGGAGGTTATATTTCTAGATTTTGAGTGTTTGTTATGTGAAAAAGTGAAAACCATGAATATTCCAGAGTGGAAACGACATAACTTACGACGAACGGATTACATGATAATGATCGATCGTCAAGATTCCGACAAAAGCCGAAACAATGAGGTAAGCATTAGTCAGTTTATATTTTCGTATTTTTCCACTTTCTGTTTGAACAAAATAAATAAAATATCGCTAAAGTATCGTCCGAATCTACTTTATAATCCGCTGTTTTCTACATGTTGGTGAGATTCAGGCACTTAGTGTATTACAAGATTACAAGATTTAAATATTAGTAACTAGTAGCCCGTGGGCACCATGTGCCCATTTGAGTTAAGGTTCATGTATAATTTACTTACTCTGTAACCTTCTGTACTTCTTCCACGTGGGTAATTATAATTTACCTATTTATATTTTAAAAATTCGAATTCTAAAAATTCGATTCGCATTGTCAAAAAGAGTTCCGGAGTCACAGATGTGGCTCATTAAATAACTAATACCCTAAAATTACCTATTTTAGGTCTGCAAGCTACTAAAATTATTTAAATTTCAGGCACATTTGGCACCGACATCACCTTCGTGCATCGACGGTCCAGCTCTCGCCATGAATATCGACCGAGAAGACCACACTGATCTCTTCCCATTGCAAACAACCACGGCATATACAGCATCTTCGTGCATCAATGGTTCAGCTCTGGCCATAAACATCGACCGGGAAGACAACACTGATCTCTTCACATTGGAAACACTCACGACACATACACCACCTATGACCTCGAATCAGGAAAAGTTTTACATCGACAGTACTTCTGATGGCGACTTTTTCCGTGGATCTGACGAAGAGTATATCCCTGAGAGCTCAATTGACGAAATTTCTAATTCTCCATCTCCTCCTCCATCGAGGCAACGGGCAGTTGAAATAAATCTACAACAATCTAATACGTCAGACGGGCCCCAAAATGAACATCCCAATGAAGCGAAAATCAAGTCAAGAAAAAGAGTTTCCAAACCTGAAACGTGGGGTAAAAATGTACGAAAACTGAAACGAAATGCAGGACAAGCCTACACAAATTCTTTTGGAAAACAAATTTCAAATAGTCGAGTTAAAGGTCAATGTAATGATAAATGTCGAGTAAAGTGCCCAACGAAAATAACACAAGAGCAACAACACCAAATATTTGAATCCTACTGGAAGTTAGGGGACGTAAACAGACATAGATACTATTTAATTAGATGCATGCAGCCAATAGCACCCAAGCATGAATTAAGGAAAACAACATGCAATTATGCATACTACCTAGAAATAAATAGTGCAGTAATAAGGGTTTGCAAGACATTTTTCGTAAATACTTTGAATATTAACAAGGGAGTGGTAAGTACAGCGCTGAAAAAGAAAAACAGCGAAGGATTCGTCAAAAAAGACTAAAAAGGTTATATAAAGATATATATATATATATATATATATATATATATATATATATATATATATATATATATATATATATATATATATATATATATATATATATATATATATATATATATATATATATATATATATATATATATATATATATATATATATATATATATATATATATATATATATATATATATATATATATATATATATATATATATATATATATATGTATTTATATATATATATATATATATATATATATATATATATATATATATATATATATATATATATATATATATATATATATATATATATATATATATATATATATATATATATATATATATATATATATATATATATATATATATATATATATATATATATATATATATATATATATATATATATATATATATGTATATATATATATATATATATATATATATATATATATATATATATATATATATATATATATATATATATATATATATATATATATATATATATATATATATATATATATATATATAGATATATATACATATATATATATATATATATATATATATATATATATATATATATATATATATATATATATATATATATATATATATATATATATATATATATATATATATATATATATATATATATATATATATATATATATATATATATATATATATATATATATATATATATATATATATATATGTATATATATATATATATATATATATATATATATATATATATATATATATATATATATATATATATATATATATATATATATATATATATATATATATATATATATATATATATATATATATATATATATATATATATATATATATATATATATATATATATATATATATATATATATATATATATATATATATATATATGTATATATATATATATATATATATATATATATATATATATATATATATATATATATATATATATATATATATATATACATATATATATACGTCGAGTTGCCTTTATTCTCTTCGTACTGTGGATATTTGTAGACTTTTCCGTTATCCATACCCTTCTGAAGAATGGTCAAAAATTCTAAAAAATATTTTATTGTAGTTAGAATTTGAATTTACCTATTTATTTACAAACTCCAATTATATATCAAAGGACCATAAGTCATTATGAGCAGTATATCTTGATTCCCTTATACTAAAAAATTTGCAATGAACTGGGTAGCTAAATATATATTTGTTTACAATTTTAATGATATTCTAAATTATTATTACTTAGTACATACACTTTATAACTTCATGACTTGACTAAAGTACATACTATGTACTTTAATACATACATACATAATATGTACATAATAATACATATTATGTATATAAATCGTTGAATAGAGGAAAACTAAAATGACTGACTTAAAAACGAATTATAATACTTAAAAGGAGCAGCTGGAAGCTGATTTCTTCAGCCTGCTGTAAGTTCGTAGAGCAGGTCTTCTTGAATCTTGAAGTGATCTCGCTTTTTTCTGTTCTACTTGAAGGTCATTCTATATTAGAATACCGTTTACCAGAAAAGATTGCATGGTTTGGTGGAAAGAATGGCTAGGGATGTTATGTTATGTATATGTTCGTGCATCATGTTGATTTGCAGATGACAGATTATGTATATACTATAAAAATAAGATAGGAAGCGGGTGAACAAAGCTTTATATAGTTATATATTTTAAAGTTTTTGAATTGGCACCTCATTTTTTAAATCTTTTACTAGAAGTTCAAGCCCCCTATAATAGTCGGGTTTCGTCTTTCGTTTTTCTTTATTACCGTGATGTCTTGCTAATTTAAGGAGCTTTAACCTATACCGAAATAGATTAAATGGAGGAGGAGAGAAGAAAAGTGGAATAGAATAACTAAAGCAGTGGTAGTAGATGTAGAACTGTTGTTAGCCACTCTTGCCAACAAGCAAATGACCAACCGATCCCACGTGAACAGAGGGGAAAAGGATGCCATGAACCTCGACACATAAATACCGAATTACCGATGATCTAACAACAGTTCGAGGCAGGAGTAAGAAATCATGTCTAATGTGGTGGTCAGGGCGCGAGGCTGCCCGCTGGATTGACTTCCCAATGCCACGCGGCAAGGCGTTGGTTTCTGACGGGCGAGTTGGCGTAGCTAGACGGTGGATTGTTCTTGTGAAATATCTACACCTCCTCCAGGTTGAACGAACGATCATTATGGTTATACCTCCCCGGGGTTACGGGTTCGCCTATTTTAGACGACAACATTTTCTGTTGTCGCTTGCAATAACAACATCGGGTCGAATAGACCTCTTATCAGATGTGTCGCGTATTTGATTAATCGTGTAAAGTATTAGTTAAATTTTATGATTCCATTAATTTAATTCAATATTCGATCATACCTAGCCTATCTCTTACTTCTTAAGATTTCAATAACTGCCATCCTAATGTACTGCATTATATGATTTTTTTATATTATAACAAACTATTGTATTATATCATACTATGTACTATAATATGTACTTAATATAAATATTAATATCCAATGATTCATACTTCTATTTTACTTTATCCAACTAACCTTATTAACAACATTGTCATTATTTTTCTTAGCCTTATATTATTATTAGCTTTATTACATATTTCCGCTATCAACGTGTTCATGTTATTTCTATGTTCATTTGTAATGTAATGTAACTATTCATAGGATAGTAAATTTGTTTCGTTTCAATATGTTTAATAAATACTAGTATCATGTATTTACTATATGTAAGTTTACTATAAAATAAAATAAACTCACAAGTGTCCTAAGAGGCGCGGGTTTGTCGTATAAGAATATCTTCTAGTTGTTGAAAGTGTCCACAGTCTTGTTTTTGTCAGATTATTTCTAAATTATGTCCCAAACTAGAAATCTGGCGAGGTAGTAAGACGTTTTGCAACTAATTTTGCCCCCTCCCTCCCCCCTCCGATATTAAAGGGCTCACCTAAAATCCATAAGGATAATGCCCCATTGAGACCGCTCGTAAGCCAAATCGACAGCCTGGTATATCCTTTGTTGAAATACTTAGTTGGTGTCCTCCATTCGCTTAGGGGCTAAACGACGTCTTACGTGAAAGACGTCTACGAAGAAGAAAGCGGCATTTTGTAAGCATTGCTAACCCTGCTGTGATCGTGCCTCAATGTCACGCCAGTCGTCGCGCAGATTAAATATGCTTCTTTAGTTATTCTATCCCACTCTCTTTTATCTCCTCCTCCAGTTACTATATTTCGGTGTAGGTTGAAGCTCCTTAAATTGGCAAGACACCACGCTAATAAAGAAAGACGAAAGACGAAACACTACTATTATGGGGTGCTTAAACTTCTAGTAAAAGATCCAAAAAAACTAAGGAGTCAACTCATAAACTTTAAAATATATAACTATATAAAGCTCTATTCAGCCGCCTTCCATCTTATTTTGATAGCTCCCTATATACATAATCTGTCATCTACACATCAACATGATGCACGACCACAAAATAACATAACATCCCTAGCTATACTTTCCACCAAACCATGCAATCTTTTCTGGTAAATAGTGGTCAAATATAGAATTATCTTCGAGTAAAACAGAAAAAGCGAGATCACTTCAGGATTCAAGAAGGCCTGTTCTACGTACTTTCTGTGGGATAAAGAAATGAGGTGCTAGCTGCTCCTTTTAAGTATTATAATTCGTTTTTAATTTAGTCATTTTAGTTTTCATCTATTCTACAATTTATGTATTTATATATACAGACCATTTTGATTTCGAGCTATTGAAATAAACCGCGTAAGTAAAATTATTCTTTTGTTTTTTATTATATGAAAATATACCCTTCTTTTAAAATTACATTATAAAACAACCCAAAGCTTCCATAATTTTCACGAAATAAGAACCAGGAAAACTTTACAAATTTTCTTTAATGGGCTCAATGTCGTCCGCTTCAAGTAGCCATGCTTCAATTTGTGCACTAGTCAGGTTTCGCTGGAAATAAAAAATCTAAATATGCAGTTGTTATTTTTAATAAACGAGTACAGAAATAAAACTATAATAAATACATTTCATACAGTAAATAGCGAAATAAGAACACTATAAAAATACTTACGTAATAAGTCGCGCGGGTTACGAAAGTAGATCACGGGCTTAACCATTTCTTCTGACACTCCCGCACGTCTCCGGTGCACTAGCCAAGCTGAGAGATGAGCGCGTTTAGTGAGCTTCACTGAACACGGTACACGGGAGTCCCACGGTACACGGTACAGTACACGGGAGTCCCAAGATCCTCGCTCATCCAGATTCCTGGAAAATCTATTTCCTAAAGTAATGGCCTACATATGTGGACCGCGCGACCACCGCACGGTTAAAAGCTTAAAACTGGCCGAGGACGAAGTAATGCTGAGCTTTCACATCGAGTTCATTTTTACGAATTTGCCCATTTTGTAGTGCCTCACAGTTGTAAGAGACAAACTAAGGTCTGAGGATCTCCCGATTAGCTTACAAATATTGTCTGCCATCCTGTATTTTTTTTAAAGCGGCAGTTATTATAAACAAATCGACGGAGTATCGATGGTGTGACCCGTATCGCCGGTAGTTAGTGATTTATTAAAGGACTGATATTTATACTAATAATGCAATTATTTATAATTTAAATATTTTTTTGAAATTATGATTAGGCTATTAATATTTTCTGTGATATGTTTTTACCATTCATGATCTATTGTTACCAGAGTATATCCCTATACTATAATGGGGATGTTGTTTACAGTCTAAAAATATTAGATCATCAAATAGGTTTTAGTTAGGCATTTAAAAAAAAGAGTACACTTTCTATGGGCCTGGCTGATCTCGATGAATTCCTGGTCTTTGAAGCCATTCCTACTCTAAAACTACTAAATACTTAGGAGTGTCAAAAAGATTAGCAGGAATCTGGTATTAAAGTATTTAGATTAAATAGCAGGAGAATAGATATTATTAAAAGACGACAACATTGTTTTTTTGATTTCGCTTGACATTGATTTTGGTAAATCATTTTGACAGAGGGCTGAATAAAGAATAATATACTACTCAGCAATTAGATAATTATAATATTTATTATACTTCGAAACATTTCTGTTAAAATTATGGACTGTTAGTATTTGCAGATAAATCACTCAGTAATGGACACTAGGTATTGATTATGCCAACAGATAATTGTCTCAAAGCTACTATCAGTAATCCAATAACGATGCTCGCAATATACAAATCACCCTGTAATCCAATAAAACCGTTTATTAAGACACTCTCGGTTGTTTTAGACACGAATAAAGGATTTATTTACATCTTGGCAAGATTATAGTTATTGCTTAACTGTGCACGCTTGCGGAATTTGGGATGACCGCAGCAATAAACATGCATACACAACAGATAATATATATTCATCATATATTTACTTCTATCAAAGTTGATTATGTAGGTATTGGGCCCAACTGCTTTTCTTTATAAACTAAAATCGGATATTAGTTCATGTAAATTTGTCAGGGAAGTACGTTAGAGTAAACTGTGAAATTAACGGTTGTCACTCTCCGCATAAAAACTTACGCACATAAACAAACCCACCGAAGATAAAGCAGCTAAATATTAGACCGCACGAAAAAAAGTTCGAACTTATTCGGACGACTATGAGTTTGGCAGGTAGTTTTGGTAGAGCAAAATCAACAATCTTTCACTTCATATTCCGCTCTAACATATTGCTCTATCTCGCTCGGTTGAGCTCTAATGTTAGTTCACGAAGAATACAATCGGGTCCATTATCTGTGAGTGAGGCCCCCGATCATTACCCGACCATATTTTTATTAAAATTTCGCCATCATAATAATCATTACAAAAGTAATATACGAACTTAATTATTGAATATTACAGTTATTTTATATACGGATTTGAGATACTCTGATTGGAATTACCTACTGATCATTACTAAAGTAAATAAAGCTACAGATTACTTTATATCTATTTTATAACATTGCATTGACAAAACATACTCAAGCAAGAGATGGCCACGTTTCCGCAAAAACTTAAGCTTTCTATTACAGCAGTAATCCTAAAAAAAAAAGACGCAAGTATATTATAGATAAGTTTGGTATATCCCAATGACTGTGCTATAAACGCCCTACCTATACAAAATTAGGTAATACGTCCGCTATATCATCTCCCAAACACAACAAGCCGTATCACGTACGTTCGAGTACAAAAAAAATTAAAATACCCGAAACATTTGTTTCTATAATTCTAAATACTAAACAGGGTAATAAATGGGTCTATTATGCAAAAAAAAAATGACGGGTATATTGTAAACAAGCGTTGTTATTAAGAAATCTAATGAAAAACCCAAAGGCTTTTTACTCAGTTTTTGAGTAAGTAATAACCCAAAGGTAGGAGGGAAAAAATTACCACATAAATTACCGTAAACTCCATAAAAGAAATATACCAAAGACAAAACAAATATTACTATATATTACCTAACCATGGTAATGCAAATAAAACTTAGCAGCTAACGGGTGCACTCTCTCTTCCTCCCTCTTCTGAACCCGATGGAACGGAGACCGTTATATGGTAGTATGGTATATGGTAGCTCGGAAGATATACTGGAATATGGTAACTCTCAGGAATATGGTAGCTCGGAAGATACTGAAAAATATTTATTAAGCTTTTTGTCAACGTATTATTGCACACGGAATCCTATAATACGAAATAGCTACTATAACCACTCTAGTTGTCAGAGCTCAGAAAGTCCTCTTGAGAGTCATTGCTAAAAAGCCCCATAGATGTATCTTTCAAACGATCTGTTGGCGAGTTGAACATGTTGGACATCAGGACAACCTAAAATGGTTATAGTTTATTATTTAAAATATCAGCAAAAGTATACATTAACTGATCATAATAGTGCAAAGAGAGGTTATAAAAATAAATATAAAGACCAAGACCACATTTTTGCAAAGGTTTTTAACCGCCCTAACTTTGGGTTATTATTTAAAAAGTAGGTAAATCCTTGTTTTTTTTTCATTAGATTTTTTAATAACAATACTTGTTTAAAATATACGAGACGAAATATGAAGCGGTTTTTATACATCATATATATATATATATATATATATATATATATATATATATATATATATATATATATATATATATATATATATATATATATATATATATATATATATATATATATATATATATATATATATATATATATATATATATATATATATATATATATATATATATATATATATATATATATATATATATATCCATTTTCATCTTATCACCTTTATAAAATATGTTATATACTGTAATTTCCTTTAATTTTAAACTTAGTGAGTAAGCGGTGTAAGTAAGTAATAAAAGCAGTGTAATAATAATGATTAAGCAGTAACCAAAAATAAAAAAAAACGAGCCGTTTTGAGGGTATCTTGTTACTGGCTTCAGCCTAGTTAGGCAGATTCTACATTCAATGTATCTTAAAATATAAAGTCTAAACTAATAAAAATATTTTTATTTTACCCTACTTCTTTTTAGCTACTTTATTGACAACAATTTAATATTTACTTGTTATTACCTGATTTACAGCGGTCGGTGTTTTGAGTGGATTTCTGATATTATCTGAAAAGAAAAGAAAATATATCAAGCATTTTAAAAGTAATCCTCATTTTGAAAATATGAAATAAAAAAAGAAAAATAAATATATAGCTATACATCTCCCAAACTGCCTTATTAATACTTGTACATTTGTAGGTAATTTAAAAACTTTTACATTTGTAGGCAACCAGGCAATCAAGCAAACTTGATTGTAGTATTGGAGTCCTGTCCACCCTAGAACGGGCTAGTCCCAGTTGGGTGACAGAAACAAATAAGCAAAAGGTTAAGGTTTTGCCATTCGGTTCCTGTTATTTTTGTAAGCTAATCAATGTTTTATAGTAATTAATTCTTAAATAAATAAATAAATAAATAAATAAATAAATAAACAAATATTCATATTACTATTAGGATATTATTTAATATCTAGAAACGAATCAGATGTTCTATAAATAAAAATAAAATTTGGATTATTACGTGGAAGGTTATGTAGAAAATTTGAAAGTGAATCTAACCAGATGATAGGTTCTAACCTTTATGGTTCTAACCTTTTTAAATCTAACCAGATTGAGTGATTTTTTGAAATATAGATGCGAAAATATGCATATTATTAGTTTTATTTTTAAAATTGTTATATTTATTTATTTAAATAAAAGCGCATTTTTAACTGTAGTAGATTTTTACATTAGCACTATCGGCTTCATTATAAACAGTAGCAAAATAGAGAGCACCGCAGCCAAGTATTCTTTCAAATCATAGCCGCCTAACTACTAACTAGGCCAATGCTCGTACTAAGGCAAGCGTACCAACTAAACAGTGGCTTGTGCATACTTTAATCTCTATAATATTTAAAATATGCTAGGCATCATATACTATTACAAATTAACTAACTAATAACAATAAACACTGTAGGTACAAGTTAATTAATAATCTAAAAACTAAGTCATTTATCATATTATGTAAACGTGTATTTTAGTCTGTCAGTCTACGAATAATATTTTTAAAATACCCATCCTAAACTGAATAAGATAGGTAGAAAAGGAATTTTAATAACACGTGAAAAAGGTAAATAATTAATATGGATTTAAAAATAACAATGCAATAAATGGCGAAATAATCAAATTGAATAATAATTATTAAATATAATAATAAATAGCAAAATAAGAAATAACAATAATAATGAATCGCAATAAATGGGAACATATTATCGCAATAAAAAATAGTTAAAGAATAAAATTTAAATAGTCATAGGATACACTTATACATAAAATGTGCATGTTACGATTAAAATATATTTTTTGATATCATCAAATATAATATGATTTTTCCTCATCTATTTCCTAATGTCTTTTTAGGCATTTTTTTTACTTTAAAATCTAAAAGTCAATACATAATTCTAAACCATAAAAGCTTTAGCAATTTGTCTTGTCAAAGAGTACCCTTCATGAAAATCTCGTTATTTCTAAAAGTAACATTTCGTTTTATATAATATATTTAAACTAATTTCTAGAAATTCTTGTCTAAGTAAAGGTAAGCTTTCGGTAATTAGGACGAAATAAGAGACAAAGTTGATTCCAAGAAATATAAATAGGTAAAGGACGTTTAAAATTTTAATTCGGTTTAGAAATGCGATGCAAACTCAATATGAGAGAAGACTTTCCTGTTTTTTACTTTAAGGCACTTTTATAAGGCCTTTTTTTAATTCCACAGAGCTAAAAGAAAATATCCTATTTAATGTAGAATCAGGTTCAACCATATTGTTTTCAAAGAAAAATATAAAAAAAACTGAGTTTAGAGAATTCTTACCTCGTCGTCACTTTGTTGGTCTTTACTAACGTGCGTATCTCTGAGACAAGTTTTTCTTCTACTTCAGGTGACCTTTCCGATATAAGATGTGTTACCATGACTGCGTTTCCACGGCAAGTTGAAAGTATTTGGTTGTTTTGAAGACGCAAACATGGTGTAATATTATGTTTCTATATTCAGGCTGAGTTTTACTTAGCCGGCATCCTTCAAGTGGGTGAATCATTATGAGCTGAAAAGCAACTTTTGTAAAAAAAAAAACGAAAAAACAAATTTGGGTTTGTTTTTTTAATTGTTTTTTTTTAAGTAGTATAAAAAGTGTTGTTAAATTGCAATATTTTACCTACAGCACGATGGCATAGCGCGTTCAACGATTTTGTTAACATTTTACTACTGTTCAAATTGATAATAAAAAATAAAATTTTAGTTTTATACACATTTCTATCAAAAGTTGCTTACGAGATCGTACTGATTTACCCACTTCAGGAATTTGGTTAATTAAAACTTAATACACAAATTATGTATGGCGGTTTTTCGCAGTATCCCGCT
Source organism: Micropterix aruncella (assembly GCA_944548615.1). NCBI lineage: Eukaryota > Metazoa > Arthropoda > Insecta > Lepidoptera > Micropterigidae > Micropterix > Micropterix aruncella. Next base: position 21,515,295 of record OX155958.1, read on the forward strand.
AATCTTGACAATTACTAAACCGATTGTGATGCGGTTTTCACCAATAAGTAGAGAATAATTTTATGTAGGTTTTTTAGGATCAGTCTTCAGGGTACTGATAATGAGGCAAAAATGTTTAAAACTTGGCAAATAATGGGAAAATCCAGTTTACAATCGATTTAAAAGCGTCTCGAAGAAGTCGTCCAACCCTATCTATCAACTCGATTCCTTGGGTGAAATGTGCTTATTTTATTATTCTATGATATAATACGTGCGTTTCAAACGGTCTATAAAAATGATTATGAAGTATACTTAATTAAAGAATTTCATATACAAGTTTTGATTCAGATGCGGATGAATGTCTCGCTCTATTTATAGACTGACGTCGATCAGCCACCTAGACCTTAGTAGATTACCTTAGACCTGCCAACGACGAAATGTGTTCTTGGAAGACCATCCGCTACGTTGTTGACGACGGTTGAAAAAGACCTGAGTGAAGCTCAACTCGACGCAGACACAGTACAAGATCGTGTTCAAAAAAGCTCATGCTTACACCCTTACTTCCAATTGCGACCAGATTACTCCGGTCTCTTGATTGGTTACGAGTTCGAGGTCGCTTGCGCGGTCCTCTCCCTTACGAAGCGGTGAAACGGTGTAAACCGAATCTATCGCGGATCACGGCATCCTTTGCCCGGCTGTTCACCCAGGATCGGGTAGCCGATGATCGTTTCAAGAGCAGTCGCCGTAAGGTCCGCAACCACCCCCGCTCTATAGGAAACAGTACTGCTTCCAGACTCCCCCGACTGTTAGTCAGAATACACAATCGATTGACTTACGCCGCATAATGCGCAGATAGTCCAGGAGCGCCAGAAGGTTGACTTCTAGGGGAAACTAGCCCTAAGGCCAGAGTCCTGCTCAGGCTCGCGCTTCATGCGTGAAGGCCGCCGGATGGGTGTTGACCCGTGAGTGTGACCAACCCTGAATATATTGGGTTTTCATTGCCAATTCAGCAAGGGCCCATTAGTTCCCATGGCCCAAGATCGTGCTCAGTGGAGGAAAAGGACAAGGAAGGCCGACCCCATGTAAATGGGACAGGGTCTAGGAATGAAGTACGCATTTTGACCAATTAGCTAGTAAGTAATGTACCTCGATAAACTCTTATCATTAGAATTATGATTTTGCGGTTGCCAAGTTAGTAAATTTTACATATTTCAGCTCAATATTTTATTTTATTTATTTATTATTATTTCACACACATTTAAAATTTTAAATAAATAAGTTTAAATCTACCTTGTTGGAGTGATGCTGGTACTAAGGTAGATTTTTATGTATTTTATTCCTTCTTTTTTAGTGAGTAAGTGTAACATAATGTAGCAATACATTATACGGTAGCTTTATATTTACACAAAATAATATATATATATATATATATATATATATATATATATATATATATATATATATATATATATATATATATATATATATATATATATATATATATATATATATATATATATATATATATATATATATATATATATATATATATATATATATATATATATATATATATATATATATATATATATATATATATATATATATATATATATATATATATATATATATATATATATATATATATATATATATATATATATATATATATATATATATATATATATATATATATATATATATATATATATATATATATATATATATATATATATATATATATATATATATATATATATATATATATATATATATATATATATATATATATATATATATATACTAATTTTGCATATATAAAAATGCGTATTTTATTAATATAGGTAATATACGTAATAAAATTAAATAATCATATATACATACACATACATATACATCTACACATATTCATACACATATATACATATGTATATACATTTGTACATATAATCTATATATATACATATACATAAACATAAATAAAAGTAGTAATTGTATGTAGTTAGGTATTCTTATACAGCACTATAATTAACCAATTTCTCCGTTTCGTTCCTTTCTAGCTCAATCAACCATTCCGTCATAATTTTTCTTCCTAGTATGGTAACTAACTTCATTTTTAATTCCGAATTTATTCTATTGTGTAGTCGGGCAGCTGAAAAGAAATATATCGTTGGGCGAATTTAGTTTCATGTGGGATTGCATGGCTGTAACTGCGCGTGTACTGATAGTGTGAGCTTTAATCATATGCCGCTCTCTGTGGGTGTAATAAAAAAATGTTGATACTTTCACATATAATTGGCATATGTCTAGTACTCGGAACTCTTTAAATAAGAAGCGTGGATTGATTCGGTCGGATGCTATCACTTCATTTCTTACCGAGTTATCACGTCGTAATATACGTTAAGCTTTTTGTTGCATCGAAAATTTCGACCTGGATACCAAGCAAAGCAAATCATGTGTTATTATAAACACTTCGACCATGCATCGACATAATAAACCTATTATGAATTATTATGAGACATGAATTTAAACTTGATTTTTTTTCTAGTCAACTAACAATGCATGCTAAATAGGTCATGTTACTGGCGAGACTATAAACGTCAGAATTTTATGTTATGCTTTTATGGAATAACCATAAAAACCGGGATTATAATGCAGAAATGGCGTTCCTGAATGAATAACGAAAGGAAGTATTTGCCCACCACTATAATGGTCGTGCTTCCATAAGTCACGCGAGTAGGTGAAGCGTGACTTTTGAAAGCACCGATGTGCCCTATAATTTAATAGTTGAAGTTGCTTTTAAAAGATATAATTAAACTTAATAAGGGAAGCTAAATTATCTATTCTAGTTATTTTTAAGTGCAATGCATGTAACTCTCATATACTGGATTATTTTTGTGTTTTTTTATATAGTTTTATTTGTTGTGTAGGGCTTTTCTAAGGTTTTTATGAGCCTTGTAACACTGCGACCATTGCTGATCTATTGTGTTCACCACCTATAGTTCTGCACCAAGTCTCGTGTCATTCAAGAACCGCAACAGGCTTTTGGCGACCAAGGCCTAAAATTTGGAAGGCATATAAAATACGTCTGCGAAAAGGCACAGAAAACGTCAAGAGCACTAACAACAATCCTGCAAAATACAAAAGGCCTAAGCGTTCGCAAAAGAAGAGTACTGGCAATGGCGACCCAGTCCATCATTTTGTAAGCGTCGCTAGTCTGGGCCGACGCATTGAACGCAGAGGTCTGGCGTAAAAGAATGACAAGTGCCCAACGAATTATGGCATTGATAGTATGCAACGCTTATAGAACAGTCACTACAGCGTCCGCTCTTGTGCTAGCAGGTCTAGTGCCAGTGCATCTATTGGCGCTCGAAAGGAAGGCGAAATGGGTTTGCGAAATGAGGCACGAAATGCTTAAGGAGGCAAAAGAGAGGACTTTGACAAACTGGCAGAGGGAATGGGACCAGTCTGGCAAAGACCGCTGGAAACACCGTCTAATCTCTAATATTTCGACCTTGATTGAAAGAAAGCACGGAACACTAACATACACGATGATTCAATGCCTTACCGTCCACGGAGTATTTATGAATTATACCGCAGGCATCAAAAAAGGGATAGTGCAAGCTGTATGTACTGCACGTGCACAAATGACAACGCCGAGCATACCATATTTGTCTGCCTGAGATTCGAGATTAAAAGAAAAGAGTTGGAAAAGCAGAAAGAATCATTTGTGTGGACGGTGTAGCGGCAGTAATGCTGCAGTCAAAAGTGGGATGGAGAATGGTCCAAGAATTTATGGAAAAAGTGATCATAATAAAGGAAAATGACGAGAATGTAGAGAAATAATTGACGAAAAACGCCGATGGTAGGCCGAAAGGCAGATACGTCGAAGCCAGGAGGCAGGAGTGGTTTTAGTCGGTAAGAGTCTCAGGGTGCCCATGAGGGTTTCCCCTCCTGCAACAATGAAAAAAAAAAAGGCTTTTAGCGCCAGATTGTTTAACCTCCTCAAGCTCGAGGTAATGACCACCTAAGTGGGTGTATCTTTTACTCATCGGCGGGCCACACTCGCACATTAGGGGCAGGGGAGTTCCTCTGCCTCTTGGCAGAACCTACATATTTTCATATCCTAGATCTTGAGATTGTGCTTGAAAGGGCTCGAAAAATGCTCTACTGATATGCATAGCAATAGAAAGAAACATGTTTGAAAAATGTTATGCTGTCATGACATATAATGCTGATAAGTCATTGTATTCTCTTGGCATCAAGTAATTATGAATTAGACCTCGTATCTGAAATATCACTATGTGAAACAGAAAAAGGTAAAAGAATATTTATTAAACTTTGTGGCTATTGGCAGTGGATGCCAAGAAAGGTTACGTTCGAAATATTATTATTTTACCTTTTCAGCCTTGTCTACGCCTCTACGCATCTACGCTTCTACACCGCTACGCTTCTACGATTGTGTGTTTCTACGACTCCCACTATACAGTATATTGTCGTCTTAAAAAATCACTTCACAGACAGCGCAGTTGCTGAAATAACCATTGATCTCTTTGAATGGCCGCGTAATAGGTTTTTGTGTTACACTTTTATTATTTCAATATTGAAGAATAAAAGGTAATGGAGTCAAATGATGACATAATATGAAGTCAAAAGTTAAAAGTCACATTTATACAACTGTTCAGAGGAGTTAAATCACAATTAGAAATTATCACGGTGTTAAAATGTTATATAATGGCTTTCTAAAAAAACTGGTAATAAAATTAACTATTTTTATTTATTACTTATTTATTAAAAGTAAAGCACGAGATATAATTTACTGCAGCTTTACAAAAAAAATGTGTTTATACCAGTAGCGAAAAATAGAGCACACTGCAGCATCTTGGTAACTACGTCAACACCGCCTAGCTAGGCCTAGGCCTGTACTAAGGCAGATGTACTAGAAAACATTATATATGTATACATAAAAAAATATTAAAAATTATAAATTATATAATTGTTATAAACATCATAAAAATATAATTCAAATATCATGAAAAATGGTTTTATAATTATAACCATAAAATTATCGAGTAAATAAATAAAACTCGAAATCATAATAATAGTAAATAGATAGATAGATACCTACTCAGTAAATAAAAAAAAGGAATTTAAAAAAAATCATACTAATTTTTCATATTTTGAGAGGATATATCGAAAGAGCCTTTTTTTCAATCACTAAAAAAGTTTTTCAATTCAGTTCAAATTTACATTATTAAATAATTTTCACAAAAATGTCACAGAGGTCTTATACCCTTGACTCATAGTAGGTACATAGTGATATATATAATATAGCATTTAGGTAGAAATAATCTTATTATATCACAACTTTTTTACCATATTCAATGATGCAACAATCGAGCACAGTTAAGTTTTGAACTGTAGGTTAAAAATATTCCTCGGAAAACTTTAATTTCTTTTATTAATACAGTTGAATATATTGAATAAGGATAGTAATTTTCGAGTATTTTGGTATTGCTTTAGACTTTGGAAAAGTATTATAGGGACAGTGCATTAATTCGCAATCCTCTGTGCCAGTCTTTTTATAAATCCGAAATAGTTCGAAACTAACATAAATTGAATGCAATTTATTTTAGTTTTGATTTTTTTAAATTTTCAAGACACCCTCTTAAAAGATGATTTAAAGAACTGATCACGATTTTATTGTATCAAAAATATTAATTTAATAATTGAAACTTTACCAAGCTCCTCTCTTGTCTACTTTTCTAAGTTAATTTTTTGGAAATATACTTTTTGTACTGTAACGTAGATCTTAATTCCGGTAAAAAAAATATAGAATTTCTTTTTTCATAACGAGTAAATGGAAATGTAATATTTTCCTCTTCTTTATTTTTATAACCTATTCTTTGATTTGGTATGTTTTAAATATAATTACTTTATTATAATAAAATACCAAATACTTGGGTTGTATAGTGAAGATTGCGGTGGCGCATGCAACTCATGTGTATTTTTTTTAAAACCCCACGTATTTAATAATATTCGCCTATTTATTTCTATTTAAGTTTCCTATTTCTATTTTATTTTTATTTTTGTACATATTTCAATTAACGTAAATGCATAAGAAGTGCACTCGTATTTTGTAATCCCCAATATTAAACAATAGTAATAATATTAAATTTAAATTGTTGTAATAGAATTTAATTATGCAATAGTAATATAAACTTAACTTAATTTCTTGTAAAATAATTTAATTTCTATGACTGCCCTTACCAAATAAGGTACATGTTTACATATTTTTAGGTTAATTTATATTTAGAAAACTACTATTATAGGAAAAGTTTTATCCGTATGATTAATTGTACATTCGACCTAACATCGCCAGTTATGAGCCCCTGAAAATCTTCAAAAGGTAAAGACTTCGGGTTGGATACGAAATTATTTTCCTACCTTCATTATGCCGGGCAAAATTATAATAATAAAAACGAAGTTCGTATGAATGCGAACGGTGGCCCGCATCGGTACGGCAAAAGGGCGGTATCGCATATATATGATATGCTCTGCGGTTAAAATATTTAGAGAATATGTCTATATTTTAAGTCGTCTTCTTTTTTCATACAACCGTGGCACTCCAATACGACTAAGGAAGTGAGCTCGCCTTATCCCAGGAGTGCCTAGCAAGGTGCGCTCGGTTTCACTTTACTTGGCACATTAGGAAAACACCTTTTACATTGAACTTATACGTAATTTAGCCTGGGCTCAGACAGATGTATGCCTAAATGACGAAGCATATAACGGTAATTATAATTATGGGTTTTAAATTGTATTTCTTTTATGCTCTTGCATTTGAATGTATATGTTACTAATTAAAAAAAAATAAAAAATTATCAATATTAAATATAATAAAAATATTTAATTCGGAGTGATTTATATATGCTATTTAATGTAGATATATTGCTCTTATTTTTATTAGCTTGAGTTGGCGATCCTTCGAACACTCAAAATAATTCGATGAGATGAAACGTCATTGCTGATTGATTGAAATTGGCATATAAATGCCAGAATTAAGAACTAAGTTGCAGTACCTAAGAGTAAAATAATAAAATAACCAATGTATTTTTAGCTTGATAGACGAAGATTATTGTACTTGTAAACTCTCGGATTATAAATCTTTTTATTTACCGTCAGAGGTTAAAAGAGATGACGAAATAAACATTTATAAGCGGGCAGCTTATAGGGACTCTGGGCGCTTGAAAGCCGATCAAAATTTACGGTTGGCCATCTATTACGCACCCGCTTTAGCTATAAAACCCCTGCGTCGTTATAAACGATAATTGCCTGTTAAATGTTTTCCGTCGACAGTTTCAGTATCCTCGTGATTACATTTCGCTACTTCGCCATATCAGAGAGAAGAAAATGAAACTAGAAAGTTAAAAAAGGCTTTAGTAGGTATTCTGCTTTGTTAAATAAATACAGGAAATTTATCATTAAAATAAATTGTATTAGATTGTCCAATTTTTTCGCCACCTTTAAAATAGACCCAAATAATAAATAGATCTGTCAAGTACACGGGCGAACCCGTCACCTCAGGAAGTTTTAACGATTCGTGGACAAAACAGTCCACCAAAACAGTCAAGCTCCGCCACATGCCCGTAAGAGGCCAACGCCTTATCCGCGAGATAACCAGGTATGTTACCCAGCGGGATGACACTCACCTTCTGACTTCCAATTGTGACCAGATTACTCCGATCTCTCGACTGGTTACGAGTTTGAGGTCGCTTGCGCGGTCCTATCTATCGCGGACCACGGCATCCTTTGTCCGGCTGTTCATCCGGGATCGGGTAGCCGATGGTCGTTTCAAGAGCAGTCGCCATAAGGTCAACAACCACCCCCGCTCTATAGGAAACAGTACTGCTTCCAGACTCCCCCGACTCTTAGTCAGAATGCACAATCGATTGGCTTATGCCGCACGGTGCGCAGACCGTCCAGGAGCGCCAGAAGATTGACTCCTAGGCTAAACTAGCTCCAAGGCCAGAGTACTACCCGAGCTCACACTTCATGCGTGGAGGCCGCTGAATGGGTGTTGACCCGTGAGTGTGACCAACCCTGAACAAATGGGTCTTCGTGGCCAACTCAGCAAGAGCCCATTAGCTTCCATTTGATGTTATATACTTACGCTGAAGAATAATCCAGTTGTTGAACCACTACTTATTGGCACCTTTTGATATGGCCTTGTTATGGCCATCTCCGAATTATGTTTTATGACTACAATGGACATTCTTCCAAGAAAACATCTTCCATGATATGATAATTTAAGCTTGGGAATAGGAAAATGTCACACAATCACACATCTGGTGAATATGGTGATTGGTCGAAATATGTATAGGTCAGATGAGTGATTGCTGAAAGAATTTTTGCTGTGTGGCATTTTTGCTGTGTGATATCAGACTTGCTATTTCACAATCTACTCTTTTCAGGCGAATGTTTCCTCGCAGTCGCCTCACAAAGTCTTGACTATATGCTCCTATACAGCTCAGAAACGAATATGGAGTAGACAACACCCCGATGGTCAACGAAATTAATTTTGAATTAGAATTGAATTTTGAATTTTTAAACAACTTTGAATTTTGCATGACTTTGAATTTAAATGTGGTTTTTTCTATTCGGCTCAATGCTAAATCGCCATTCTGAGGTTTGTAGCTGGTTTGGATTCGAAAATCATACATCCTTGTTTTATCAATTTTATAATGCGTTTAGAGGCTAGTATCTGAATCGTTTCGACAATCTATTTTCAGTGACCATTTTGAAGAAATAGGAAATAATTGAGGTCGACTAACCTAATTAATTGCTGTAAACAAACTGATTGATAGGTTTTATCAAAATTCTACGCGACAAATAAATACATTCCTACGAACTTAGTTTTTTTTTTTTGCTTATTATTTACGTAGAATTTTAAATTAATTATTTTACATTAAAAACGCCAATATTGCGGTGCACTATGGCTTGTAATAAATACATACCTTAAATTAAATATTCATAGCAATTATGTTATTATGCAATAATACACCGAGGAATTTAAATTGCACACAAAACTTTTAGGGGGTTTTCTACCCGTTAAATAGATCGCATTTTTCCTATTCGATGAAAAACAAATATAATAATAAATTATGACACATATTTATTTTATTTTTTTTTGATTTTGTTTAGGATATTTTTTTATATAAAAAATAATATAAAATTGTGATCTATTTAACGGGTAGAATCACCCCTTAAAGTTTTGTGCGCAATTTCAATTCCACGCTGTATATATATAATAATATATTTTATACATAAAAATGGAAATATTTTGACATCGAGTCGCATTATTTTTCGTACCTAATCATTTAATCTAGTAAGGAATATAATTTAGATTATAATGACTTAAAAAAAAAAAGAGAAAGTAAAAAAAAAGTAACCTTTCGTTCTGTCACTCTTTCAGTTTGTTAGTTTAAATATTATCAGACTTCGACCCTACAGTTTGGGTTTTGCATATTTTTATCCACATTTATCTTTATTATAAAATTTTGTTTTATTTCCCAAATAAGGGAATTACCAATTTCGCTATTGATATATTTTTACTTAAAACAACTGAAAAACATTTGTATAATGTTTATCTATAATAAAATTTACAATGTTTTGATACACGTTACCTGTCCCCATCAACATATATTTTTAATGGGGACAGGTAACGTGTTGAAATATACATTTCCTCAGTTTCTTTTCCTTAGTTACCTTTCTTCAGTTCTTATTTAGCTCCTTAGTTCCTTACGCTCAACGAATCACATATCAACATGTTAGTATCAGCAAGATGCAAGTTGGCATTACTCTCACAATTAGTTTAATCCGGCAACGCTATTTTCAACTGACAATGTGAAAAGTTATGAATATCAAACGTCTGCGAGTGTTTGCCTTTTGCGAGTTTGTCTAAATAACTCAAAATGAGTATTCGCCGGCAAAGAAATGTTTTAACCGATAAAGATAAGTTTTTTTTAATGTTTTTTTTCCTATCAAATAAAGATTTCTGGTTATATTATAATCTTCAAAGTACACGCCCACAAGGTACACGCTACACGCCCATAAACTCCTTTAAGGCAATATGACACGCTCGGTATTATATTTTATTTTAAATTCAGGACCAATATGTAGGGGCACCGCAACATCATGTTTCATGGATCATATATGATTCATTGGTCAGGGAACGTATTAAGGTTGAAGAACAGAGCTTTTCTCAATGATACAAAATAAAAAAGAGAACTTATCTATAAATGTCGAGAATTCAGCTGCGTTTTAAAATTCGTCCTCAGTGACCAGCCACTAAAGGTTTCAGAACATTTAACCCCAAATTGCTTTTTTTCCATTTAACGTTATCCGCATCTGCGGCCTTAAGAATTACGTCGACATTAAAAAAGTGTTTCCATTTTTCTGAAAATGTTACTGTTTTGATTTTTTATTATTAAATATATTTCGATTTGTGATAATATCTAATGTTGGCTTTCAACAATGTCTTCAGTGCTGTGGTCGAAAGCTGTAAAAACTTGCTCATTGTCAAAACTTTTTCATGGCAGACGCGAACTAATTGATATTTGCATCTATAATGGCTTTCATAGCTTTCATGTAGCGAAAGTTTATACCGAGAAACGATGCAAACAATGTTGCTCGTTGTCATATGACGAGGTCATTGAGCTAAAGAATTAACTTGTTGATAAATTAGACCGAATAGTCACGCAAATTTTTAATCTTTCTAAAAGTTTGGATCACGATTGTTATGACATAGTTTATTATTTTGAATTGCTGTTTGCCGTTTATTTTATTCCGAATTATCTCATACTTCATTTACGACACCAAGAAATTCCTCATAATATATCCCATATCTATCGCAGCCGGGAGGCTTTTAGGGACGTTTCGCATAGCAATGGGCATATTTAGCATATTTTCATGCGTTTCGTCGCAATATCTATGTCACCTACTAAAACGCTCCAGGCTGTATTTTGACGCTACTGCGACTGCCTAATTTACAAAGATATATAGCTACGCCAAAGTTCGCTTTATATAACGGCTAATAAATTTCAATTCAAATAGAGCAATTACCGCAAAAACAACGCATAACGAAAATGCCTTTAGGCAAACATTAAATAGTAATTTGCGAAGCTGCTCTAAAAAGCGAAGGACGCTAGACCAGCCTACAAAGCACCATAAACCACCTGATCATACAGGTTGTACAGAAAGTCGTCTATCAAAGTGAAAGTTAGGTAAGAGTAACTAGAATTAAAAAAAAAATGCGTTGAATATTTTTTATACGTATGTTGTTAACTTTGCTACGTGGACATTTCTTTCTCATTTTACTATCGTATTGATATGATCTGTTTCTCTTTTGGTACATAAAATATGGGTTTTTCGCGGTCTTATAATAGTAATTTTAAAATTGGATTTGTGCTACCTTAAATATTTTTGTGAGAAAATACGGAATTTACATTATTCTAAATGAAATATACGATTGTTTATTCAATTCTATGATAGTCAATTCTATGGTATTCAGATTCTATGATATTTAATTCTATGGTAGTAATTAATATATAGTGTTTTATTCAATTCTATGATAGTCCTGTATACAGTAGAACTCCTGTATAAAAACAGAACCATTACATTAAAAATTAAAGTCCTCAAACATACATCATATTTAATGACTTTAAATAACAATCAGGCGAAATTCGAAGAAAAAAGAATATCGGTCAACAGAGATAATCATGTTTGCAAAAAAAAATAAATAAACTTCCATATCTATAAACTAAATAAGCACACCATAATTCAAACATTAATGAACGCAAAGAGGCTCATAGTATAGGGAAAGACGAATACTAAGCTGAACATCGTACATTTTAATAAGAAGAAAACACAAAAATGGAATTTCATTTAATTATTTGTCACCAAATTTAAAAAAAGAATAAGCGAGATACCTTGAAAAAAGAAAACTTTCGTTATACAATTTGGCAAATGAACGTCCTGATAATTGTTCCGCAATTAAGTTATCGTTAAGTTATTGTTCCGCAATTCTAAATAAGTTGTTAAAATATTACAAATTTGTACACTCAAATTAAATTTAGATGCAGCATGATGTTTAGCGGCGCATACGAGAAATTTAGGAGTTGAAATTAGTAAATGCTCGAAGAATATCCATCTTCGTCGAGGCTACAGTTGTTGAGTTGCATGACGTGTTGTTTGGGACAATATTTTCCCTAAGCAATGGGAGTTGTGTTTACGTTTAGGCTAGTAGAATATAATATCCCTTATTTTTTATTTTTTTTTAATATTTTATTGAGTTTAATAAACTAACCATTATTTTAAAAAATATTTTTTTTATATATATTAATATAACCTAACGGTATTTATTTAGATAATTATTTTGCTACTATTATTACTTTTGGTAACCATAACTACGAAAACGTTACAACTGTGTAACAAAGAATATTTACAGACAAACTGACGAAATGTAGTACAGTCGACCTTTGTCTGGTATATTATATGGTATGGCTTTGTATGGTATATTATAAATGTATCATCACTGCTTAATTTGATTTATAATTTTTAAAACTTCAACCTGTATATTGTCAATTGATTACCATGTAATATAGTTATATTTATTCGGTAGTCTTGCAGAATACAACAGTATTATTCATCATTATACTGTAATAGCAGTAAGTATTTAATTTAAGTGTAGAAAATTGTTATTATACCGAAATTTAATTAGGCAGTATTTTGAAAAAATTGCCACAAAATGATGAAATTTGAAAATAACGATATTTTTTTTTAATTTTCTTGATATGGTGCAGCTTTTTCTGCTGAACGAGGTAATTCAAATACGTATCCATACAATGTACATAAATAAAGAAGGAAAATGAAACCTTGCTGCTCCCAGCGCTGTCTGTCGTATCTCGCGGAATTCAAATGAAGATAACTTGAAGCCAAACCGACTCACGAACAGATACGTAGGTGTACACCTAGGTATGAAACCATGTTAGGAAATGGCATCTTTCTCTCACCTCATTTTCAGCAAAGATGTAAAAAGGAATATTGCTTCGGAGCATGATCCATTTTATATAAGGTAGATAATACAGCGGATATATCAAATGGCGCTACTCCCTACTTTGATAAGAAATACTAATATAGAGATTGAATATTTTAAACCATTTGAAAATTACATATCTTTGTGCACAGCAAAAAAAAAACTACAAGTCATACAAGTGTGTCATTCGCTTTGACAGTGAGTTAGATGCCACTAATCGTTGCGTCTTTTGCTTGGGTATCGAACATATAAATATGAGTTTCGCAGAAGCCGTCCCGGCAGCTTTTGAATGGGATTCGGTGAAAAAAAAACGACTCCCAAATAATCGGTTTTTCTCGTTGGTTATATAATCGCATCGGTTAAATCGAGTAAATAAAATCGATTTGTTATAATATTAGACTTTTGTGCGATACTTTCTTTTACCTAATTTAATTTTACCGTTATTTAATGTATATTTTAATAACATTCATAGTAGGTAGAAATATAATAATAAAATAAAATAAAATAGAAGCAGAATACCAATAATATTTAAATTTAACACGCATAACAATTACACGATTAAAACAAAACAACAGTCAAATCCACAATAATAACAAACCAAAGAACAAATACCAAAATAAAAAATAACATTAAACCAAATAAACTACGTAAGACGAATTTAAATAGGCAATATCTTGAATATGAATGTATAATAATAATGACTATTGTTTTTGATCGGCTGAAAAATAAATTGAAAAATGAAAAATAAAAAAAAGAAACATTTAATTTCAGCAATTCATATGAATGCTATAGTTTTAGTTGTAGTAGAGCTATAGTTTTAGTTTAATACCCCTTTTAGTTTCTTGCCTTAGATTTGACTCTGACTTCACACCGTACATATCGGCAGTTGGTCTCATTTAGGTATTTAAAATAATAATAATATATTACTATTGAAGATTAAATGCAAAAAACGATGTCTGTAACCGGTTTTAAATCGAATAATACCCGCTTTTAAAAAGTAATTAATTATGTACTACAGGCTATCCATGAGTAATGCGAGTAAAAGCGGACGTAATCTTTGTCGCTCAGCTGCCTCTCCATTATACGAATTAAATGCTAGTCATTTTCCAATACAAACAGTACGTTGGAAGTCGCTCGATGACCCCCTCCCTTAAATGTCATTTGAAAAAATATTGGCAATTGCAGCTCTTCTGTAGCACCGAATAGTTGATTTACTATTTTTCAGAATTTCGCGGCCGTCCAAACCTACTCACAGATATAAAAACAAGAATATTGTAATGTAACGAAGTCCATGTGTTACATCTGTGGACAGCTGAGCTTCATTGAAAATCTAAAAAATCAATTCGCCTGATTTGCATACCAAAATATCAGAAAATATCTGATTTGGCTTACCACCTCCAAATTGCGTAGATATTTTTGTATCACAGGTACGGAACTTATTTTACGCAAAAATTAAATTAAAAATATCGAAATTTCGTTAAAATTCGCTTATCTATATATATAAGACAAAGTCGGGTTTTTTCGAACACTTATAACTCGAGAACGTCTGGATCGGTTTTTATGGTTTTTGATTTGTAATATTTGTCTCCGTCCCGAATAGCAGAATAAATATTAAAAACGAAGATTGAAAAGTTGGCGAAAAATTAAAATAAAAGAAAAACATTTTCCCATACAAAATGTAAATCCGTGTTTTTCTCATGGTCAGTTGTACGTGGCATGTTCACGTGTCGGCAAATCATCCGCTTTATTTCTTCTTGCGCCAAAAAATGTCGTATATCACAAGGTGCTTCAATGAAGAGAATTAAACCGAGTGCATCCCATGCTGCACAATATGTAACTAGTTTAATTCAATCATGTCTTGCTGATACGCAATTGATATACTTATTTTTTAACAGTTTTATATTTCTTTTTGTGTTATCATCTTAATAAAGTAGTGAACTAAATATTTATTTTGTATTCATTGTATTACTTTTATAAAATCATAAATTAAGTTCAGCTAATCTGTAACATGACATTAATTGATTGTTAGGCGGTACGGCGGTATTCATTGATTTTGCCGGGTCAGCTAGTACTGCATATAAAACATTTTTTTTTAGACCTAAATTTTATATTTAATATTAATTAAAAGCTAACATTTTTGTACTTTCAATATTTGTTCATTTAGAAGCATTCTGTCCGTAACGGCGACATTATATTTAATGAAGAAACGTTCTGCTTTTACGCTGTTCAACTAACAGCGTAGACGTAACTAACGCTGTAACGCTTTAAAATCAGCATCAAGTACCCTAGAATATGTTCTTAACATTTTCATCTTCATTCCTATTTACTGATTGAAACATTAGGCGATGAAAATGATTATACCTATCTACCAGCTCATTTTGAGAAAGTTCTCCGGAAAAAGATTTATTGAGAAGTTTTCGAGTAATGTATAGTGGTGAATTTTAGCCACAGATGGGCAAAATAACTGACCAATATGAAATTAGGCTTTATTTGTTGTATTTGATCTCAACTGCAGATACATTTTAGTGAAACTTGCTTCAGGTGCGTATTTTCGCATTTCTTCAAATTTCAAGAAATTTCGCATAAATTCGCATCCATTTTGTAAAAACAAACATTCCGTACCTCTATTCATAATGTATGCTTAACTAATATAATATATTATACAGATAAGTAAAGCCATTCCCGAAATGGGTCCTTTATATTGAGGTACGCTAAGATAACCATGCAATTATCGTTCCCGTCTATGTCAATAGAGTTAATTATCAAGAAAGCTATTTAATATTAATAGCTTATCCAGCTAATACTAACACAACTAATTATAATTGTATATAAGAACATTACCTAACTACCTAGTGACCCTCATTCAATAACAAGTACAGTGATTTAAGAATATTCATAAAAAAACTTCAACAGCTTTTAAAAAATAGACAAACAGTGTTCAAAGTTACAGAGATAGTATAAACCGTATCGTAATATAAACCGTATTGTACGCCGCCATGACACAACTTCCCCTTCATAATACTTTCGATCCTGGTCCGATTAAATTGTTACTACTGCAAGTATTAGCCATTTTTTAGGTCACAGAAGGATAAACAATCTTTATTACGATGTCTGCATAAGTTAGGCCCATTGAGTTAAAAGTCAAAGGTGGGCCAACTGGAATTCGGATATAACATAACGTTCTTTCGGCAAATAATTCCACATGTGAGTTGTTTGCATGGTACTTCTGCTTATCCTCCAATATTGACACTTGTCAAACACAGACTTACTTATTAGATTTAGAGGATACAGCAGATTATATCTATATATCAAAATAATATATTTAATATTACCTCAGGCAGGGTAACATATCACATTTTGAGTAATAATCAAGATAGAATATTTTACTTCAAGGAATACGGGATAATGATATGGTAAGGTATGCAAATTTTATTACTTTACATGAGGATCGGTTTGTCTGTTTGTTTCTACTATTAATTGTGACATTTCACAATGGGCGGGTTTATTTTCATAGACAATCTCTTACAACCAACCCTACTATGAAGTGTTTATATGGATGTGTGGTTGTAACATATGTGCGTCTTGTTATTGCATTCGATCGACAGACTTGAAAATGAAATTCCGTTAATTTTATCCCAAAGGAAAATGGTAACCCAGCAGGGAATCGAACCCGAAACCTTACAATGTAAGATCAGGCGACCTAACCACTGTGCCACCGGGCCGTGTGGTAAACCAGTGGCCGTGTGGTAAATCGATAGTCGTTAACCAGGAAAAAACAATTCATAAATGAAAATTTTGGATATATAATGAATGATATTTTTATTTGATGTGATAATTTTATAATTTATTTAGGATGTCGTTAACTTATTTAATCTATAATAAATTAATCGATGAATGTTTGAAAGTAATTACTTTTTTATAGAATTTTACGTTTTTAATTAGATTTTACTTTTTTTAGCTTTTCGCTAAAATGTAGATAAATTTATTTATTATATTTTCCTTCATAAAATTTTTATTGCTGAAGGTTTTTGCAAAAGTTTGCTAAAAACTGTTAACATTTAACCTACCTACCTTTGGGTTATTATTCAAAAAGTGGGTAATAAATTGTTATTCTTTTTAAATACATTTCTTAATAACAACAAGTACTTGTTTACAATATACCAGACATTCTTTTTACGCAATAGAAAAATTTATTACCATTTTTTTATTTAGAATTTTAGGAACAAGTTGACGTATCACGTACGCTTTATGGGTTTCGGTTTTTTCCTATTATTTTTTTTTTGTATTTGTACTCGAACTTACGTTATATACGGGTTGTTGCGTTCAGGCGATAATATAATGGACGTATTACGTACGTTCGAAAAGGTAGTGAAGTTAAAGAAATATTTTAATCACTTTACAGGGTTTATGAAATTATTGATATTTTAATTTATAAGGTATTAAAAAAATGTAACATTAAAAATAAAAAATAAACTATTTTTATTCCATTTTTTAGATATTTCTCCATCGATTACAAAACATAAGATGTAGAATATTACATAAAAACGTTATCATTTGAAATATATATTTTAATTAGAGTTGTATATAACTATGCGTATAATATTCATAGTTAGAAGGTTTATAATTATGCCTTACATTTTAATTAAGGGATGTGTTTTATTGGCCATTCTGCGTACATTAAGAAGCCAACTGCATTAGTATCATATGGTGTAGGTAAAAGTTAAAGCTGAAAACAAAATATATATTTTTTTTTAATCTCTTAAGTTAGTCCCCAAATAATTTATTATTAATCTAAAAGTGTGTTATGATATTGTAAGTTAACTCACCAACACTTACTTGCAAAATAAATGGCGCGAATAGAATTGCCAGGTTGGCAAAAAATAGCAAAATCCAATTTTCAAAATATTTTTTAGTTTTTACGCCAATAGATATTTTAAGATAATTGGTATAAGAGTATTAACATTTTCCTAAAGATTAAGAATATGATTAAGATTACTTTATCTTAAAGAATGTAATTTTGGTTGATATCGTAAAGCAAGTCTTATAACAAAGTTGCTACGACAACATCCTTATTAAAGAGACGATTTCTGGGCCCGAATAGAGGTTTTGCCATTTTTTGTAACCCTTCGTTTACTCAAAATATGAATTGTAACATTTATATAAAAAAATGTTAGCGTCATGATTAACAGTAGTCGTTATTTCAAGAAAAACTAATAGATTGACAGTAAACATTGTCAAAATTGTTAAAATCTCAGGAGTGAAAAGAAAAAAAAACAGATTGAAAAGACAAACAATAAAAGATTTTCAAAAATAATGCATCGAGCTTTAACGATTACGAAACAAGAGGTTTTGTATTTTATTTTTCAATATTGTATTTTTTTTTCTATAACAATTGTTTTATATTAGGTATTATTTGTTTGAATTGTAAGGAGATCTCTAACTAACGGGTACAACGTATTGTAGTATTGTAGATTTTCTTACAAAATAAACTAAATAATTATATAATTATTTGGACAATAATTAAAAATCATACACTCCCCAAAGTTTCCAATTTTGTTAACGCTTCTCAAATTTAACTAAAAATTGAATTCTCCTTTTACTCTTTGGATATATACACTTTGTCTATTTTACTGCAAATACGACAGTTTGTTTGACATGACAATTATAATCATTTTCATAATTTGAAAATGCATGTATTCTGTGTAAATCAGTTTTTAATAAAAATTACTCAATTTCTACTGAGCCTGAGAAATCGCCCCCTTATCGTTAGTATTAAGACGTTGGAGATAAGGGTTGAAAATCACAAATAATCCACAAAAGTCATCGACCACTGCTTCGGTTCTACATACTATCAACGTACACATTTTGCTTTGGAACTGACTACGAAGTTTATGTATTGTCAACACTCTGAAATAGCAATTTCCGAAACTAATTTTCTGGGGATCCTTCACAGATAAATAAATCCTATTCGATATCGGTGCGCATATTACCATATTATTATAATCTAATCGAGTTTTAATGGTCAAAGTTTATGAAACTAACAGTCAAAACCAGGCAGAATCTCGCGTAGTCAAGTTTTGATAATATTATCATGCTTTGCTTACATTTACCATTCTAAATATCATTATAATAATATATTGCCTTTGTGTATCTAAAACCCGTACAAACTTGAAATAGTAGCTGTAATTTATTACTCTATTTATTATGGTCATTTATCTGCTAGCTTGTTATGATGTTGAAATCGGAGGTTTACAATAAACAACATAATTTTATCAGTAAACCAGATTATATTAGAATGATAAGAAGATTTCGAAAGTGTTTCTTTTTAGGTTATTGATAATAAGTACCTGTATAATTACTCCAAATTACTTATAACCTCTCCCTTATTACTTAGTATGTTTAGAAATTAAATGTAAACCTTTTTTTATTTCTCAATTTACTAATGGAAGCTCTTTTTTTTTAAATCTTAAATGTATTCATTTAATTTTTAATTCACAATCATTAACAATAAAAAGGACATATATAATAAAAAAAATCATAGACGAAAATCCAGTAGCAAAAGTTAATAATATGATATGCCAAAAACTTTTGCCAGTGATCATATTTTAATTTCACCTAACTATTCTATAGCCTGTTCTAAGGCGGACGTTTGAATTGTTGTAAATATATCTATGAGCCTTTATAAAAACCAGGTAATGATAATAACATAATAAAATTTAAAGAATGTAAAAACTAATAGCTATTACTAATTCATGTAAGCTGGACAATCAAAAAAAAATTATAATATTTAAATTAATTTCAGCTGCTGCCCTCAGCCAGTTGGTCCCTGCTGCTTTTCTGATATCGTTCAGGCATCGTAGTTGTGGTCTCCCTATGCCTCGCTTTGTGGTTCTTGGTCTCCACTAGACAAGCCTCTTCGGCCACCTCGCGTCCTACTGCATTGCGACGTGACCTGCCCAGCCCTACTTTAGTATAACGATACGTCCATGACGTCTATCTCCCCCGTGCGCCTTTGTATCTCTATGCTGCGCACTCTGTCGGCATTGCTCTCTGATGTCCAGCATTGCTCTCTCCATTGTCCTTTGGCATATTCTGAGGCGGTTGGCACTGCTCTGCATTAGATGCACTGTTTCAAGGCCGTACGTTTCTACTGGTAGCACGCATGTCTCATAAGCTTTCCGTTTTAGGTTGATGGGCATCGCTTGGTCTCTCAGGATGTAGGCCAGGTTTCCAAGGCCGGTCGAGTCAAGTCATTTCAATATTACTTAGCAATTTTGTTATTACTTTAAATCCGTTTGACAAATTAATTTTATTCATATTCCCAATTTTGTGGTATGAGGTTATTTATTGCTATTTAATATATTATCACTTTGATTTGTTTTGCTTTGTATTTTTATTCATTAGTAAACTTTTGTATCTGTATTTTGTGTTATTTTGTAAACGTTTTTTTTATTAAATTTTAGTAAACACAACACGGAAACTACTTATATGTGTAAAATGACGTGTCTGAAGTGCACTATATATTTTATACCTGATGGGATAAATGAAATGAAAAGTAATTGATAGGACGTCTGGGTTACTCATTATTTTATTATTAGATCGGCCTTCTGAATAAACTTTGTTATCTAAAAGGGCAAGGGATAATCTAATACATCCGTAAGGAAAGTATTTTTCAGCATATCGTGAAAGAAAGTGGGTGAATGTGAGTTCGTAAGGGAATAATTTCTTCCATTAAATCAGTAAAAACCGATATTTAAAGGATATGTTAGAGAAGTAACGTTCATTCTATAAAGAATATTTAAACGAATTAAAAAATATTTCTATATAATTGTCTGATATTAAAAATTATGTTATGGTTCTTGCAAATATGTGATGTGTCTTGATTTTGTCTCAGCCTTTGTTGTCTCAGCCTTTGTTGTACTATTTTTCCTTAAAATGACAAAATACAGAATTCGACTACGTTGTTGTGTGACATTATTGCGGTCAAAGCTGCGTGTACAGCTAGTATTTATGTATGTGGACATTGACCATAACCTGTAAATACAACTAGTGATGTAATTAAGCCAGAATTCATATAGCATGCTTGCTTTTATTTGACTCGTGAATTCGCTATAGGTGTTATGAGAGAGTGGCCGATTCCATTTCACCATCTTCCTGGTCCTGGATCCAAAATTAATCGAAACTACGAGGAACCGCCGAAAGCTGCAAAACCAGCATAGTTAGCTATAGACAATGACAGCTAAACGCGCTTTCTGTTAAGTGTATGAGTCGCAAAAAAATGGTTTAATCCCAAAAAAAAAACCAGGAAGAGACTGGAAGATTTTATGTATAATTTTTATATTTTGAATTCACTAAAACAAGAGGAAACGTCATCAGAAATGGGCCTTTGGTGTGGCCACTTTCAGTCCTTTTTGGAAATCGAAATATTCATGAATGACCACAGAAACGTTCCCAAATATTTCACTCAAATGTTATTATGATATACGGAAGTTGTATGGGGATGATATATGGATAAAGATAATGACCGAAAACTCCGACAGCGCCGGCTGGGGGTATATGACATATATTTCCGTGACAGAATGGCTCTCGTTATACCGTACGCATCAGTGAATCTCGTTTTATCGCAGAGCGCCGCAGGGTAGGTTTTTACACATGGAGAGATAATAAGGTGATACTCCAACGAATACAAATAGATAGGTAACGCGACTCCGTAAAAATCTGATGAATAACATTGCATAGGCCACCTTTAAACTCTAACCTAAAATGCAGTCGAAATCCTTCGAAAATTCTTTCCAAAACTTTCGAAATTTCAGCTTGAAATCGGTGTCCTTTTATTAGAGAAAATGCATAGGGGTTTTTAACATGTCTTTGCTTACTGCGTTGACAACTCTCTTCGAACAATCTGCTTGACATGCCTCGCATCTTTTGCTACGAACGCTTTTGTGCTGATCACGGAAACTGTGGTGGTTCTATCTCCGGGATATTCAGATCTTAATTGAGCCATTTCATGTGCTTGCTATTAAAATGCTAGTACGCTTCGTCAACTTTCAGAAGAGGCTTCAAAGGCACGACATAAGAAGCACGGAATTTTTGTTTTTCGCATACCCGTAAGTCGTCAAAAACGAAAACTAATCAAGGCTAGATGTCGGCTGTGCTAGATGTCGGCTGTGCTAGATGTCGGCTGTGCTGATGACTTTTGAATCGTTTATTTCGAGTATAAGAAAAAATACTTCCAAAAATTCCAATGACAAAATTCGGGAATTGTTAATAGAGACATCATTAAACGAATCTTATGACGTTAGTTTACCTAGTAATTTATCATTAAGTGACGAGGAATTGACATCGTAATCGGAATAAATGTAATAATTTAATTTGTTTTACGTTTAATTTAATATTGTCTGAAATGTTAACCAATATGGATTTTTTTATTTCACATATTATATTTACTTAACAAAACGATTAAAAATGGATGATAACTTTTGCAAGTTTATGATCAACTCACTAAACCAATGTTGGCTAACGGTTCAGAATAAGGGCCATTATGTAATATTTCGATTTTTTTTGATTCATTATAATTACTGTATTAATTTTCTGCCGTATTATTATTTTTATTCTGCGTAGAAATACAATTAAAATTAAATTTTCTATACAGCCTATTTAATTTTATTAATGTTCTGTTTATGAGTTTTTTAAGATATAAAATCAATATTTTTTCCTCAGTACACTCTATTAAATAATTTGAATAGCATTATTTTCAATCTATTTATTGATATATTTAATTCGTGCAGAAATGTTAGAGTTATGATTTTTGTCTCCCATCTCCGCATACATTCGAAGCACTGTGTGGCGGGTAGAAGGTGTATGGCTCCAAGAGGCGAGGCAGACCTGAATTATCTCATTTGAGACAGCACATCTTTTTTTGGGAGACCATCCCCAGAATCGATGTTTCTTTTTTGCATTTTTGTGACCAATCTTGATAACAAAACATTTATATTATATTATACATAAATATTATACATAAATAAACATAACCTTTATATTATACAATTGAGCTGATTGTACGCCGTGTGTGCGCCTCTGAATGTTTTTATTACAAAGAAACGGATTGAACACCAGGTGTACAATGTAAAATAAAATAAAAAACATTATCAAATTGAATAAAATTTTATCCAAAAATAGTCAGGTAACATAAACACGTTATTTTTGTTTCAGTAATGAAGAAAATAATATAATCCATATACCTAAATAAAAATATTTTGTTATAAAAGCGGTAGGGAATTTTCCTG
>OX155958.1:21543701-21548701 GCA_944548615.1 Micropterix aruncella
TTGCATTCAAAAAAAATAATGTCTAATATCTCGACGCTGCAACAACACTTTACACTTGAATGAAAATTTGCACTTGTGTGGCCCAAACTACTTTTCACTGTATGTGTCCCTTCGTATGAAATCCCCACTGCGTGTGCATTACGTGCTGAATTGTGTGAATTTACAGCTAGTGTCTTTTCACGTAAATTCTGTTGTAATAGTAAGTAAAGTGAAATGTTACGACTTTTATCTGGAGTGTGTCCCTCGGGTCGCGGTGTGCCGGGGCTGCTCTGCCAAGGGGTTGCCCCGTTGCGTGAGTGGGTCCCGGTTCCGTAGGCTCTCGCTCGTCTACGTGGCGGTGTCCGGAGGTCAACGACATGTTGGCGTCAGTGGCTGTGCCACCTCGCTCTGACTTGTCGCAGCTGTAGTATCGTGCTGGTGCCGTGTTGCCGTGGTGTGCGTCTGCTGCACATGGGTCCGCATGCTGGAAATCCATTTTTTGCACGCTGTAAAAGTTCGTTTTGATACGGTTTGTGAACGGGAAGAGGTGTGAGAGGGATAAGGCGAGCCTCAGATTCTGACATTGAAGTTAGAAGTCTGTGCGGGAGCGGTAACTTTACATTTCGATAAATTAACTATACCTAAGTTTAGTATTTTTCTAGTTCTTGAAAGGAAAAAACAATGTTTACATAGTGAACACAAGAGAAGTTAGAGAAAAGCTTTTTTTTTTAAATAAAAAGTAAAACGAAATAAAATTAAAAATTAAAAATTGTGTAAACAAAAGAAATGAAACGACATCTCGTCATTATGGTGTTATGAAAACAATACGATGAGGGTTCCTTCCTGCTATGTGCAGGTGAACTCTAAAGAAAAGCATAAAAATATTATTTAAAAAGAGAGAAAAGTTTTAATGTCAAATAAAGGGTTTTTGTACGCAATATCTTTATTGACGGAATTGCGTACAATATTGATGAGTACGTTGAGGGTTACCATGTACAAAAATTTAAATATAAGAAAAATAATAATAAAAGTCTGGATACAAAGAAAAAATAAATAAGCCAAATAGTTGCCAAGTTATTGCAGGATTCGCCGTATATTTTGTCGCCTAACCTTTTGTAGTAAGATATTATGGATTCAAAAAAAAAATCTGTATATATAGAAAATGTGTGTGATCTAAGTGAGGTAAATACCTGTTAATAGATAAAAATATAAATGAGAATAAAAATCTCATGACATAATGTGGATGCATCGCCGGGGTCGTTGGAAAATTGTTCGGAAATAATGGTTGTGCAATGATAAAATAATTATTTATATTATACTTCAGGAGCCGGTTTATGTATATTTAAGATAAAGTGTCTTTCTTGTGCTCTGACTACAATTGTAGTATGGCATATTAAATAATGTTGCTGTATTTAGCATAATAAATGTGACTGTATATATGAAGAAAAATTGTATGAAAAAAATAATATTAGGTAAAACATGGGATATGGTTAAACCGGCCTGTTTTAGGTGAATCACAAGTTTAGTCGGAAAGACGGTCTATTTTTTGTATAATAGCGTCCGGATCCCAGAAATTTTAATTTTCGTGGGCCGGTGTCATCCTCCTTTTGTGTCAAAACAAAAATATAAAATTTACATATATAATTTAACTTGATTTGTTGAAAATTAATAACATTTTATGGTCCGAACATATTGGATTTTCTATATCTTTATAATTTGTTTGTTTTAGGGTGTGGAATTTTATTTTGGGAACCTACAATATTCAGTGATTTGTGGGCGTGGCAACTGACATGTTTTTAATATCATGCAGCTGGGTCTCGGTTGTTAAGGACTTCCAATTGTCCATTCTCTTGTTGGAAATGTTACAATAGTGACCCTAGCCCGTGATTCGATGATTTTCGGTCACAACTTCTTCATCGGGTAGGGGCACCTAACATAGGACTTGTGAGATCCTGAGTTTTCAAATTAAATTGTATCTACAATATGTTATACCGTTGGTGTGTATATATTTATATGTATGTCGAGGGAGAATAATATTATAGGTATTCGACTTCAAATTTTCCTTTCGCCACGAGTTCATTCTCTTTTCTTTCTTCTCCATTCGACGTGTTCCTTTCGCTCTCCTTTCATACTAACTATTGGTCTCATACTTTTGTACGATTCTTGACATGCTATTTTGCTATATTAATATAATAGAAGCCATATTGTAAATAAATTCGTTTTGATATGTATATTTTTTAATCGAGTGATATATGGGAAAACTACTAAACAATACCTTTATATATAGGTCATGTAAATGCCTTATTGTGGATAAGTAATCCACTCCTTGACAGATGCAAGGTCGAACGAGGTCTTTCTTCAGCTAAAGTAAAAATTATCTGCAACGTTTTCGCATTCTACTAGAGCCTGTTCGCTATACAGTTGTTCGAAGCTATGACGTGCGATAAAATGTAAAGAAAAGAATATATAAAATAGTAGGTACAGTGTACCCAAAATTAGAACGCGACTGATTTTAACTCTTGCCGGTCTAATGGCGTTTTCGTCTAAAGTATAAAAAGGGATAAGTACCACCAAACCCCAAAAATATTATAATAAAAACGCAAGTAGCGTATATTTTTAGGTCAAGAATTACCTCAATTCTAGGTTGGTTTACAAGGCTTTTTTGTTAAGGGACAGGTCATTTATTCTGAAAATAATGAAGGATAGTTTACATTTTAGGATTATTTTGGACGTACTAACTCATGCCAGATGGCTCTGCCGTCTGGTATGGTTTTTTATTAAAAAAAAATAAAAAAATAAAATGTGAAGTACATGTATACTTTTAAAACTTATTATTATTATTATATATATATATTTTTTTATTTTTTTTTTTTTATTTGGTGACGGTATATTGTCGATTAATTAAGTGACCTGATATTACTTTATATTGTGGGTTCATTGATTTTATGTTATGCTATTTTTGGGGAAATGTTTATTTTGTCTGTCTCACGGCGGGGGGTTTGCTTATTATTATTATTATTTTTGTACATATATTGTTTGTTTACACTTTTCTTTCTTTTTGTGTTTGTGTCTTTCATTTGCCTTTTTCTTTCTAGAGTTCCTTAGGAACGTGCCTGAATCTGATCGTTTTAGCCCATTCGACTCGTAAATCGCATCTGTCCCTTTGTTTTGCTAATTTTTTGCGAGGTCCTTTACGTGATAAACGCCCCTGCTGCGACCGTTCTCGTCAGCTATCTCGTATGCAGTGGGTGATTTTTGTTTGCAGCGATAGTGTATTTAACATAACGCTGGCCGAGTTTAGCAGTTGCGTGAATGAAGTGTAGTTATGTGTGAAAATGTGTGTTGTAATGTTACTAGTATGTGTGGTATTATTGTTTGAAATAAAAAAAATAGAAATAAATGTTAGGTGAAACTGAATACGAAGTGTATTGTTGTTTGTTTTATTCTATGTTGCTCCTTATTGGATGGTTTAAGAAAGAGAAAGGAAAATAATAAAAAAATTGTTTTGTTTGTATTTATTGAAGTGTTGAGAATTTATTATCGTTAGGGCTTGAGAAGAAGAAGAAGAATGTTATGTTGTGTTGTGTTAAAGAAGGGTTGGTTCGAAGTGTAGTGTTGTTACAATATACTTTGTGTATGAAAGTATTAAGTTGTTATGAATTTATCAGTGTTATGGAATGAGACGAAGAAGAAGAAGAAATGTTTTGTTATGATATGTCAAAGAAATATTAGTTCGCAGTGTGGTGTTGTTATTATTTTTTGTGTGTAAACTATTAAAGTGTCGTGAATCTATCCGTGTTATGGAATGAAAAGAAGAAGAAGTAGGTCCGAATCGCGTTTATCGTTTTGTCTATAAGCGGCCTAAATGATAATTAGCGGTCGTGTGTGTGTTTCTTTATACGGTCTATGTGCGGTGTATGGTACGTTTACTTGGTCTCGAAGAAAATCTGAAAAATGTTGAAGACGATGCGAGTTACGAGCTGAAATGTCAAAATCTTATAAGCACCTACCTTGGTAGTCGTTATTCAGGCGCATGAAGTCGCGATTACATATTACAGTGTACAATATTATGTTTGAAAATTGTTCCCACGTACGTATGACGTGCGTGGTATTTCAGTAGTCGGATAAAGTGAATGTGATACTAGGGAATTATTTGGTATTTTTTTAATTATGCTCCGAACTTGTTATATTTTGTATGGGGGAGTGCGGTGTATTCATGGCTAGATTGTGGTATTTAGTAGTATTATTTTAGTATTAAAGTATTTTGTGGTATTTATTTGAATTGGCTTGGGTGATCTATGAGAGAATGTCGGGTGGGAAAGTATATTGCGCGATAACGCGGTATTTTTCCTAAAATGGCCAGAAATGTGGCCTTTAAGTTGCTATGCGAATGACAGTTGTCAAAAATTTTCGTTTTGTACCGTTCTTTGCGAATATTCTGGAATTTTGTGCGATTTTACTATGATTTTAGCTTGGATGTTCAATGTTTTATGCCGTGAGACAGCGGGGGTGTCGTTCGGTAGGGCGGGAAGGTGTGGATTGTTGTCTGGGGGCTAAATATGTGTATATTTCGTATAGTGAAAATAAAAATGGCCGTTTCAAAGAAGTAATTGTTACTATATATTTATAGAAAAAAAAATAGTGTGTATTTAATCGCTAGCGCGTATATTGCTAGGGTAGGGTTTAGGGTGGGTGTATTAGTAATTAGAGTATTTTGGATTTCAAAATTTGAACGCCGAAGTGGCTTATTGTAAAAATATATGTAATTCAAAAAAAAAATGTCTAAATACTGGGTGTGGCGGGTGGGAGAAATAACTATATAATTTGTAATTAGAAGCCACACGCTGGGCGTCAAATCTGTAACGTCCAGAGCGGGCTATATTAGCTTTGTTATATAAAAAAAAATATATTTTATTTGAAATTGATGTTACCTCTACTTTTGAAAAAAAAAATTTTGCCCCACGTTCAGGCGTCAAATCTGTAACGTTGCCCGTTTAACCTTTCGTAATCCTAAACAAGTA
>OX155958.1:21553701-21830701 GCA_944548615.1 Micropterix aruncella
CCCAATGTATTCTGTTAAGGACTTTGAGTGTATTGATTTTCCTAATCTTCCATAATTATTTATATTACAATCTTTTCTTATTTTTGATTTTTTTAAATTTTCTAATTTTGATTATTTACCTTACTAAATACAAGCATTGATTATCAAAGATGGATTATAATATAAAAAATTATATTGACCATTTCTATTGCGACATTGTTATTGATTTAATTTTATATTTTTTATAATCTTAATTTTACTGTTTTATAACCGAAACTTCGTTTTTATATTTTGACTATCTGCAGAATTTAAGCAGTTCCAATTATTTTAAAAAGATCTTAAATCTTTATTTTAAATTGAAATATTAATTGTTTTACCTACAATTAAAAAATAATGGTCGATATTTAAAAAAAATATTATACCACATAAGGTATAATACCAGTTACTCAACTTGACTATACCAAGAGTAGGGTTTCCTACCAACTGGCTTATTTGAATAAATAAATAAAAATAAAAAAATATTTTATAACGTTATACCTTCCTTGAGTGACGGGTTTGCCCGTAGTAGCTGACGACTCCATTTGCAAGACTCGCTGCAAAATGGTCCAATTTGATTCAAGTTTAGGGAAAAGATATGTAACATTTTTGTGTTTATTTTTAAAATGTAACATTTTTAATATCAAAACTTGGTTGGTACTGTTAGTAAGATGATATATTATATCTTAAAGGAATACATTTTTTGAGCAAGAATAAAATGACAATGTTATACGTACTACAAACAATAGTTGATAATTAGGTAACCTAAGAATATTTTTCAGTACACTATTTTATCTGTCTCATGTAAGATTAAAAAAGGCAATTACTTTTAGGCAAATAAGGCGTATAATATGCATGTAAGAAACATAAATGACAACAAAATAACTTCGGTAAGCGTTATAACTGGCAATATTCAAACCTTCGACCAATAAATACCTTCTATTTCATTCAAAACCGCCTTTCAATACGGAGATAACTCGCAAGTTGATACCACCACCTCACACCGAACAATTTGGAGTCTTGTGAGGGGTGGTCCCTCACAATAGAAAAATCGGTAATCCTTAGTTGGATTCTTCTTCTGTCGTGGAAAATCTCGCTAGAGGGATTGTTATCTAAGAAACCCGAAATAATAAATATTAAGTCGGAATCATTGATATCCCTTATCAAAACAAACGAAAATATATATGATTGTTGACTTGGAAATGTCAACCCTTTGTAAGGCGGAACTAAATATTTTTCATTGACTCATAGGATTGATGAAATATTGCATAAACCATTTAAATGGTCCCGTCTCCCATACACCACCTGGCGCAGTCTTAACAGACTGAGGGTGGGTGTGACAAGATACCGGGCTAATCTCGTTCGCTGGGGCTACACAGAGAACCATATATGTATGTAGAGCGCTGCAGGATGAAGACCACCTCCGATCCTGCCCACAACTGTCAACATCTATCACACACCAGGATCTGCAAGAGGCACACGATAAGGCCATCCAGGCCGCATATTTTTGAAGAGACATGTCCTGAAAAAGCCCGGACACGTTAAAAAAACTAGGTTTCAGCGAAGTTAATTAAATCGGTTATTTCAAAAAAGGATTTGATTGTTTTTTTCAGAAATGCGTGGGTGTTTTCGATAGAAATCGATTCATTTTACGTAATACAAATCAAATTGCAAAGAACACTTCTAGGTTGGTTTCACAGATAATGTTGCGTATTGCCGAGACAGCGGAAAATACCCGAAAGCGAATTACCCCTGCGAAGTGACATTATTTTGAAGTCACTACTGCGTAAGAAGCGCTTACTTTAAAAACGAAATCGAAAGCGCCAAAGCTCTATACTTTAGACAATCCGGAATTTGTAAATCTCTTATTCTCCACCGTAAAGTCTTTTGTTAGTGTATTCGTATTATTACCCTTTCGTTGAACTATCGTTGTTTTGAACTACAGGTGTTTGCTTTTGTTTTGCTAGTCGTCTTCACTATATTATATAAACGATCTATCATCCTTCTTGTTATTTTATTTTTCCTAAAAAAAAATCCTTAGAAATTTTTTAAAAGTGTTCTTTTTTTTTTATTTCTGTGATTTTTTCAGACTATCATCTATTCCACTAACAAATATAATTTCAAGCGGTTTATTCATTTTAAATCTATACACAGGGCTTATTTCAATTCGGATTGAAAAGTATCGATTAGCGTGTTAATTAGTACTTCAAGCTGGAGAGCACTTCAACGGTATTTAACCTGGAAATTACACTGTTTTTTCTTTACGTAGCAATATTTTTCGGCTATTGGAAAGAAATTTTGCGGCTCACTTAATATTTACAGTCATATTTTGGCTCTATATAGCATCATTGCCGAAACGTCGGGTGAAACAAATCACGCAGTAAATCCTTTTATTATGTATATAATATCAAGCAGCCGCGATAATCTTCGATTTTAAATCTTTTACGTTGTTTTATAGATGTTGTGTTTTATAGATCCCACATTTATAAACATTTAACCTTCCGATATTTTATGGCTAAATATGTACAGTTCTTGAAATATTTCATTTAATTATTTTGAAGTCATCTATATCTACAGTACACCTTGATTACAAATAATTTATAAAGGTAAATAAATGTGATTGCGATGTGTCTAAATTGTCAATAACTTTAATTATCATTAACCTAAAGTGTCCCGACGAAAAAAGAATTTTTTTATATTATAACACGGGATAGCTAAGTCTGGCGAATGTCCTCGCGGCTCTGCGCACTAATTAAAGAATAATATTCAATTTGTTTCCCTACATCAAAAACGATGATTTTTAATAATTATTTTTTTAAGAGATTTTTCTTATGTGTTCAATTACTCGTATTATTATGGTTGGCATATGTCCGACCTGCAAACTGTTTTTCTCACAATAGGTTTTTCGATATTATGGTTCGTAATAGATTACCTACTATGGACTTTAACGCTTCGCCGAGTTTTTAAAAGAGCATGTTTATATATAAGAATTATTACTTTCGGATTAACTAATAATTCTGTCCAGGATTCTCAAAATACATTTCTCAGAGGCAGGCAGTCGATTAAGTACAATATTTTGAATAAATTCTTTTGGAAAACGAACAGATTTTGAGGCAACAGCCCTAGTAAAAATTGATCCACATAAAAATGTCTTTGATGACAAACAACTCCTTAATATTTGTGAGCATTAACAAAGCAATCAGACAGGCAATTCGCTTCCGTACCATACATTCGAAAAATATATTTTTTGAAAAACGGGAGGAGTCTTCAGTTTTCGCCATAGTAATAATAGATTGAAAAGAAAATACCATTCTAACGATACACAACTGAATTTAATTAGGGAGGATACCAATCGTCATATATTTTTGCCCAATCTCCTTTTCATGGCATATAAGAAAACTTGGTATTGGTTAGAAATCGTTCGAAACAATTAGAATGAATTGGCCGACAGCATCAGCATAAGAAGAAAATCAACATGGGTTTGATACACCCGTTATAATAATTAGGAGGGTTAACAGATCCCAGTATGTTTGTTTTATATATCGTTCAGTCATCTGGAGAATGCGACAAAGTTCAGACAAAGAGAAAGAAAAACAACAAGGGCAACTCATGAACAATCGGAGGCTCGGCGTCTGGAGCTCTGTGGCACTTTTGGTAGCATAAAAATAGAAGGGAGGTAGAATTCGGAGGGCTGCTGGTGGCGGAATAGCTTAGGTTAAAAGCATAATAACAAAACAGATACGTCACATTTTTTCAAAATGATCATAACACGAAAATTGTGCTAGAATACCAAAAGATCCAAACATGTATCTACTTGTCGTATTTGTAAATATTGTCATAACCAAATTGGATTCAGAGGATACAAAAATGCCTGCGCCCGGTTTTGTAAAAATGCCTGTCGCAGGCGACTCTGCCTCGCCAATTTTGTATGAAAATTGTAATCTAACTATTATTTCTCTCTGATAAATTAGGCTGATCGCAATTTGCGATTGGAATTGCGATCACATGCATAAATTATCTGCCTGCGAAAAGGGCACTTTCGCCTACGCAGCTGCAAACCTGTGGAATGGTCTGCCCAATATCCATGGAATGGATCAAACAGGGATATCAGATCCAGGTCCTTAGTAGCTCTCAGTTCCGAGTTTTATGTTTATTACATAAACAAGTTGAAGAATATGATATACGAGTACACAGCTATTATTAAAATTCTCATTTAGCATCTACTACACACACCCAACCACTCCAATATGATCTTCCTTCAAAATTATCTCTTTGCATCTGCCTACCTGGTAGTGAATTTTTACTGCTCTTTATATATATTATTAATGAAATAAATGATTATAATATTAAATTTCATTTTCCACTATATAAATACTAACGTATTAATAAGGAATTTATAGTGATTATACAATATTTTAATTTTGTGATTTCAGTTTATTTACATATTTTGAGATCCCACGAACCCAGAAAATAGGATTTTAAATATGTATATCAGCCTGCTTGAGTAGACGGATGAGTGTTGGGAAGTCATTGTATTTTTTATCCTGACTCGATCTTAAACTACTTGCCAATATTGTTAAAAAATATTTTAATATTTATACATGCTAATATTTCGAGATATGTTTTTAAACTTTTATCATAAAATGGTGATCGGTTGCCATACAAATATTTCGTTTTTAAGCTCGTCATCAAGGCCTGTGGAGTCAAGGATATTAGCCTGATTAGGCCAAAACTTGGCATAGGTAATATAAACAGGTACTCCCATTTTTGTATCAATATCCAGAGCCAAATTTTCGATTCTGAATGTGGGAGTAAACTGAAATGTAGGAGTAACCCAAAAAAAAAAACAAAAATATGGCTTTTAAAAAAAATCTATTACAATGGTTATGATTGACATGGTTATATTGTCATGTCATGTCATGTGTCATTACATAATTATATATTTTATTTTTCTTATTACTATCTATTTAATAATAAATTAATTTATTACCATATATATACATGTTTATGAATCTATTTACTGTTTTTCTGCTCTATTTACTTTATATTTACTCTTTTAATACTTTGGACTGTTTAGTAACTTAGCAATTACTTTTCAGAATATTTTCTGTTTGTTTAAAAAACCCTAATAATGTCACTTTTCACTTTTAAAATGCTTATGTATTTTAAACTTTTCTTTTCTATAGAATAACGCACTATATGACCGTTTAATTGGTGGAAACATATAAATGGTTTATGATTGTTATATTTTGATTAAGTAAATATGTTTTTTGTACTGTTTGTTTCCTGAATAAAATAAAATAAATAAAATTATAGATAATGGTTATTACAAGTTGATTATGGTATGTCCAGGGCAGTTATAATATCCCCTTAGTGTTAAACATTGCATTCAAATTAAATATGAAGAAAATAGATTTTTATCATTATAATGCGTCATGTTGGATGACAGTACATGTACGGCATGTTATAATGTTATTTTGATTTTAAAAATAATTAACAAAAAAGAAAACCTGTATTCTATTTTTAATTGATATTCGGAAGGATTAAGGTTTCACAATTTCTTACAGACAACCTTATTATTATAAAATAAAATAAATATACAAAAAGCTAATTTCGTCGGCTAAAGTCATATACAAAGTAATAAAAATATATTTAAAAAATATAAAACCACTCTTCAATAGGACAATAAATATAAGATTAAAATGATGACTTCAGTACATTATATTTTTTAAATCTAATATAATTTGATTATAGAATGCTTTGAAAGTGTTACGAAAATAGATAACAAATAAATCCATATTTAATGTTAGACTAAAGACCTAAGGAAATATAACATGAATCATATTTTAATTTATTTTAAATAGAAAAAATACTAAAACATATTAAAGTCGTATGTTACTAACGTGCTAAACATGAATATATTTTAATGTAGTTAACCACCTTATTCATATTACATGAGTAGGTATATGAAAAATAATAGCTGATATAATTAGTTGGTTACGCTTATCTATGTGTACGATAATATAAAGGACATATTACAAGGTTGAATTCTGTTTTTCAATGTTCAATGAGTAATGAAATTGCACCATGTAAATTTGAAATTGAATCATTCAATGCCATTGAACAATCGCATTGAACATTTCCAGCAAGACCGAATTCTTTAATACTGGCTGATTTTTCAATACTGGCGTTCAATGATCAATGCATTGATCGCATATTGAACATGTAAACACGTGCATTGAGTGATTCAAATCAATTCAGTCACGGGCGCGGACCTGTTGCGGAAGGACGTCGCCAAGCACGCCCGATCTCTAATCATAGTACTCTCTTGCTGAATTGCTGGAGCCACCATTTTTATAAGTTCTTCAAATTTAATTCCATTCATTCGAAGGTGATTGGTGTAAGAATCCGGATCTTCTTCTGCCAATTCTCTCAATAAACAATTCGAAACTCCCAAGTGCATTCTTCTCGATATCCATGGTCGCACCCACCAGCGTCGGCGATTTCTTCTCTGATTTTTGGTTAATTTATGTAATAAAATTAAATGTTTACAAATTAGATTGATTCCAGCGCGTACGACTTAATTCGACGATATTATCGCGGAAAATACATTAAATCATTCAATTATGAGCTGTACGTCTATATTGATGCTTTCAATACGAATAGGCAATATTGCCCTTTCAATTGTATTGCTTCAATTTCATTGAACCGTCTAACTTTGCCTTAACTTTATACAGTTTCAATTAAGTTTAGATATTCCGATATGATGCTAAAATCTATCAAATTATAAATTTATATTATATTGAATAATTACAATAAAATAAATTAATAGTTTAAAAAAAACACTAAAAACACGCTTTTATAAATGCACGTAAAAACCAAAAAAATCAGAGGTCCGTGTAGAAGGGCAAGGCTAATTAATTACAACAGGGTTTCGCCCGGTTCCCTGAGGTGACGCTAGCGACATGATATTATTAAACACCCTCATGCCATTCAGTCCTCGGCACGTTTCACACCTTGGCTTGGGTGGGATCTTTAACGACCTACTACCCTATTGAAGCGTATATAGATATATCAATATTATTCTATTTACACTCTCCATGTACAGGTCTATATACATTTTATACAGGCACCTATGTCATTATTTGCGTTATAAACACTCAATATTTACAAGTCAATATATAATAGGTTTGTTATAACCTTGAAACCTGATCGTGTTCAAAGTCCATTACGTGACCTTTCTCACAAGTGCAAACACGACTATGATACGATATTCCATCATGGAATGCCAGTTCCTATCTTCCGGCTTCATCATCAGACCTTGAAACTTAATCGTGGTCAAAGTTTATTACAAGACCTTTCTAACAAGTCCAAGCACGGCTATGATACGACATTCCATCATGGAATGCCAGTGCCTATCTTCCGGCTTCATCATCAGACCTTAAAACCTAATCGTGATCAAAGTTCATTCCAAGACTTTTCTAACAATTCCAAACACAGCTATGATACGATGTTCCATCATGAAGTTCCAGTGTATATCTTACGACTCCATCATCAGATCAGTTCGACAGTACCATATTATTGTATTGTCATCAGAACTACATACAGCTGCCAATTTTCATGACGCTACGATCCTTGGAAGATGGTTAAATTAGTTACCTTAGATTCCATTACATAGTTAGTTACATACAGGTCGACCTAATAAAAGCGTGTTAATATACCCGTATTAGACTTTCACTAACCGTTTTGCCGATCAATGGGCTGGTGTCCGACTCACCAGGGTAAATGATGTCATATTTAATATAATATTTAAATGCATTGATTTGAAATTTAATATACTCTGGTGAGCTGCCTCAAGAGGGAATAACCTGATAAACTGGTATTTCTTTTAACTGTTATAATTATGAAAATACGATTACTAAAATATAAATATGACTAATAAGTTGCTAAAATACATAATCAAACTACATTATATATACATACATGATGGTATATCGAAGAGAGCAACTTGAGCAACTTCATTGGTTTCCTATTCGCGATCGAAGAAATTTGCATACGTTGTCGCTACTCTACAACATACTCAATAACCCCTTTTCACCCTTCTATCTCAAGGAGAATTTCCACCCTTTGGGAGGCCACGGTCTTCCACTTCAATCAAGCCGGGATAACACACTCGCGATTCCGATACAACATTCTTCTGCTTACACGCACTCTTTTACAGTCCATTCTGCTCGTTTATGTAATCAGCTCCCTCACTCTATCAGGCATGCACCTTCGTTGCTTACTTTCAAAAAGTTGTTAAAGAAACATTTATTTTTACACAGCCACTAACCAAATATCTCACCTTGACCTCTCCTTTATCCGTCCCTGGGCAACCTTAGCATACGTTACTGACATATATTTGTATAAGTTAATTTTAAATTTAACTTTACTACTTCTTTGTGTATTGTACTGTGAAAATTAGGATTTCTGTTATCAAATGGTTGACTGTCAGATATCGCTATAGCGATAAGTCCGCCATTTGTGCATAAATTGTCTTTTTTATAAAACCAGTGTAATATTCATCAAGTTATGTTTTTATATCACAATAAACTTATTCTATTCTTTTCTATTCTATAGGAGAGCCAATTTTATTTCCTGAGTAAGTCACACTCTCATGGTATTAGGTCAATATTTGATTATTACTCAATTATTTATAAAATATATACAGCTAAACAACACCATATTAAAGGTGAAACTTTAGAATAAAAAAATAGCCTTCCTCCTTCCCTCCCACATTGTATGGATAAGTTGAATCACCCACTAATGAGAGATGGATCTAGCAAAATAAAAAATATTTTGAAACAACTTTTTATTATTCAACGTGCGTTTGGTAATTCAAACTTTCTTGCAGCTCCATTGTTTCTAATGCGCCAGCACAAGCCTTAACAGAGTTGGTTAGATAAACCTCAGTCCATTTTCCTCTACAAGTTCCTTTTTTCCTGTCATTATTGAATTTCCTGTCATTATTGGGAATTTCTGAAAACGTGTTTTTTTCTCTCATTAAAACCACAAACCTCAGCAAGGACCAAAATCTCAGAAATCCGAATTTTAAGTGGCACATCTCTCTAGCAATATATCGGGTCCATCTCTCCCAAATCGCGAGGAGAGACGGTCCACCACTAAAGGCATTTACTTTTATCAAAATTGTTGAGGCTATATTGAAGCTTTGAGAACATGCAAGTACAGTGATGCTAATTTTAATCTTAAAAATTCAATATTCGCTACATACCTTCAATTTGACTGTAACCATTAAAAAAAAATCTCTGTGTAACCATTTTTTACAGTTTTTCAACAACAAAACAAAATACGGCAGTTTTTTTTGTACACTTTGCAACTGGTTTCAAAGGACGACTCCCGTGTTGAAACATTTAAAAAAAATATTTGTAGTTTGGGAGAAATTTAGATTGTCCGTCTCTCCCGCTGGTCCATCTCTCATTGGCCCATACATACCATTGCACCCTAGAAAGGTAATAAAACCATGGGGAAAATATTTCTAGTTTCTCCAGTCTACCCTACCTACGGGGTATTATATTATTATCTTCTTCTTTCTATTCATTATTCACTCGCTCGGAGAGCGACCCTCCGACTTCTGTCAATCAGAAAGCGTAGATCGAGGACCGCTTTGCGCCGATTTTGCGAATCCCCATTCGTGTCGCATCTATTATGGATACGCTTAATTTCTGATTCAATCTGTGGCGGGGTAGGGGAAGAGGGAAGATATGGATCGCCTGCCGTCAAAATGGCGCCGTGCGAGTAAGAATGTAAAAAATCGATTGCGATGAGTATTATGAGATATCTTCCAGGGGAGTAGAGCGTCTATTTGCCGCGCCCGCACAATCAACAACGCTGTTCGGCAAGGAGAATTGTATGAAATCAGAGGGGGCATCCGAGGGGTTTCCGGAAATGTACCAAGGTCAGAGGAGGAGCTCTATACGATGGATTAATTTGATCGTATTTTAACCTTCTGGTAAATCCTCAGTACCGATTAAATGCAGGATGCTGCCTAATGATCGAAATCGTTTGGTTCAATATATGGAATTGCACAATGGTGGGAAAAGCTAAGGTAAAAGACGATCTACAAATTACTTAACGCCCGGTAGCAGGCAAAATGTCTATAAATCCTAATAATAATATTATAAACGCGAAAGATTGTATGTATGTATGGATGTTTGTTACTCTTTCACGCAAAAACTACTGAATGGATTTGATGAAACTTTACAATAATATAGCTTACACATCAAAATAACACATAGGCTATAATTTATAAAGATATATGGTTTTCTATCATCATTATCACAATTTTCTATCACCACGCGGGCGAAACCGCTGGGCGCAGCTAGTAATATATAAATACGTAGCTAAAGACTCAATGTACTATGACATCAAACATTTATACATAAATATGTTTTATGTAGTTAGAAATCCATTGACGAAATTTGTTAATAAATTATTAGTAAAAGCGGATTTTTAAAAACAAGCTTTTATTAAAATGCTCTGTCCCGAGCCAACCCTGGGTGCATTAGCCATGTCATGGTGTAATTAAGAAAGGGCTATCATAATTAATTGCGTATACAGAATTCCTTTTCTGTGCTGTCGACCGTTAAGGAGTCCCCTCTTTGGAAGTCAACCCTGGGTCCATCAGCCTTTCCGTGTTGACACTTTGAACGGCCTATCATAATTGAGATCGTCAACAAAATTTCGTTTCTATGCTGTTCACCGTTGAGGAGCCCCCTTGTCGAGAGCCAACCCTAGACGCAGCAGCAATGTCATGGTGAAACTTAGAACGGGCTATCATATTTAAATGCGTATACTAAATTTCGTGGCTGTGATGTTTACCGTTGAGGAGTCCCCTCGTCGGGACCCAACCTTGGGCTCAGCTCAGCAGCCATGTTATTGTGAAACGGCCTATCACAATTGAATACGTATACAAAATTTTGTTCCTGTGCTGTTGACTGTTGAGGAGTTTCCTCCGAAGCTAACCCTGGGCGCGGCAGTCATGTCATGGTGAAACTTCTAACGGGCTATGTAATTGAATGCGTATACAAAATTTCGTGTCTGTGCTGTTGACCGTTGAGAAATCCCCTCGTCGGGAGCCAAGCCAGGGTCATGCTTACCATAAAAATGCATTGTCATCCGAACTGAACCAACATGTAAAATTGTAAATTCAATGGAGGATAAAATAAAGTGGTTCTAATTCTGCTTGTAAGATTTGACTTAAACAAACGTATTGACAAACATTGCAAGGTAACCAAAAGCTTGTAAAAATACCCGTTGGTAAGGCTTACTTCTGAGGATCTTATAAATTGCTTGATACAGTACTATAAAATGAATAATCTGTCGTTATCCTTAGTCGTAGAATTGAAGATCACTCAAAACTAGTTAGGGAAAATTCGATGTTGCTTAATTTCTTGGAGTTTATATTTCCTGCTGAATTCCACCGAAAACTAATAAATTAAAAATATTTAGCAGCCCTATAGATGATTTGCCAAATTATCGAATTTCAAGTTGACACTGGGATATGTCATTTTGAAGATCGAAATCTGAAAATCATTATATTCATTTAGGCTATATTTTGACTTGTAATTTGAAAGGGAATAACATGAATATTGATATAGAAAATTTGGTAAATAAAAATATAGTCATTTAAAACTTTATCTGCTCGTTTATCAAAATGAGCCAACTCTTCTGCAACTGTAGTCTCAAACTCTCCACTAGATGCCGCCTGGTGCGGTGATACATATTTTCAGTCCTCATGTAAGGAGTAGAAGCATGCACTTACATGTACCTAGACTTTGTGCAAAAGGTTAGCAGCTTTCGAAATGTGTTTACAGGGGAATACTGAAAATATATTGGACGGATAGAGTCACAAATGAGACGGTATTCCGAAGAATGCACAAAAGATTAGAATTACTTAAGACTATAAAGAGAAGGAAATTACAATACATGGGCCACATAAAAGGTGGTTACAAATACCAACTTCTGCAATTAATCCTGCAGGGAAGATAAAAGAAAGAAGACCTGGCCGAATAAGAACACACTGGCTAGTACCCCCCTTTAAATGGTTCAACTCAAGCACCACCGATTCCGTGCCTCAACATTACGGGCCCAATTGGCTACTTAGTCATAATGACCGCCAACCTCCTATAGGAGATGGCACTTTAAGAAGAAGAATAAAACTTTACATTTTCTCTAACTATTCGTATAACATTTATTATTAAAACTATTTTAATTCTCTTATTTTGATTTGCGATCCGGTGAAAGTTTCAGATTCGGTTAAATTCTTTGGCTTACATCCAGAAATCAAAATGTCCTGTAATCTACATAATATAGCATATAGCATATTAAATCGAAACTATAAACAGCATGATATACTCTATCAGATATCAGATACTTCATTGATAGATCGCAGGTAGTAACTAGGTATTATGCTGTCGTTCTTCGCTATGTTATTTAATGCCAAATACTGCAGCGTAATGCCAAATACTACATCAAATTAACAAAAACAAGCAATAGGTGCAATAGTGGTAATTGGTCCATGACAATGACTGAGAAATTAGGAATATTGACCGTTTTAACAGTTTTGGTCAAAGACGATATTTATGGCAATAAGAGCTTCGCAATATCCCACGAGGAAGTTCACCAGAATTACACGCGGAACAAAAACCATGCTCAGAACACTAGCTTACACTTTTAAATAAATTTACCAGTGTAGTGAAAGAAAATCAAATGTAAGGAAACTTTTAAAAGATCCATAAAAAATTTAAAAGACAATGTGCATTCATAAAAACCCCGAGAAATAATATAATACTGACAAAAACATTAAGCTATTATTACTAAAATATGACTATGGCTATGAAAATATGACTATGACTCTTATTAAAAGTTAAGTGGAGTAATAATAATAACTAAGTAATAATAAATAATGTGTCATTCATAGATACCTAATGTAACATTGCAATAGTAATAAAATTATATATTTTGATCACTACCAAAATGTTATTCTTAATCCCATCATCGCTGCGAATAGAACCAATACCTCCATAGAGCATAAAAGCGGAAATCGTTGTAAAGATCGCCGACGCTTCGGTTTTCCCGATACTTTCTACTGCTTTGGATGCCCAATAGTGAAAATATAACTCTTTAGTCCAAATGTAAATGACTTCACGCGCTTAATATTATTAATAAATGCTGAAATATAATTAAAATCAGAATGTATTATTTTCTGTTATTTTATTTTAAAAATATTTAATGAATTCCAGTGCGGGACTAGCGGGTGTTTGCTTGCTGGCTGGTTTATCGTGCGGTGAAGTATCACACCCACGGACATAAATTACCGCCTCCTCCTTATATGATACATATACTGCCTCGTACGTGCACCTGTTTCATATATAGTTTTAATATTTACAACTACGTTCGGGCTCTGGCAAACTTTCGAAAATCTTTTCCCACATGACGCATTTTTTCTTATTATTTTATCGTTCATGCTCATTAATTTTGGAATAATCTGCCGGTCAATATTAGGGTAAAGGTTCACCCTAATATTGACCGGCAGATTTAATTTAATCCTTTCGGCTCAAAAAACACTACCCCTTTCATGTGTTCTTTCTCCCTTTCCCTTTGTCTCTCCTTTCCAGCATTCCTCTATCCGAGCATAAATTAATATTATTATTTTATTTTTTACCTTTACCAATCTTGTATGTGTCTTTTACGCGAGGTGAGGGGTTAACTTTATCATGGGCTCATGGATAAACTACAAAGTTAACGGTTTTATATTACCATTTTGCAAGAAGCTTGCCTCTTTGTTATTTAAAGAGTATTTATTAATATTATCAAATTAATAAATATTTTAATAATTTATTTTGATGTACTGACTAGAACTATTTATATTATAGAATAGGAAAGCTAATAAGAATAATCCAAAATATAGAGAGATTTGGGTTTAATATAACAGCAAATGTTACATGCACATTTGTTTACTTCTTTAATATAAATAATATACAATTTAACTAACCTAAATATTTGAGCTCAATAATATACAACGATAGAAAAATTGACAATGACGTTACTCATAGGTCTACAACAGGATGGATGAAGTGGGGACAACTAACAGGCGTTATGTGCGCCAGAAAAATGCCCATGTAGTTCAAAGGGCAAATGTATAAGACAGTCAATAGACCTGCTGTCTTGGATGGATCAGAAAGTTGGGGGACTAAAAAAAACATAATATTCATAAACTAAATACAGCAGAAATGCGCACGCTGCTGATATCTTAACTTTAGCTCCATAGGCGAAGTCAACAGCGATAAGGATGGAGAGTAGGGGTTCGTTCTTGCTTTTGCGTGGGACTCAGACTTTAATACAGCTTTTTCGACAGTTTTTTTCAAATTTACAATTATATTTTATGCGATAAATATTCATGTAATTAGTATAAAGATATGAAAAAATATACAAAATAAACCCGTTTTATTAGTTTTCCTTAAAAATTGCATTAAAGCCATCTAAAACATTTTTTGATTAGGTCTTGGTTACTAAGTAAAACCGTTTTTAAAACTTTCGAACAACAAGATTTTTCTCAGTATAGAAATCCGAAATAAAATAAAAATATAGAAGACTAAGTCAGTTTTTCATGCAAAATAATTTCCCGTATAAAAATCTCCTATTATCTAAACACATATTTAATCAAAAAAAGAGTCAAAATAAAAAACAAAAATAATCAATCTTCTTGTATGGTTTCACATAAAGTTACCCCTTGAAATGAATGTCAATCTATCGCCAACACCCCCATGTTATACAGTCCCTTATCTAACTCAGCACGTATCTAACTTTTTAGTAAATTCATTCAATAAGTGACATTATGAAGAAAGGATATATTTGCGACCGTAAAAGTTAGTCCGCGTACGATATTGGAAAGTCTTCACATATCGGCTAGTATAGTATATCTGTGAACAAACTAATGGACGCAGTTTGAAACGAGGCCACAAGAGAGTAAGAGAGAAAGAGGGAGAGAGAGATAGATATTTTCCAGCGACGTATTCACAGAGTGCCATTTCAGTTAGGTAGTTGGTAGTTACAAAATGCTATACTGCAATATCGATATTGCGATACCATTTATTAATGGAATTCCAGTTACGGAAAAGCTTTTATTGGTAAAATAGCTGAGCGACTAAGCGTTTATTTTTGTTACAGAAATATTTGTGCTATCATATATATATATATATATACAAGGAGTAGTTTTTGGGAAAAACAAAAGTAAAATAAAAGAAAGTTTTTAAAAAATGCAAAGGAAATCCAGGACGGATTTTAAAATATGTGATTCTTCGGTAATAAAATGGATAACAACAGATAATAATGTAATACTTAACCTTGTAAACATTTTAAAGAATATTATTTATTTTTAAGCAATTATGTATTTTTTAGATTGACTCCTATTACAGCTATTTTACTCCTATAAATAAAATAAAAACGAATTTAGAGTGCGAAGTATGTGACACCCGAAGTTAAGGCAATGTTGCAACCGCCGTTGTCTAGGGTGGACTACAGTTATGGCAATTATTATCTGCGGGTGTGCGGAAAACTTTTGCTGCTACTTCGTAGATTATAACGAAGGTATGGCGAAGGGTTGGGCGCGCGGGAATTTTATTAATCCTTCGTGCACACAACACACTGTATCTTGCGGTACGTCCTTGCGCGCGGCGATGGGCATTGAGAACATTTTAAGAAGAGGTTCGGCGTAGATGAGAGTTTGTAACCGTCATCTCTAATGAATATCTATAGGGTTCTTCTTATTTCAAAGGCTTCCCAGATCATGCGAGGAAATTAAAATTGTTCTTTTGATAGCATAATTGGATTTTGAAACTGCATCCAGTAGTTAGTTCTACTATCGAATAATGGTCGCACATCGCCGATTTTTATAGCTGAACGTTTTTAACAGCTTTGATGTGCTCCATATATCGAGTCGCTATGGGCCGTTTCGTTTGTCGTACGTAGGATAAACCAGAGCTGCATTCGATTTTATACACACTTGTAATTTGCAATGGTATATCCAAATCCAAAATATAGGGAATAATAAAAAATATAGAGAGGCTGGCGTTTAATATTTAAAACAGCAACTGTAACATGCAAATTTGTTTATTTATTTAAAATAAATAATATTGAAAAAATTACAATTGTGTTACTCATAGGTCTACAACAAGATGGATGAAGTAGAGACAATGAACAGGCGTTATGTGCTACAGAAAATTGCCCATTAAGAACAAAGGGCAAATGTAAAAGAGAGCCAATAGACCTGCTGTCTTGGCTGGATCAGAAAGTTGGGGGACTAACAAACAACATATTCATAAACTGCATACAAAAGAAATGCGCACGTTACGCTGGTCACACTATT
Organism: Micropterix aruncella; assembly: GCA_944548615.1. NCBI lineage: Eukaryota > Metazoa > Arthropoda > Insecta > Lepidoptera > Micropterigidae > Micropterix > Micropterix aruncella. The sequence goes on from OX155958.1 coordinate 21,570,143, forward strand.
AGACAAAATCCGAAATGAGTGCATAAGGGATTTTTTAAAGTCGCTCCGATAATTGATGAAATCAAAAAAGACCCTTACGGTGGTGCGGTCACTTCCAGTCACACCCAGATAATAACATGATAAAGCTTGCCCTGGACCTTCCAACGACGAAACATGCTCGTGACGGGTTCGTGTGGAAACAACCTTGTTGACGACTGCCCAAAAAGACCTGAGAGGATCTCAACTCGACGCCGACACAGCATAAGATCGACCTAACACAGCTCGGTGGCATAGTGGTTAGGTCGCCTGCTCTTACGACTAAATTGTAAGGTCCCGGGTTCGATTCCCGGCTGGGTCACCATTTTCCGTTGGCATCAAATTAACGGAATTGCATTTTCAATTCAGTCGATCGAATGCAATAACAAGACACACACTTACACACATGTTACACGCACACATACATATAAACACGTCACAATAGGGTTGGTTGTAAGAGATTGTCATATTGTGAAATTTCACAATAAAGAGTAGAAACATCCTTTAGAGGCCTCAGAGATCGAGCTATATTTTGGGTTGGCTTGATTATCGTTTATATATCGAATTTATTTAGCGACTTACTTATTCGATCCGACACGCCCTTGACGTATGATAAGAATGCTCTTGATCTGCTCGGTTTATGACATTCGTCTGTATTGTGCATGTGTCGTGATATTTACCGTAACCATTTTTCCTAAGGACATTCTCTATCTCCTGTGAAAAATGCTCATGGTCGCATAGATCGCGTGTTCGAATCAGGAGCGCCGTTTGTACTGAAATTATATGATAATGGTGTGAGCTGGCATGCAAATATCTGTCCGTATGTGAGGGCTTCAGATACACTATATGCCCGAGAGTATTGTCCCTTCTCCTCGTCACGTTGATATCCAGTAAAAGCCAAAGAGCCTTCCTTTATTACTTCATAAGTTTTTATATGACCCAGGAATTCTTCCATTGCTTAAATATTGCCCTTTAGGATATAAATTACGTCGTCCACATAGCAAAGCTAGAGAATGTGCTTAATTGTTGAGGTTTTTATTTCTAATTTCTTAAAATAGTCCATGTACAAGTTGCTAAATACTGGCGATACAGGGCATCTAATTGCTACTTCGTCGATTTGTTTATAATAATCACCTCTACACAGATATAGCAGGATGTCAGGCAATGTTGAAGTATGTCGGCCTAGCTAATAGAGAGGTCCTCAGACCTTAGTTTATCTCTCACCGCGGTAAGACACTTCGAAATAGGCAGATTCGTAAAAAGAGTGATGACGTCAAAGCTCACTATTATTTCGTCTTCGCCCAGCTTTAAGCTTTTAATAATGCTTACTTTAATAAAGTTTTTAATAATGCTTAATAGTGTTTAATATTTTTTTAAGAATAAAATGCTTAAATCTAAACATCACAGCCATTTTACTATTTTACTTGTTTGTAATCCAAGAAATTATTTTATAACATTAAATGAAACTGTCACTTTTCGATATTAGGGATATTGTCACTTTCATTAATCTTGTTTTTTTTTTAAATATATTTTTTGGGTTATTTTTTAATTTTGTTTTAATGGAGTAAGAAACGTTATAAAAAAAGAAGGAAACTCGCCACGTGAGCACTGTCGAATTTTGATGGCCTCTATTTAATTTGACAAAAATAATTTTGGATGTTTTATTCATATGCAAGTGTACACGGGTTTGTTTAATCTACCCGAGACGCGACAAATCAAATGAAACTTTCCTCCCTTGAGAAAAGAGAATCTCCACTCAGCAAGTAAATTACGATGAATTACGAATGAAAGTCTTTTATAAAACTCAATTTAGTATGAATAACAAACGGACCCAATGTTCACGTAATAAGCGTTGGAGTTTAAGTGCCGAAAGAGCACCAACTTGAAAAAAAATAAATCTTTTAAGTTGAGCCATTTGGCAGACGGCTAAGTTAACTAAGTTCCATTAATCCCCGCGTTTATTTATATTGAGATTAGGCAATGGAATTTTCGAGGACGCGGCGCTGCTTTGTTTTGGCGAAAAAAAAAGAAGTAGGTAACGCAAATATTATATAAACCTCAGAAATAAAACCAAAAATAATGGAAAGGAATAGATGGGTAACCATAACCAAAAAGTAAAGATATGATTCTCCTAAATCTGCCGAGTGAACTAGCGTTAGATTCATAAAAATAAAGGATATTGCGGCCAACTTGGGTTGTCGACTACAGCGGGCGAGCCCGTCACCACATAAAGTTTTAACGATTAGTCGTTCTATCTCCCTGGAGTGAGGGTAGAAGACTTGGGACAAAACAGTCCACCATCTAGCTACGCCACAACCCGCAAGAGACCAACGCCTTAACCGCGAGATAGCCAGTAATGTTACCTGGCGGGCCGACACTCGCGCCCTTGCTTCCAATTGTGACCAGATTTCACCGGTCTGTCGATTGGTTCCGAGTTCGAGGTCGCTTGCGCGAGGTCGCTTGCGCCTCCCTTACGAAGCGGTGAAAAGGTGTATACCGAATCTATCGCGGACCACGGCGTCCTTTGCCCGGCTCTTCACCCAGGATCGGATGGCCGATGGTCATTTTAAGAGCAGTCGCCGTAAGGTCCGCAACCACCCCCGCTCTATAGGAAACAGTACAGCTTCCAGACTCCCCCGACTGTTAGTCAGAGGGAGCTAATGGGCCCATGATGAGGTGGCCACGATGACCCATGTGTTCAGGGTCGGTCACACTCACGGGTCAACACCCATCCGATGGCCTCCACGCATGGGGTGCGAGCCTGGGTAGGACACTGGGTCAACCAGTCTCCCCTGGGAATCAAACCTCTGGCGCTCCTGGACAGTCTGCGCACCGAGCGGCGCAAGCCAATCGATTGTGCTCTCCGACTAACAGTCGGGGGAGTCTGGGAACTGTATTGTTTCCTATAGAGCGGGGGTGGTTGTCTACCTTACGGCGACTGCTCTTGAAATGACCATTGGCCATCCGATCCCGGTTCAGAGTCGGGCAAAGGACGCCTTGGTCCGCGTTAGATTCGGTTCACACCGTTTCACCGCTTCGTAAGGGAGAGGACCGCGCAAGCGACCTCGAACTCGGAACCAATCGAGAGACCGGAGAAATCTGGTCACAATTGGAAGCAAGGGCGCGAGGGTCGGCCCGCCAGGTAACACTGGCTATCTCGCGGTAAGGCGTTGGCTTCTTGCGGGTTGTGACGTAGCTGGACGTTGGATTTGTTATGTCCAAAGTCTTCTACGTTCACTGCAGGGCGATAGAACGAGAAAATCGTTAAAACGTCCTGTGGTGACGGGCTCGCCCGTTGTAGTTGACACCGCAAGTTGTTAGTCAGAGTGGGAGCTAATGGGCCCATGATGAGGTGGCCACGATGACCCATGTGTTCAGGGTCGGTCACACTCACGGGTCAACACCTATCCGATGGCCTCCACGCATGGGGTGCGAGCCTGGGTAGGACACTGGGTCAACCAGTCTCCCCTGGGAATCAAACCTCTGGCGCTCCTGGACGGTCTGCGCACCGAGCGGCGCAAGCCAATCGACTGTGCTCTCCGTCTAACAATCGGGGGAGTCTGGGAACTGTATTGTTTCCTATAGAGCGGGGGTGGTTGTCTACCTTACGGCGACTGCTCTTGAAATGACCATTGGCCATCCGATCCCGGTTCAGAGTCGGGCAAAGGACGCCTTGGTCCGCGATAGATTCGGTGCACACCGTTTCACCGCTTCGTAAGGGAGAGGACCGCGCAAGCGACCTCGAACTCGGAACCAATCGAGAGACCGGAGGAATCTGGTCACAATTGGAAGCTAGGGCGCGAGGGTCGGCCCGCCAGGTAACACTGGCTATCTCGCGGTAAGGCGTTGGCTTCTTGCGGGTTGTGACATAGCTGGACGTTGGATTTGTTTCTGTCCAAAGTCTTCTACGTTCACTGCAGGGCGACAGAACGAGAAAATCGTTAAAACGTCCTGTGGTGACGGGCTCGCCCGTTGTAGTTGACACCGCAAGTTGTTAGTCAGAGTACACAATCGATTGGCTTGCGCCGCACGGTGAGCAGACCGTCCAGGAGCGCCAGAGGTTTGATTCCCAGGGAAACTGACCAAGGCCAGAGTCCTACCCAGTTTCGCACCTCATGCGTGCAGGCCGTCGGATAGGTGCTGACCCGTGAGTGTGACCGACCCTGAACACATGGGTCTTAGTGGCCAACCCAGCATGGGCCCATTAACTCCCGATATTGCGGCCAGTTGGACCATTACCAAATATTTTTTTTCAATATTTTGGACTTTTTGTGGATCTTTATTCAGTTTCGATAGATACACTGTAGCAGCCTCGGTATGTGGAATGTTTTCTGTAACCTCATCTAACTTAAAAGGTAGCAATAACAAAAATTACACTGTTCAAAGTGTTTCAGCCGTCCCATCTATCAGAGCAGTTGGAACAATCGATGGGCACGATTGAAATACCATTTTGAAGATATTGAAATATTTTGAATTGCACAAATAACGGATGAAATATTTATTAAACCATGAAAACGTGCAAAACATGAATTTAATATAATTTCGATAACGAATAAATTCAAATTTACATTATTCCTGTCGAGCACCCTTTACGTGGAAGACCTAAAAAAATCGATCCATAGATTTCACCAAACCATATCCGGCTTTGCTGTTGCCATATTATGCCTTGAAAGTGATTCGATAATATGTAACAAATTTCTCTTTTTTTTATTTATAATTCTTCGCAGAAACGATCGTTCTTCCTAGCGTCTAGACAGGTGGACTACAAAAAAGCTACTGAACCCACAACAAAAGACTCACTGAAGTAAAAGATCCAAAAGTATTGGTAGTATAGAGTTATACCCCTGATGTAGGTAAATCAAAATTAAACATACAATCTCGTTTCTCATTTTCTTTTGTTTATTAGACCAATACACACGCAGAAAATAGATAGTCCTTATTGATGACAAAAATAAATAAATAGTTTATCTTCATTGTATTTTACTATGCATTAACCCTTCGAATGTGAGGCTACCAATTCTGGTTGCCTACGGCAAAATGTATACAAAATGTATATAAATTTATATAAATGTAAATATAAATGTAAATGTGCGCCGCTCTATAGTAATGCTATAGCTCTATAGTAAACATCGCTCTATGTAAATGTAAATGTAAATTTAAATATAAATTTATATACATTTTGCCGTAGGCAACCCGAGCTAATCGCTATTCATTTGGCGATTATAACATGTATATTGATTTCTGTATTATATATAAGGATTTTATATAATAAGGATAAAGTACGTATATTATGACTAACATAAATTCCAGATATAATACCGTTGAAAAGCAAAAATACAACTTTTTTGAAATCCCAGAATAACCATAAAAAATGTGCATTTTGGGCCCACTTTTCCAATAGCTCTAAATCATATACCAATGGAAAGGTCTCTGTAGAAAATTTATTACTTTAATACTAATGTAGAAAATTTATTACTAAAATGAGTTATCTTAATTATGAGCTGCTTCTGAGTAGTACTCTATTAAATATGGCTAGTTACCTATATCCCATAGGGTACCTAACACATCCAGGCATATTATTTTTAATAAGTATTTAAAAGGAAACCGTAGCAGATTACCCGAAACGATAAACTACATACTCTGTTTGATTACAAACTATATATTTCAAAGAATTGTCGACTTTGTCAGCAGTATATGGAGGGGAAATACTGGGATATGTTACTTGAACTCTGTAAAGTGTCTCATAATTTCATTCCCGCTCTGTGTCCTGACGTATGTAATATGATAAGGTCAGCTGTTCAATATGGTGTGCCCAGTGACCGTCCATCATTATACACTATATTTTTTGGATCTTCAGTGCAAAAACTTCAAAATTCCGAAACAGCTTATTATTGAGGTAAGTTATAGAAATGATAAATATTCCAGATAAATAGATATTTCTAATGGATAATAAGTCATTGTTATTTGAGAGGTGAGCCCAGCGCCCATAAATTTTTCATCATTGTCCTATATATGTACATATCGAAACATAAAATGGCAAAAACTCTTGCCAAACTATTAAAAAGACAGTCAATATGGCGGGTAAAATCGCTAATCGGGCAACACTGTCGATTGATTTGTAACAATTCATAACGTGCAGGGACCAAACGAATCTGCGCCCTCTAGCAGGGGAAAATGTTAGTAAACTTCTCCCATTTAGGACATTATGAGACACATATTTTAGACACGCTAACTCTATTATTGTTCTATTATTGCTTATTGTATAACAACCACAATGTTTTGTTGTTAATTGCTGAACACTCACAAAAAGAGCGATTCTTAATTTACTTCGCGAGTTAAATTTTAATAATCTGCGGTTTCATTATCCAATTATATACAGTATCGAACAGTCCTGTTTTTAAATAAAATTAATGAAATCGAATATTTTAATTTATTAGGGAAAACTGTACTTGTGTCATTTTTAACGCTGGCAGTGGGCTCGATTACGTTTCTTCGTGAAATAAAATCGGAAATTAGTCCCTATGAACGAGACAAGGCAATACGCTAGAGCGGAATGTGCAATGAACGGTTGTCACTTATTTGCAATAAAACTACACACTAAAGATAAAGCATCTGAATTTAACACCGTACGAAATGTTTTCAAATTTATTCGGACGAGTATAAGTTCGACAGGTAGTTTTTATCGACTATCATTCGTTTCATATTCCACTCTAACGTATTGCTCCATCTCGTTCGCTTGAACTAATTTCAGTTTTACTTCACAAAGAAACCCAAACGGGCCCAGTATATGTTTTAAGTGGCTGTAAAAAATATATTTTTTAAGTGAATTCACGTCTACGTTGTTTAAATAAACTAGAATGTAAAAGAAGGTGCAGTTATTATTAAAAATGTATGCCCACTCAATAAAAGAAATATTTTTATAAAAGCCTCACGACCTTCGATAATAGGGATTTTTAATTGGAGACATTGCTGCTGCCATTATAAATTTTTGACTACGCCATTTGACGTGTTTTTTTGATGCTACTGAATTGAGCAATTTTAGACAAGCTTAAAATATTGTAAAATATATGCCCGAGTTATTAAATCACAACAACACCGCCATGTACAATGTGCCGACTAATATTATCGCATGGCGGTTTTATCTATACTAATATTATAAAGAGGTAAAGTTTGTGATGTGTATCTCTGGATTTACTGAACCGATTTTAAAAATTATTTTACCAATAGAAAGCCATATTATTTGTGAGTGTCATAGGCTATATTATATTAATCCGAAAAATGAAAAGACTTTTTCGTGGTAGTTAGATTTGCAAAGTCGGAGAATAAGCGGTCGAAAGAAAACGTTTCTAACTAACGCTACCTTAACGATGAGAGATATATGATTAAGTTATAGAGAAAAGTTGTAGAGCTTGATAATGCCTACAAAAAAATCAGCGACAGCATATGTCTAACTTTTATATTTAAGTCACAAAAAGTAGTATTTTATATTAAAAAAATAATTTAAATCGTTAGGTCATGTTTATTGGTCATATTATCAACAATTATGAATTCTTATCAAAATAAGTAAATTTATCGTCTCAAGTGTTTATGCAGTAAAAACAAAAGATTTTTCATTTTTACTGCATAAATAGTAAAAGAGATAATACACTCACAAATAAGACACTCACAAGAATCCCTCCCCTCCAATGTTGTTATGCAAGTAAAACTGGTATATTCCTGTTTATTTATTCTTTATTTTTTATTATTTTCTATTCATTTTATAATATTTGGTTGTATGCATATTTCCTATAGCGCGGGGGCGGTTGTTTACCTTGTGGCAGCCGCTCTTGAAACGACCATTCGGCTACTCGATACCGGGTGAATAGCCGGATAAAGGATGCCGCGCTCCGCAGTAGACGGTAGACAACGTATCACAGCTACACAAAAGAGAGGACCGCGCAAGCGACGCGCAAACTGTAAACAGTCGGGAGGCCATAGAAATCCGGTCATAACTGATAGTGAGGGCGCTTGATCTGCCCGCAGGGTTAACTACGTAGTACCGGGCGGTAAGTGTTGGCCCCTCGTGGGCTAGTTGGCGGAGCTAAATAGTGAATTGTCATTGTCTAAGTCTTCGACGCTTATATCACGGCTGAAATAACGCACATATCGTTATACCAGCCCGGGGTGACGGGTTCTTCCGTTGTAGTCGACACCGCCAAACTGGCTACCTCTGGCTAGAATGATGGCATCAAACCTTCCGATCAAGGCATTGTATGCTGAGTGAACGTGAGCTGTGGAATTAATTTCAATTCCTGATAATGTACTGACTCCAATGTTAAATGATAATTTACTGATTTCAATGACTTCAATGTATAAGTTGAAATCTTCGCTTCCAAACTGGATAATATCTTAAAGTCCATCAATTGTTCTTTATTGTAGAAATATTTTTATGTGTTATCTAAAAAATAAATAGTTTATGACGTGCGTGTGTCCTAATAGTGTTTTGTTTTGTTATAGAAAATGGATTATAAAACAATGCCTTTAACTTTATCATAAATAACTATTATGTAAGGCTTCATAATTAATTTCCACGAAGATTTGTGCAACTAAGTTGAAAATTCTATGTTTACTTTATTTGATGGTATTTAAGAACCTTATTTGTTGGTATTTAAGAACAAAAGACAACAATCTTTTTTCGAATAAACTTGAAAGACTTCATCGAAACCACAAGTTGAAACGTTATTACCAATTGTGTGCCTATGCCTATAAAGATTTATTTATTATTCTTATTTATTCCGTAGCCGGCGATTGGGGAGGGGGATCGCCCTCGCAGCCAATACGCTGCTGTTGGTGCCGCTGGATCTCGTACTCCATTCACGATTCGCTTCCATTCTTGAAGATTTTTGGCGACATCTCGAGCATCGATAGCCGATAATCGTTGTTTCTTTAGGTCCTCCTTGATGTTCTTTAGCCAGATTTTCTTTGGTGCCAAAAGCTGAATTCTCCATTCTGTCGGACGTTTTCGCGCTCCAAAGAAGTTTACTTTAAAAACTATTAAAGATTTACATCGCCTATTAAAAAAAAAACACCTACATACTTTGCAGAATATCATACCGCTCTTTCTTCACCGATGTATTATTTACTGAAATATAAAAAGATATAATATAAAAATATCCCTTCAACATAACTCGCCGAAAGTTTCATGAAACTCTACTCAGGCAATATGCTTCATCCGATCCGGAAAAATTGGGCCGGTCACCTTTCTTAGCTCACTGCAGTCGTAAAATTAGCATAATTCCCTCACCTATATTCCGGCCAGTTTATTGAATTATATCAATACGCGCTAGTATAACGGGGAATCCTGACTCGTGCTGACAATGAAAGGGAATGAAAATGAAAAAAGGGATTTTATGATTTGGAGAAGGATTGTACGTAGCTTTTAGGGAAACCACGACTGAAATATTAAACCCTACATCCAGGCCAAACAAGACAAAGAAGCCGGATGACTGGTTTCAATCATAGTCTGCGATCTGTCTCGAGTGTTTGACGTTATCGACAATTATCTTTTGTTTACCAAACTGAAACACTATGGTTTCAATAACAATGCACTGCAGATGATAGCAAATTTCCTAATAAGTCGACAACAAGCAACTGTTGTGGAGAACACTAATTCCGAGTTAGGTAAAATTAATATAGGCGTGTGTTCACGCCAGTGAGATTTTTGTGAGAATTAGCGCAATTTTCCGCCTCCTAATCACTTGTCTAATCCAATCCCTTTTATTAATTCTTCCGCTCCAATCAATATTGTCGGTACCCATTTAAACATGTCGCGACTCGCGCCGATCTGAGCCGCCCAGCGCTACGGATCGCCCCGTCGGAACGACGGGTAGGACAGTATATTTGTTGACTTGGCGAGGCGCGTCGTCGAATATATTCGCTCCGCAACAACAGACGAGATTATAGTTTTTTCTCGTCGCAAACCGCCGCATCGCATCACACAAACCTTTGTGTTGATTAGCCCGCATCGCAATTCGTGTGAAACCTCAGTGAGTGACAGATAAACGAGAAGCAGAGCAGTGCAGTCCAGCAGCACGGACGGAACAAACAAAACCGTAAGTACCGACATCCTGTCTTTCCACTTTAAATATCCGCTCCTGGGTACTAAGGTACACCAGGTGGTCCTTCAAGCTAGCAAACTCACACGGATCTCACGCAAAATCATAAACCGCCTAGAGTGCTCTTTTGAGTAACGAGACCAGACCTCTAGGTACCCGCATCATCATAAGTTGGTCACTTCGGCCGGATTTGAATCATTCAAAGTAAATTTTAATAAACCATGGTTGGGGTCACTTTGGCCCGGACGTGAATCATTCAAATTAAATTTAAGTATATCATATTTTAGGTCTCTTTGGCCTTTTTTTCGCATAGTTTTTTCGCATATATTTTTTTCGCATTTCAATAATCTATTCGCATATTTTCGCCAGTTCACCCTGTTGTGTGTTAATTAATTACTTACATTACGTAAAATAATAAACAAAAGAAAAATAATATAACAATAATTAAATTTATTTCATTTAATTATAATCAAAATGCCTCCGAAAATAGAAAATCAGTTGAAATTATTAGAGTCTAAACGTCAATCCTACTTCTCACGTTTGCAAAGAGTATACGATAAATCGAAAAATATTACAGATGATATTTCGCGAGAATCGTTTTTAGCGGATGTAACGACGTTGCCAGAACTACATCATAAATTCGACACATTGATAGAAAATATAAATTCTTTAAAATTGGATTTAAATCCAGAGTTTGAGCCCAATTTTGAACCATGCATCGCGTTCGAAGAGCTATACGGTATCATTCAACGTAAAACAGAAACAATAAATAAAAAAACCACACACATGCAAAATTTCAATATTTCAAAATTACCACGCTTGGAGCTGCCATCATTTAACGGTAACTTTCAGAACTGGCCTGTATTTTATGAGGTATTCCGTACGTCTATCCACGAAAATTCGGAATTGTCAGATTCTCAGAAAATTCAGTACTTAGTAGGAAAATTAACTGACAAAGCGCAAACAGTCTTTGCCGGCATTACGCCCGCAGTAGAGAATTACTCCATAATTTGGAATACATTGGTTACTAAATACCAAGATGTACGTGGTACTGGAACAGCATATTGCGATATGCTTCTGGATTTAAAGCCTATAACCCAATCAACTTCAAATAATCTTGAGTCATTTATTGATCAATTTTCAAGTTGTATTTCCGCATTAAAACAACTCAAAATACCGGATTTAACCGAGTTTCTGTTAATTCATATTGGCATGAAAAAACTCGACCGGGAAACCGCACAGGAATTCGAAATGTCTATAAGAAAGACAGATATTCCTAAATATGACGAGTTTGTCACATTCATACGTGATAAAGCAAAAATTCTGCGGCGAACTACGATCAACAGGGTGTCAATTTTGCGCCCTATAGGCAATCAAAATAAACCGAACAATAGTGGGTACAAACGTTCAGGTCAGTCATCCCATGCATTTGTTGGTATTGAACAAAATCCAAACATATGCTCATTCTGTCAAAAAAATGACCACGACGTCCTTTATAAGTGCGCCGATTTCTTAAAAGAAACGCCCGAAAATCGTTTTAATTTTGTGAAAAAACATAAATGTTGTGTTAATTGCCTGAGTGCAAAACATGCTACGCACGCATGTAAATCCGATAGTAGGTGTCGTCGGTGTAACCTTAAACACCACACACTGCTGCATTTCCAAAATACACCATCCGCGAAAAATTATGAAACTTCAGCTTCACCAACGGACGTTGCACTGTGCACATTGTCTTCTGTTGGGCCAAGGTGCCATATCTCAAACATAAATCAAGTTATTCTTTTGGGCACTGCTCGTCTTAACACCATAACCGCAAAGAACCAGATATATTCTGTCAGGGCTTTAATCGACAGTGCTAGCCAAAATAACTTTATAACCCATGCATGCTGTAAACGGTTAGGTCTAAATCCTCTGCCAAATCGCAATCATGCATTTGTGAAAGGGATAGGGGGGAAGACACATCCGGTAAACGGGATTACATGTGTTACTTTAAGTTCCCGTCATAATAATGACGTAAAATTCACCATTCAACCGCTGATCGTTGACCGAATTACTGACGAGCTGCCTAGTGCGGTAATTGATGTTTCGTCATTAAGTTACTTGCAGAATTTGCCGCTGGCTGATGACAACTTTGGCACGCCTGAACCCATTGATATGATACTCGGAGTTCAGATCTTTACGGAGATCCTATTGCAGGGAAAGATACTCGGCTCAGTAGGTCAACCACACGCACTTGAAACAAAACTGGGATATATTGTCATGGGGACTACCCCAATATCCAATTCCAGCTGTTCATTAAACAATTACACTTTCTGTTCATTTAATAATATGTCCATGGAGAATCTCATGGCAAAGTTCTGGGAGTTAGAAGAAATCCCTATATTAAAATTTCTATCACAGGCAGATCGGAAATGTGAAGAAATATACTCAAACACAACAACACGTGACACATCAGGGAGATATACCGTGGCTTTACCATTTAAGGACGATGTTGCTACACACGGGGACTCTATACAAACCGCAACCCGACGATTCTTATCCCTCGAAAGAAAATTAGCCTCGTCGCCATCGTTGCGTCAGACATACGACGGAGCAATTCGGGAATACTTAGATAAGAGTTACCTCTCCGAGGTCCTGGAAGGCCTAGGAAACTGCGGCTATTATATCCCGCATCACGCAATTATTCGCGAAGATAAAACCACTACAAAATTGCGGATAGTAATGGACGCTAGCGCCAAAACTTCCAGCACAGTATCGCTAAATGATATTTTATATGCAGGAGAAAATCTCCAACTCAATTTGTTCAACATTCTCCTGAATTTCCGCTTATTTCCTATCGCAATTAATGCAGATGTTCGACAGATGTACTTGCAGGTTGGTATTCTGCCAGAACATAGAAAATTTCAACGCATCCTGTATAGATTTAATCCAAAAGAACCTCTTACTACCTACGAGTTTACCCGCGTATGTTTCGGCTTAAAATGCAGCCCCTTTCTGGCACTTCGCACTGTACGGCGCCTAGCCTCAGACGAATGCAGCCGCTTTCCTCTAGCGTCGGAAGTAGTGACACGAGACATATACATGGACGATGTAGTCACAAGTGTCATGACACCATCAGACGCAATCGAGTTGTCAACTCAGCTGATTAAATTATTCAAGGCCGGGGGATTCGACCTTGTAAAATTTTCCAGCAATTCGCATGAACTTCTACAGAGAATCCCCGAGGAACACTGCCTTTCTCAAGCAGTGGATTTTAAGGAAGAAAATTCTATAAACATTCTGGGTCTTCGTTGGCTACCTTCGTCTGATGTATTTACTTTCGTCGTTAATCCTGAAATAACTAAATGCACAAAGCGCAACATTTTATCTTGCGTAGGCAAGCTTTGGGACGTCATGGGTTTTGTTGCACCAGTTATATTATACGCAAAGCTGCTAATCAAAACTTTATGGTTTCTAAAATTGGACTGGGACGATATGCCTCCTCAAAACATCATTTCTGCATGGTCACAATTCCAAGCAGAATTACCAGAGTTAGAACGCCTGGAAATACCTCGACACTTAGGAGTCACATCAAACGTCACCCTAACTTTAATTGGATTTGGAGATGCAAGTGAAAAGGCCTATGGAGGCGTGGTTTATTTACATGTTTCCTACGCAGATCACAGGCCAAACAAGCTCACTATAGTTTGTGCAAAGTCTAAAATCGCTCCACTAAAGGTTGTATCTCTTGCACGCCTGGAGTTATGCGCAGCTCTCTTAGTTTCAAAATTGTTAAAGGTAGTTGTCGATACGTACAATCCGCGTTATCGACTTGAAAATATATTCGCTTTCTCTGACTCTACCGTCGCTCTAAGTTGGATTCATTCATCCCCGCATCGGTGGCACACCTTTGTGTCAAACCGAGTCGCAAAAATTCATGATAACCTCCCCGCATCCAAATTTTACCATATATCAGGTAATGAAAACCCTAGCGATTGTTTGAGCAGGGGCTTATTACCTTCTCAACTAATTGATCACCCGCTCTGGCTACATGGGCCTCCATGGCTCCAGTCAGATTCAAGTGTTTGGCCTATCCAACCATTTACTCACGACAAGCAGGTAGCAGTTCCTGAGGAAAAAACAGTGGTGTTAAGTACAATATCAGCTGAAAAACCATTAATGTACACATTGGCCAAACGGGTTTCTTCGTGGTCTAGACTACTCCATATAGTTGTCTATGTACTTCGCTTTACAAAAAAGTTACCAAGATCGGCCAAAATGACAGTTTCTGATTTAGATGCTGCAGAATCTCGCATTTTAATAGCAGTTCAAACGGTACATTTTTCGGAAGATATTAAGACCATACAAAGAAACCAACCAGCGTCAAGCGCTCTACGCAAGCTCAACCCTCACTTAAAGGATGGTCTACTTCTAGTAGGCGGTAGACTGGCGAACGCTGAACTGAGTGAGGAAAGTAAGCATCCAGTTTTACTTCCTAAGCGCGATCATGTAGTCAATCTAATTATAGATTACTACCACAGTCGGTACATGCACACTGGTCCCCATTTATTGATGTCGTTACTGCGGCAACAATTTTGGATTCTGTCTGCACGAAACATTGTAAGAAAACGCATTCAAATGTGCAACACATGTTTCAAAACGAACCCTAAAGTGGTATTTCCGATAATGGCCGATCTGCCAGCATGTCGCGTACGTCAAGCAAAACCATTTTGCCACTCGGGAGTTGATTATGCCGGTCCTTTCACAATAGTACTCAATCGTTATCGCGGGTGTCGCACACAAAAGGCATATTTATGCCTCTTCGTATGTCTAGTAACCCGCGCTCTTCATCTCGAACTTGTCTCTGATTTAAGCACAGAAACATTTCTAAATGCATTCAAACGCTTCTTATCCCGGCGAGGTCCATGTAGTACCATGTACTCAGACTGTGGGACTAACTTCATAGGAGCAAAGTCCCACCTGGACTCTTTGTATTCATTTCTCGCTTCGGACGAATATAATGGTGTCATAAATAAACACCTCACGTCTTCCAAGATTGAATGGAAATTGAATCCACCACGTGCCCCACATTTTGGTGGTATATGGGAGGCAAATGTCCGTTCTGTAAAAACTCATCTCCACCGAGTAATTGGTACGCAAATTTTAACATATAAAGAGGTATACACCGTCCTCGCTCAAATAGAAGCCCTCTTAAATTCACGTCCACTTTCATTATTAAGTGGTGATCCATCAGAGCCACTCGCACTAACGCCCGCCCATTTCCTAACCTTAACACCACTAACCTCGCTACCAGCTGCCTCTGTATCAGAACAACCACTTTCTACGATCAAACGCAAATTTATGCTCGACCATATGGTGCAAAATTATTGGTCTCGTTGGAGTCTGGAATATCTACATACCTTGCAAGTACGGCAGAAGTGGAATACCCCGTCTCATCCCATTGTCAAAGTGATGGTCGTTCTTGTGAGGGAGGATAACTCTCCGCCTCTTCATTGGCCTTTAGGAGTAATAGAAGAAATTTATCCTGGCACAGATGCCGTAACTCGAGTGGTTCTTGTCCGGACCAAGTCTGGGGTTTACAAGCGACCGGTGGTAAAGATCTGCCCTTTACCAACTCAATAAACTTTCAATTAGAATTACCGCATCCCGCACAAATCAATAAAACCGCAAATGTTTAATTACTTTTAATTTTACCAACTGCATTTTTTAGTGTTAAGTTATATTCTTTAGCCATTTAGATCAGCTGACATAATAACCGCTTTATAATAAATTCATCACATCGCTTCATTGAGAACACACACAGGGTCGATTGGTGCATTCAAGTTAATAGATTGGGTATTAATTCTCACATGACATAAAGGTTTATACCTTTCATTTGAAAGGGGTCCTTTCAAGGCCGGGGGAATGTTCACGCCAGTGAGATTTGTGTGAGAATTAGCGCAATTTTCCGCCTCCTAATCACTTGTCTAATCCAATCCCTTTTATTAATTCTTCCGCTCCAATCAATATTGTCGGTACCCATTTAAACATGTCGCGACTCGCGCCGATCTGAGCCGCCCAGCGCTACGGATCGCCCCGTCGGAACGACGGGTAGGACAGTATATTTGTTGACTTGGCGAGGCGCGTCGTCGAATATATTCGCTCCGCAACAACAGACGAGATTATCGTTTTTTCTCGTCGCAAACCGCCGCATCGCATCACACAAACCTTTGTGTTGATTAGCCCGCATCGCAATTTGTGTGAAACCTCAGTGAGTGACAGATAAACGAGAAGCAGAGCAGTGCAGTCCAGCAGCACGGACGGAACAAACAAAACCGTAAGTACCGACATCCTGTCTTTCCACTTTAAATATCCGCTCCTGGGTACTAAGGTACACCAGGTGGTCCTTCAAGCTAGCAAACTCACACGGATCTCACGCAAAATCATAAACCGCCTAGAGTGCTCTTTTGAGTAACGAGACCAGACCTCTAGGTACCCGCATCATCAGCGTGCCTCAAATATCTTGTTTGGGCGATATACTATTCTTCATTTACACGAAGAATGTCAATACACTATACCAACATCAACAGAAAAATAATAAACACATCAAAACGTTTACAACACAAAGACTGTAAGACATGCGGACTACGGATGCAGTTTGTATTAGAACATGTTTTTTTATATATTAAATAATTCTACAGATCTGGCACCGTTATTCAGCTTGAGTTTAAACGATATCACCCAAATTGAATAGCATACTAAGGACCGTTTCTTGCCAAACGTTCCCGCCTCTGTTGTATTTATTTTTCTTGGCAACGATTCCCGGTCTGGCCACCTGAGACAGAAGTGCCAATTTTTAAAGTAATCCACTTTGGCAAGAAGGCCATATTTTTATGATGTTTATTGACAGAATGGATGGGATGTGTCAATAATATTGACATGTGCTGTATGTTACGGACCCTAAATATAAAAACGACCGTCCAAACATCAATATATCTATGGCTAGGGGAAACGTATTATTAATCATGTCTCAAGTAGGAAAATTCAGAAATAGAATTTATCGCATGATATCCATAATTAATAAAATATAATAATATAAGACTATGACATAATATGATATGAAACTGGATTAATATACAGGTGAGTTTTAATTAAACTAGTACGAGTTGTTAAGAAGCTTTTGATTAAAAAAAAATAAAAAAGTAAATATGTGTATCTTTTATATTCTTTTTGTTTGAAAACTTTAAATACTTGACTGTTAAATAAAAGTTTGACAAGCGTTTGAGCGCGCTGCGCCATCTATCGGTACATAATATCGATATTAAACAATATTTTTAATATTTTTCCTACCTGTTTCCTACATCCTTTCTAATATGCTCATCGCTTTTACACTATTATTCAAAAAAATATTTTTTTTTTCAATGTTTTTCTTACTATTCTTTATCAAAAGTTGCTGACTGGCTCGTACTGATTCACCCCCTTTAAGGATGCCGGTTAATTAAGACTCACTCTGTATAAGACTGGATTCATACATAATATGTAATATACAGGGTGAGTTCTGATTAACCGGCGTCCCTGAAGTGGATAAATCATTACGAGCAAAAAAGCAAGTTTTTATAAAAAAATGTGGGTAAAAGCACACATTTGTTTTCTGATTCAAATGTACAAAATATTGCTAATATAGTTTTTTGCGCGCTCAACGTTTGTCAAACTTTAATAAACAATTTACTTCAAATTTACAAAACAAAAGCTCGTAATGATTTACTCACTTCCAGGATGCTGGGTTATTAAAACTCACCCTTATAATTTACTAATATAATATTTAATAATATAAGAGTGGATTACATACAACAATCGTTCCTAACTCTCCACCTATCTAATCGTATATTTGAGATTGAAATTTGTCAGTATCGTTAAGGTCATAAATTTCCCATTGAACAAAACAGGGAAGGTCGTTTGTCGAGAGTGAAAGGGCTAATCGTGGGTCTGAACCATTCGTGGCCTCCTAAGCCACCATCAATCTCTCAGAATATGGACACCCGGTGGAAAATACATTCTTTTTAACTTGACCCTCGATTGATTGAAGTCGAAGATGTAGTATTTAAAAGTTTAATAGATTAAAAGCAGGAATTAGGTCGGTATAAGGTAACGTTACTTTTATTGTATTTTCAATTATAACTCTGTTTTTCTAGATGGAAGCGAGGTTCCTCGTAACATTTTTATTCTGATCACATGGATTTAATTGATCCATGTTCTGATCACTGCAAATTACCGGTTCTCCACATATTAGAGCATGTGCAAAAAAAAATACTAATTAAACAACTACGAATAACGCTGGACAAAATGAAAACTAAAATCTGAATAATAAAGAGATGTTGAAAAGTTCTTTATTTTATAATCTAACTTAATTGAAGGTCAAGATTTTCCAAATATTAAACCTGTTTAAATATTAGTATTGTATATGAATTCACTATGTTATCATTTTATATACATTACTATATTTACAGAAACCGGTTACTATCGGCCATCAGTATCTATATGTTTTGATTATTAGGATTGGTTTAATATTTTTGACATTTAGCTTTTTTTGAGTATTACATTTAATTTATAATTAAATATCGATTATTTCCATAGTTTTGTGTATTAATGTTTTTTGAATTGGTTAATTATTGTTTCTGATTACTCTATTTGATACATACTAACGTTGATTATTACATATGCTACTGAATAGATTGAGATTTTATTTATTTTTAAAATAGCTACGTTCTCAACCTAGTCAAATGTTTCGAGCACAAAACATAATAAAAACTACATGTTACATTGTATTAGTGGGCTCGATTGCGTTTCTTCGTGAACTAAAATCGGAAATTAGTCCGTGTGAACGAGACAGGGCAATACGCTAGAGCGAAGTGTGAGATGACGGTTGTCACTTTTTCGCATTAAAACTGCCCGCCAAGGTCAAATCTTACACCGCACGAAATATGCTCGAATTTATTCGAACGAGTGTAAGTTCGGCAGGTAGTATTTATCGACGATCGTTCGTTTCATATACCGCTCTAACTTATTGCTCTGTCTCGTTCGCTTGGACTAATTTTAGTTTTAGTTCACAAAGAAACGCAATCGGGCCCAGTATGTATGTATATAAAATATATTAGGATAATCTGGTACGTCCAGAAACGATAAAATTACAAACTTGTTACGAATGCAATGTAATGTAAAAACAGATACAAAATATATACAATGTGGTTTGGCAAAATTGACTTTGTCGCCGTACACATCGAGAGAGCGTACATAGATCCCGCAATGGCTAAATTACCCCGCCTAAATCATGTTAGTGTGTCCTCGACGCGATACTCAAAGTATCCAATTGCAATGGTTAGAGTGGATTGCATGTACACATTAGCTCGTGTGCCCAACGACTAGATGTATAGGTAGGTACTATACAATTATAAGAGCACTCCAGGTGAATACAAAAATGTGTTTACGCCCGGATCCATGGAGGACAAACTGTATCCACGTCTCCTCTGCCTTCAACATCTTAGATGTTGCATGGTTAAATTCTCATTTATAGTATTTTTTACGACTATTAGGCCATTCGGATATCATGCGTTATTCAAAATGTGTTAAAAAGCGCTATGGTTAATTAGACAAAATATAAGGGAATTTCCATTCTCCTACTACATTATAGCGCGATCCAATATGCATCCAGACAGCACAGCTGCCACTCTAAGATCATATGTAGTATTGTTAGGATCAAGTATTGTTGTTTATTTGTACTCTTTATCGTGAATCTTCACAATGTGCGGGTTTATTGTCATATGAAGACTTCTTACAACCAACCCTACTGTTAATTACAACCAACCCTATTGTTGTGACAAATGTTCTTGAAACGACCATTCGGCCACCCGATCCCGGGTAAATAAGCCGGGCAAAGGATGCCGTAGTCCGCGATAGATTCGGTTGACACCGTATCACCACTTCATAAGGGAGAGGTCTGCGCAAGCGACCTCGATCCTGTAACCAGTCAGGAATTAGAAGGTATCCGAAGGTTAATTCCAAACGAAGATATTTTTCCAAGCTTCAGGTAGTCAGGGGGCGAGCCTGGTACCTTTTCCGGTGCCTTGCCGTGAGGCGTTGACCTCTGATGAGCAGGCGGCGTAGCTAGATTGTGGATTGTTTTTTGTCCCAAGTCTTCTGCGCTCGCCTCACGGGAGATAAAACGATAAATTTCGTTGAACGATAACTTCCTGATGTGACGGGTTTGCCCGTTGTCGTTGACAGCTCTAGCTCCTAAGACCGCGATGGTATTTTTTAGTATTTTAACAGTCTAAATTCAGACTAATGGCACAGTATAATAAGAATACAGTGAAGCAGACTGCGCCCAAGACAATGCAATCATGCGCCGCGATATAAGGCACGGAAGAAGGAGCGTATACCCATTTGCCATACAAATTTAATATTGAAAACGGATATGCTCGAAAGGGCTGTCGTGAATTGTAATTTCGATATTGTTATTATCGTATAAATTTATTTATCTGAAAATGTATTATTATTATCGTGCATTGCAATATAAAAACAGTAAGATGTAACCGATTCCAAACAGATAATTATAATAATATATTATAGGTACAGGTTTATTAATATAACTTCGGCTAATTGATTGTATTAGTGTGTTGGATGGCCCAAGAAAAACTTTTAGATAAAATGTATATTTTTTCCATTTTTAATAAATTGTAATATCTTTTGGTATGGTAATATTCATTGGTAGATATTCATAGTTACATTAGAGGTCATTTATTTTTTTTAAAAATAACCAATTAAATAATATTTATGTGTTAATATGAAGCATAAAACACTTTCCCTTTAGTTATAGTCTATTAGAAATCGAAATCATTCGATCTCGTATGGCCTATTACTTCATATATTAACTATAACGATAGATCGAACCAGAATAGTTTTCGAGATATCTTGGAAAATATCAGATAAGTCGTAGAAAACAGCGCTAATATCAAAATTTTGAATTTTGACGACATGCATTATTTTTGTTACTTACTACAAATCGATAAAGTCAATATATACCAATTATTTGAGTTAAATAATTCTGGAGTAAGAGCAAAAAAAGCTAGCTACATAGGGACGAATATGAGGCAAGTATAATTATATTGCTATAGTGTTTTTTTCTTTCTTATGGATGTAAAAATAAATGTGTATTGATGTAAAATTATACTTAAGTAGCAGGTCTAAAGACTGTATATAATTGATTAATATATATTCAGCGTTTGTCAAGTTACAAAGTTATATAAATTATCAATAATATTCTTCGAGGAATACAGAAAAATCGCAAAATATGATTTAACCCTTCCTATTTGAGTTAACCATTTTTGGTTAGACGCTTACAAATGCTAAAATTGTATCTAACCAATATTGGTTAGGGCGCTCCGCGCTGCGTAAAATGCCAACTTTTTAAATATTTATTCATTATTATCTTAATTGTTTGACGAGATAAGGTTATAATATTATAAATTTCAAATTTCAATGCGATCATTTTACAGTTATTATTTTTACGATCCGTATAGTAGTTTAAAAGTTATGGTCGCTTTTCTCAAGGCCATCGACTTCACGCGCAAAACTGTCCCTGGCAGAAGTGACGACTAAATTTTTACCCCGCGATAGGAGGGGTTAAATAAAATTGTGGATAATTCTCTTTCATATTATGTACCTACAACTTGTAATAGTTGAAATATTGCTACCCCCGTAACGTCGCGTCACATTAATCGAAAGCAACAGTATTATAAAGCCTAAAGTTTCCTAAGATATGTATATAAGATACGCTGGGCAAAAAAAAAATAAAGTAGGTCTATACACTGATGCATGTTCAAAAATATATACTAAGCGGTTCTAAAAATTATAGTATAATTAGGTTTTTAAATTATTATTGCAACTGAAATTTTAAACTTGCTGCTCCTACTGCCCCGACCAAAAATAACGCGTATAAATAATCCATTCGGACAGTAGTAAACAGGAATACTACCGAAGTACTTATTTTCTATATACTAGCTGGCCCGTGCCCACTTCGTTGGGCGGTAAAACTTTTTACCTGTGATGAAATTATGAGTTTGGTTCGGTTAGTACTTAATGCTATGATTTATTTCCCGACTGCCAAAAGAAGGGTTATATTTTTACTGCATATGTATGTATGTATTTGCATGCAAATTTGACTATAATACCGTTATTTGTGAGTGTCTTCTTGTGAGTGTCTTATTTGTGAGTGTATTATCTCTTTAACTATTTATGCAGTAAAAATGAAAAGTCTTTTGTTTTTACTGCATAAACACTTGAGACGATAAATTTACTTATTTTGATAAGAATTCATAATTGTTGATAATATGACCAATAAACATGACCTAACGATTTAAATATTTTTTTTAATATAAAATACTACTTTTTGTGACTTAAATATAAAAGTTAGACATATGCTGTCAATGACTTTTTTGTAGGCATTATCAAGCTCTACAACTTTTCTCTAGAACTTAATCATATATCTCTCATCGTTAAGGCAGCGTTAGTAAGAAAGATTTTCGTTCGATCGCTTATCCTCCGACTTACTTTGCAAATCCGACTATAACGAAAAAGTCTTTTCATTTTTCGGATTAATATATATCCTATGACACTTACATATAAGGTGGCTTTCTATTGGTAACATAATTTTCAAAATCGTTTCAGTAGATCAAGAGATTACTTCCTACAACGTTGAAAACTTTACCTCTTTATAATATTAGTAAAGATTTTAAAATATATGTTTTTTAATGCGTCAATACCGACCTCAGCTGCGATTTTCATGTTAATAAGACTCTGTACCGCCTATATTATAATCTCCTGCTTATACGCGTCTCCGTAGAGACGTTGAAGCGTAGAGACGTCTCCACGAGACTACATAGATACTAAAATATAGACGTCTCCTATGTATAAATAGAGACGTTGACGCGTGCGGAGCCCCGTACACGGCTTGTATAGAATAATTTCCTTTAAATAATTAATCTTGAATAACATTATTAAATATTCGAGCAGCAGTGATTCAAATAGGTAATAAATTGTATACAAGGAATTGACAATAACCCATATAATTCTCGATATACATATTAAAGCCATATAATACTATTGCTGAAAGACGCTGTTTCAGCTTTCAAAGACCTCATTATATTACGCGTCCGTTACGCCCGTGTATTTCACCGGAATACGCAGGTATTCGCATTGGTTTTGTCAATAAATGTAATGCTTCACGCTCTGTCGGCTTAATAATATCGTAGCTTTCATATCAAATCAATAAAATTATTATTAGGTAAATTATTTCGGGAATAGGCCTATAAAATATTCTTTGATATATCAAATATCAGTTATGACTTTAGTCAATATTTTTATTACCTATTACGGATAAACTTCGTTTATATGAACTTTTGAAATCATTAAATAATAAAAGAATTATTACAATATTATTTTTATTATTTAATGGTTTCAAAAATTCACATGAACAAAGTTTATAAGTAATAGGTAATAAAAATATTGACTGAAGTCGGCATTGAATGATAAGGCTTTTCGTGTAATAAAGAAACAATCAAACCACAAAAAAATAAGGTGGTACATTACATTTTTTGACTGCCTATAGGTTTCTAATATATAAAAAAAAAATATATGGATATCATTTTTACCATAACAGATAAGACATATTAATAAAAACAATAATATTTAATCGCATTATTTGCTTTAAAAAAAAGGCGAGCTTGTTGCCTAAAAGCAATATCTTTCAGCTAACCTTAACCTGGTGGAACAATATGTTATTCAGTATTTCAGTATTCAGTATTCAATTTATTTATTCAGAATATACAATAAAAGCATGAATTATGAATTAAAGCTAATTATCGCATATTAGAATTCGTCAGTTAAAATGTAGATATAAAACGATTAAAGCATAAATATTAATTCGACAATAGCGTTGACTAAAGTCGGCTTTACACGGCAGACAAATAAAATTAAAAAAAAATAGAGCTGAATCCATGTACATGAGTATACATATAAAATAGATAATTATTATAAGAATATTAATAGTCATCAAGCACTTTATACAAAAAATAATCACACAATAGGAAGTATCAAACCAAAATTGGAAAAAACAACGTATGTATATGATCAGGTATGTTACATTACACATTGTAGTCTACATATTAAATATTAAATTCATAATATTATTATTAAACAATAAGAACTAAAATTGGCATGCTCAAAAAATTCACCCAGCTTATAGAAAGCATGTGTGGGTTGTAGCTTTTGTTTAATAAATCTTTTAAACACCTTTGTTTCCATCTTTCTTGTGGAGAGTGGTAGCTGGTTAAAGAGCTTATAGCTCAAATATCCAAAGGACTTTTGTGTCTGCGTAAGGCGTACTTTAGGCAGGATAACGTCATCACGTCTGCGTGTATTGTGGGAGTGCATATTCCCGTTTACCTCTTGTTCGTTAATATTTCATTTAGCATATAGTAGACATTGTAAAATATATTGAGACGTAAAAGTCAGTATTTTGTACTTAAGAAAATATGGTTCGCAGTGCGTGTCACGGGATACTCCTGCAATTGCTCTTAGTGCACTTTTCTGTAAAATGAAAACCCTAGAACTGTCTGTGGCATTCCCCCATATCAGTATACCATAAGTAATTTTAGAATGGAAACAGGCATACTACGCAGTTAATGCAGCGATTTCACCAGCTAAGAATTTAATCTTTTTTATCGCATATATTGCCGAAGAAAGCGCACTACACAGTTCATTAATATGGATGTTCCAGCTAAGATGATGATCGATCATGATAACTAGGAACTTTGTCGATTTGCTTAATTCTAGAGTACTGTTGTCTAGAGTTATATTAAATGGTATAGCAGACGATTTATATTTTGAGGAGAAGTGCATAGTTACGGTTTTTTTTGCATTAAGCAAGAGATTATTCTCTGTGAACCATGAACTTGCCAGGTTTAACGCATGATTGGCATTGGTCATTAGGTCGTTAAGATTGTTATCGTGAAACAGGAAACTTGTATCATCCGCATAGAGTAAGGTTTTGGTGTAGGCTGGCAAGCAATTGCCTATATCATTAATAAAAAATAAAAATAATAATGGACCAAGAATCGATCCCTGGGGAACTCCGCAGGATATCGGTTGAGGTGTAGATCTAAATCCATCTATTTCTACTACCTGTGACCTGCCTGTTAAGTGGGATTTCATCATATTATTGGCTTTGCCCCGAATCCCATAAATGTTTAATTTATTGAGCAGTATTTCGTGGTCAACCGAATCAAACGCTTCGGATAGATCACAAAAAACTGCCACGGGTTGGGAAGAATTTTCAAAAGTGTCGGTAATGAAATTTACCATTTCCGAAATCGCCGAGGTGGTGGACATATTCTTTCTAAAACCATATTGATATTTATTTAGTATATCGAATTTATTTGCGAATAGATATAGCCTGTTATATAAATTTTTTTCGAAAATTTTGGAGAAAGCTGGAAGCAGTGAAATTGGCCTGTAATTTTCAGGATCAGTTTTGTTCCCTTTTTTAAGTAGTTTAGGCATTAGGATTAGTCAATTTAGACAGTCCATTTGCTGTTTTTCACGAATTTTCGAAGAAAACACTTTGGCAACAACAAACGGCTCGCGAAAAAATGGCCGTTTTTATTTTGTAATGTTTGTGAAATATTCCGATATATCGCGAAACATGACGTAATGACGCTTTAATTTACTAATAAAATAGGTATTGCTTCATTTACATCCTAAGTTATCACATAATTAGGCGTATTTTGAACATTATATGTTGTTTTCTAATATGGCTCGCGAAAATGAAACTTGTTTTGATAATTACTATGAGAGAAAAAAGTGCGATTTTCCATAGTTTTTCGATGAAATGTGACTCTTTGGAGTATAGTAATTAGTTATTAGACATATAATAAGTCTATGATAAGACAATATAATTGAAAAAATCTAACGAATTTTATATTATGGGCATTCAAAGTTTATTATTAGGTTCGGACGCGGAAACTCTCAAAACTTTAGATTTTTCTATAATATCAGACAAAGCTCAAAGTTCTGGTGTGATTTCTAAGAAGAAGTGATGTAGTAATAAAGTTATTTTGAAAGAATTTCATATAAAAAAATACCATGAGTAGTCACAAATTAAAAATAAAAAAAATTTTTTTTTACGAGAATACATACAATTTTTCTTGGCTGAATAAATAAATATTTTTTCCGTATTTTTGTATGCAAATAAGTAAAAAAAAAATATCCTTTTGGTAAAGCATTTAATAAAGAACATAACTGTATTTACAATTTTTGATATTTACAAAAACTGTATTTACAAAAAAATCGAAATGATTTTATAGGCGAGTTTTTTCAGTTTGCCAATTTTGTAATATTTATTCATTATTATCTTAATTGTTTTACGAGATAAGGTTATAATGTTTTATATGTCAAATTTCAATGTGATCATTTTTCTCTTTATCTTTTTTTAATCCGTTTAGTGGTTTATAAGTTATGATCGTTTTTCTCAAGGCCGTTGACTCGCGTCGATTTTTTGCGCGAATATGTCGCGCGCAAAAGTGATAGGTGAGTTTTTACCTCGCAACGTGAGGGGTTAAAAACTGGTACTCTCTTTGCTATTTTCATTAGATTTGGGAATACACCTTGTTTCATTCAATTATTAAAAATAGACCTCAAGGTGTTGGAAATCGTTGGTGCTATATTCTTTATTAATTGAATCGAGTGTGCCCAGATATCCATTGATGTTTTTGTTTTGATGCCATTCAAGGCCTTATCAAATTCAATTGAAGTTAGTAATAGTAAACTGACAAATTAAATTTGTAAACATTTAAATTCAGCAGGTAAAAAACAATAAATTTAAAAATAAAACAAACAATAAACCTATAATGACACAAAAGGAAAAATACGAAAAAATGGCGAAAAGTTTTTGAGCGTGGGTTCAAGTGTTCTTTGAGCCTGCGTTTGAAGCAAAAGAAACTCGGTGCTATCCTTATACATGTGGGTAAAGCATTCCAGAGGCGGGCTCCACGTACAGAGAAAGAGTTCTTCATTAGGAATCACTACTGTGACTAGGGATCGAGATGGATTGCAACCGAGTTTTAATCGTAGATGCATTTTTTTTAACATAATTACAAAAACCTTATTTTACAAAATATTAAGTTACGAAGGTAGGTTTAATGTAGAATACCATATTTCTGTTTTATGTCTTGTTGGCTTTGCGTTACTGTCAATTATCTTATAAATAGGATATTTACATTTACATTTACATTTACGTCGTGTCCAATTGGCGGCTAAAAACCGCTCTTGGACGTGTCAAAATATTTGTGATTTAAGTAGTAAGTGTCATTACTACTTTAATCTTTACGTTACACACATATATTAATTTAAAAAAATATATAGTAGGTAGGTATGTAAGAAATTTTGGAACCTACTAAAAGTTATTCGTCGTAGAATCGTATTACAAAACAAATTAAAAAAATAGTCAATAATTCTAATGGCTACCTACTAAACACACAATAATTAAAATAGTCAGTTAAAAAGTTAAATAATCAAAGCAGAAGCCGAACAATTGAAATAGTCAATAAATTAACAATAAAGCGTCGTGATAATATAAGAGCAAATATAAAATCAAAGACTGTCGCGGTTGATTGACATTATAAATAAGATTAAACGAATAAATAAGATTAAAACGTGATAGAAAACGAATTTACCGCTGTGAATTTACCGTTGTCATCTACCCTGGACAACGGCGGCTGCAAACGTCACCGAAACGTCGGGTGCTAAAAAAATCACGCGGTAAATTCGTTTTCTATCCTATTTATAATGTCAAACAACCGCGATAGTCCTCGATGTCATTTATCTGCTTTTGTGATTATCTGCATGACGTGATATCGATTCTAGTTAAAAAATGTTATTTCATTTGCGAATATTAATGACTATTACAATTCAAAGAATCGATCAAATGGCGTCTTTCATGCGTCTTTTATATTTTCGCAGTAATTGAGGTTGAAATATTTATTGACATTGAAATATTTTAATACTAGCTGCGCCCCGCGGTTTCACCCGCGTGGTGATGGAAAATTGTGATAATGATGATAGAAAACTATATATCTTTATAAATTATAGCCTATGTGTTATTCTGATGTATAAGCTATATTACTGTAAAGTTTCATCAGAATCCATTTAATAGTTTTTGCGTGAAAGAGTAACAAACATCTATACATACATTCTTACAAACTTTCGCGTTTATAATAGTAGTAGGATAAAAGAGCGCATTGTTACCTAATAAAATCACTTCTATCGCACATCTCAATGGGCAAGTCGCTCTTTTTCTGTTAAATATAACATCTAATAAACATGATCAAATATTAACATATGTGCTCTCTCATCGAGGTATAAAAACTCTATCATCAAATCATCGAGGTATAAAAATACAGATAGAACTCTGAACGTGTTCATGGACCATGGACCAGGGCATCTTCAACTTATTATAATAAAGTAAATTCTCACTTACGTCCGTTTATAATTAAAACAGCGATGTTTACACGCAATTTGGTCACGTAAGCGTCTCTTGTACCTATATGGAGGAAACGTGAGGATGATTACATTATAAACCGATAATTAAGGGTAACTCGCGAGCTCTTCGCTGACTAGGAAAGCGTGAGCGGTGCAGACATTAAATGAATTTCAATTTGACCAAGGACTTATCATATAAAATGAATAAACCCATTCACTATCTACTACACTTGTGCGTGTTTCATGATCAACGCAATGAAATGCCTAACAGAAAAGTTAGCACAAAAAATAGCAAGAGCATTCTGTGATTTATCCCGTGCGCTGTGCTTGATCAGTACTAATCAGGTGTCTATTGAAAAACTGCCTCAATTAATGTTATGGAAAATAATCTATTTAAGAAGTAAATTATATGAGAAAGAAAGTGAACTATTGTATTTACAATTATTTTTAATAGAGTTTTTA
Source organism: Micropterix aruncella (assembly GCA_944548615.1). Classification (NCBI taxonomy): domain Eukaryota; kingdom Metazoa; phylum Arthropoda; class Insecta; order Lepidoptera; family Micropterigidae; genus Micropterix; species Micropterix aruncella. The sequence continues at coordinate 21,599,284 of OX155958.1, forward strand.
ATGAAAACTTGTGGCTTATATGTTTATCCATCTCTAGATATATGTATATTTCCGGTATGTACGCAATCAGACCTTCCTATTAATGTCCAAATGTTAAAGTCCAAATGTTGCCTTAATGTCCAAATGTTAATTTATTGACATTTGGACATTAAGGCAAGTATTTTTTGCCATTTGGGCAGATTAGGTACCCTATTACAGTCGGGATGACATAACAAATCCGATTGGTCGTTTCAAGAGGACGTGGGGTAAGGTGAACAACTACCCCCGCTCTATAGGAGACAGTACTGTTTCCAGACTACCCCGGCTGTCGGTCAGAATGCACAATCGATTGGCTGGCGGTTTGCGCACGGTGCGCAAACCGCTCAGTAGCGACCGAAGGTTGACTCTTAAGGGAAACTGGCCTGCAGGCTAGATTCCTATCCTGACTCGCACTTCTGCGTGGAGGCCGCCGGATGAGTGTTGACCTGTGAGTTTGACCGACCATGAAGACATGGGTCTTAACCCCTAGAGCCCCCATTGGCCGATATCGGCCAAAACACGATTCAGTGTGACGGCCCCGTTTTAATTTTATTTTAATTTAATTTGTTTGATTTTATTATGTTTTATTATGTTAATATTTTTTATATTAATAATGGATACAGTGGTTTGGCAGTAATTAATGTTTTGGTGAGCCAGTGTCATAATAATTTTTTTTTACTAATTTTTACAAAATTTTTTTTTGGACATCAACTTGTCAATCGGCTGAGGGGCCGAGGCCTGAAGGGTTAATGGCCAAACTGCAACAGGATCCATTAACTCCCAAGGCCCATAACTCATGAGCCATCCTCCATACAGTCCCGACCTGGCATGGGACATTCTTGGTAACAAAACTTAACTACCAATGATAAAGTCAAGAAACTTTCAGTGCGCCCGTCATATGTTTAAAATCTACAAACTCGTGTCAATTTACATTTTCAATTCCGCTAAGAAATAGAATAACGCCTGTTACACACCCCCAAAGTTTCAATATTATATTGTTTGCTTTCCTGATATCGTTGACGGCCTGACTAATTAAATGACTAATTACTTTCCCAACTCTGTTGTACCTGTCTGTTTGTCTTTATTTGCAAAAGAGTCATACAGCGTGAGAATGAGGAAAGGTAATAACTAGTTAATTAGTCTACATGACAAAACATCGACATCATACAGTAAAAACCGTGTAGCTAAAATTTTTGTCACAATTAATCATCAAAGATTTTTGGGATTCCATACCGAAGAATACAAAATGAACCCCATTGATGTCACGGTCTCTTATGTTATCTGTACTACATGGTCGTTTTACACACATATTACCGAGGCAAATTTTATAGCTACTCGTATTTACATGAAATTCGGCGATATAAATTACTTGCTATCATCTAGCTTAAGAGTCGAGCAGAAAAAAATATGCTTAATGTCAATAACACATTGAGACATCAGAATCTTAATATTTTAAAAAAATGTTTAGAAATATATCGGTTTTGAAAAAAAAAACATCGCAAATGACCAACGAACTCGAATGACGGACGAACAGTGATTTTAAATAAATAAATAAAATAATTACAGCAACTCTTCATTTGATTTTTTTTTAACTTTTTGACCTTATTACGTTAATAAAATCATATTTAATAATATACAAAATTTATTTGCGTCTCTTATACAGGGACAAATATGTCTCATCAATCTATACAAAATCTATTTAACCAATCTTCATAAAATTTTACATATATGTTACTCATATCGACCTTCAACAGTTTTATGTAAGAGAAATTTTCATACTCTACGGCAAAGCTTATGGTCCAAAAGCGTTAACCGAATACCGGGTCACATCGATTGTAAAGCGCCGCCTTTCCTGGCTCGGTATGAATGTAATGAGTTTTTAACGATGACAACATTTTTTTGTCGCCAAGGAGTTTTTAATGATTATAACGATCCCTGTTATTTTACACGAAATTTGTTACCTCCAGGATTACATGCATTCCAGATTAGAATATGGACATTTTAAAATGATCTTAAGTTGGAAATATTGTAAAATAAAATTATTTAAAAAAATCTAATGTAGGTATATTATTTCCTATGGCTAGCAAATCAGATTCCTTTTTTTCAGTTCGGATACGTCAATATCTATCAATACATTGTTTCAGTTCCAAGTATTGTGATTTAAACTCTTGTTTTTGTAGTAACTAGTACTTGCATTATATGAACTTGAAATGGTTATTCATTTTGCCACATTTTGGAGCGAAGCAGAGGATTTTTTTTTGTAGACACGCAGTCCCCGCTACTTCGCACTAAGACCGAAAAAGAACATGGACAGTGTTTTCTTCGCCGCCCGAGAAACCCTTTTATCGTCTGAGCCATCCATACTCTCGCCGAGAAGCCACGAGAACACCCGAGAAACGTGAATGTGAATAGTTTCTCGCCGTCTCGTTCTCGCTCTCGCCTATTCTCCGTTCGTTGTCGGTATTTTTGCCCGCAACAAAGGGTTTCTCGGGGGAGAAAAGAGAACACTATCACATTCTCGTTTTGTCTCAGTGCCGATTAGTGAACAGGCGGGGAGTGCACATTTATTATGACTTATCACGTAAATTTTATGTTTCGTTATGAAAATGTGGAATAATGATTTGGAATTAAAGTTCTTTAAATTTCAATTAAAAATCTTATTAAGCAAATTTTCAAAATCACTGGTTGATATCGTGGTAAACTTTTTAAATTCCCCACTTGGTTCAGCAACTAGTTCATCCAATTCTTTTCGCCTGCTAAAACTTAAAGAGTAAGATATATGATAGTTATGTACTTTTGAATACCTACATAAGTATAGTTATAGCGACAAAATAAATTACGAACTTTGTTCTATTTCAATGAATTTGCGTCATCCGCCATTGCATGTATTTTCTTTTGTTCTTAATTTTATCTTTAGTTACAACCTTTACAAAGTTACAATATGCAATAGCACACAGGACCAAACCTGTTTTAGTTTTAATGTCGTCCCTAACAGTAATGTCGTCCGTACCGAATAGGATCGAGAACACGAGTGAGAATATCTTGAGTGTGGATATGTTGCTTCTTCTCGAGAGAAGTCTCGGCGAAATTTCTCGCCCAGACTTACACAATGTTTTTACTAGCCTTCACGGTCTCATCTGATATGTACAAAATTACCACTTTGACCATCATGTGTCAAAGTTTGGCTTTGACCATCATGTTTAGTAGGATACATTAAATATTAGAATTAAATTTTCGTTGTAGACTTCAAATTATTATGTAAGCACCTAATATTATAGTCGTCTTAGCCTAATTGCATACGAAAATTGCCCCATTTTAGAAAAATATACAGTGCTCGAGAATATACACTATAGAATACCTACAACATTTTCAAAACAAGGAATGTAGTTGACATTAATGTATCGATAGAGCTTTAGTGCCGTAAAGATTAACTTATAGTTACTCTGCCAAGTTAAACCGATTTACTCGGCAGCTAATCCGTTAAGTGTGTGTTTCCTTTATCAGCGAAGCGCTGTGACAGGATAAAGCCAATAAGTAATGAACTGGGACTTATCAAGCTATAACAAAACGGTATAAGCTGTAATAGATTCGATTATCTCTGCAGATATTGCAGAGAGAAGAAAACGTATATCCGATATGTATTAATATACATATACATCAAATAAAGGCTTAGTTATATGAAATAGGTATATAATCGGTGTACATTTTGTTAATTTTTGATTGACTTTTTGAAAGATGCGCGATGAAAGACGACTCTATATGGACAAAGGAATGACATAGTTCGTATTTCCGAAATGCTAGTTGGTCTTTTTTGTTGACTTGTTGTTTTGCTTGTTTCACCTTAGGGTAGATAATCGGGCTCCGCTCATACCTCTAACATAGGGAAAATTTTGTTTTGATTTAGGTAAAGGTATTATGATATTATAATATTAGGTCCTTAAGTGTCAAATGGGTAATCTGGAGAGAAAATTTAAGACATAGTTATATTTTAATGCACATAATGGTCAAAGCCGCTGCAGTGTTAATGTCGTTCATACCGGATGATGGCGTGAAAGCAAGTTAGAGCATTGTGTGAGTGTGAAGTCATTTTCGTCTTTTGAGGTTCTCAGCGGGAATTCTGGCCGATACTTCTCACCGTGGTTCTATAGGCGATAAAATGGTTTCTTAGTAGAGACAGGAAACGTTGTCATCATTCTTGCGCCCTCTCAGTGCGATGTGATACGTTGCAGGGATTACGCGTGTAAAATATTTACTTTCTCCTTCTGCTTCATTTTAAAAATGTGGAGTAACGAATTGCAAAGTTCATGGATTACTAGTAGTAGTCCCCAAAAGAACAAGAGTATGCTTCGAACTGTATCAGCGTATTGATTAATATTGAAGAATCCAAACAGAGGGAGAAGTAATCTCATTTTGCTAGTTATATTAAAGACAGTAGGTGCATGTTTTTAGATCAATACACATCTTTAATTTTAAATTCACTTTGAATATTTACAAAGTTATAGTGTACAAATGCACACAATGTGAATGTAGCTGCAGCGTTAATTTACCCTATACTGGATGAGAAATTGTGAAAAGACAATTGTGAACATTTTATGAGTTTGGATATTTTTCTCTTCTTTCTAGGATCTTGGAGAGAGATTTTTCCAAAATTCCACGCCGTCAATCTTGACCGCTAACATAATTAGAACGGCAATAACATAAATGTAACTGTCGATAGTTCGTAGATAGTTCCAGAACTCAGCTGTGAGTGCCCCGTGTAAGGTCGGCTAGGATTCAAAATTTCTTCATTTACCTGAGCATTATTTTTTATATTTTTTTTATTTTATAAAATAAACCATTTGGTAAATATCCCTACTCTTGTCATAGTCAAATTATTTATACAAGATAATATGTTATACCTTATGTGGTATAATTATTTTTTATACAGATTTATTATTTTTTAAAAGGAAAAATAATTATTAAATAAATTTAGAATAAAAATATATGGTATTTTAAAAAACTATTTTAGGTAATAAAATACCTAAGTAGGTATAGATGAAAAATACAAATAGTCGAAATATAACAACGAATAGTCAGTTATAAAATAGTCAAATAAGGAATACCACAATTATAAGATTACAAATAGAAATGTCTCAATAGAAATAGTCAATAAAAAAAAATATTAATATAATCCATCTCCGATTATCAAAATGATTGATTATATAGTCAAGATTTTATTTTTACATATATTGTATTATAATAAAAGTAATCATGAAATATTAGGAATTTCAATATTGTCAAAGTCACTAATAGAATAAATTGGATTCTTGATAAGGATGTCCTGGACCTTATTCTTTAAAAAGTCTTATAATATTCCCCTACCGGGCTTAAGATGATGCACGATGTTTAATTTAAAATTAATGTGATTAAGGAGATACTAATTAGTTTTAGTAACATGATTTCAAGGAAAACGTTTAGAAATGAAAATGTTTTTTTTTAATATATGACTATAATATTACTGGTAGGTACCTATAATTATATTTTCATACACAATAAAATATATTTAGATGTAAATGAAATGAAATGAAATGAAAATGAAATGAAAATCTCTTTATTGCACGATAAATTGGCAATAAAGATGTTATTATAAATTGGCAATAAATGGGCAATAAAGAGATTATTACAATAAATTGATAATTGGCATTATCCTCCAGTAACTATAAAAAATAGGATAAATAAATAAAAAAAAAATTAAAAAATCAGCAGGTAGGAATTAGGTTCGTTTGTGGCAGAACTCTTTTATTTAACATGGGTTTCAAAGGAAAATAAAACATTATACATTACACACGGAAACCTATACATATGTTTACTCATATTGTATATGTAGGTAGAAAATATAATATTTTATATATATATACGCAAGATCAAGATATATTACTTTAAGAGCAAATGTAGTTTCAGCCAGAAACGCACTCCATCGGATCATGTGTTTGTATGTTGTGACATAAATTCAATATCAGTGTATTTGTAAAATCTGTACAGAATATAGATGAATTTGCAATACATTTATATGAAGTAGACGATTCTTGATATAATTAAACTGAACATGGAAATAAGGACAATATTACTATGTATGATTCAAGAGCGGCCGGCCATCCGTCAATTAAACACATTAAAATGACATGAAAAATATTGATCCTTTTTATTATTTCGCATCACACTGTACATAAATGAAAATTAGGCACAAAGGCTACATTGACATTTCCTCCCACTCACAGTTAAACCGACATAGAAATAGTCTCTCCAAATCAAAATTATTATCTGCCAACACCGCATTCAAATTATGGGCTTTAATTAATAATTGAAGCGACTGAGCGATGCTATTGCTATTTGAATTAATATGCATTCAGCGATGTAGGAATGTACATAGGTCACACTGAGTTTCTGGACCTGGTCTGTCATATAAACACTTTTTTTAATAATTTTAACATTTGAAAACGGAAATCTTTGATATATAATAAAGTTTGCTTCGTCTAACTCCCATTTCTTTTTTCATTATGAGGTCAATATAAATTTGCATAACTGAAATATGATCGATTTATATTGTTAAAATGATTTTCTACGTTTCAAAGTGCAATTTGACAGCTAACCAGAGCCTCGTGGCTTGGCTTGAAACTGATTTTAGCGATGAAGGACCAAGCAAGATGACATTTTATAGCTGATTTGCGGAATTTACAAGCCGTCCTGTCAATCTCAGTAACGAATTTCGGGAAGGTCACCCGTCTACCGCTGTAAACTACAAAAGCATTTATGCTTAGTACCGTATGATCGAACCAGATAGGCATTCAACCTACCATTAGTTCAGGCATTCTAAAACATATGCATGATAGTTGTACAATCGGCTTGAAAAACTGGACGCATCACTCGGTGCAATGTCATGCTTACCAGAATAATGTAAGAGGCGTCAAATTTGGCGTAGAAAGTAATAATAGGTGGCGAAACATGAATTTACATCTACGACCCCGAAACAAAACATCAATCAAACATTTGGGACTTTCAAGGTGAGCCAAACCCAACCTAAGGGGCTCTCTAGACGATCAAGCATGCTTTTAAAGCATCGCGTCTCAGGCTGGGAGGGGATCGTAAACCGCAGGAATTATGCAAATATATTTTTTTAATATTTACCAAAAATACCTAACTTTGTAGTTTATACCAGGGAGTCACGTTAATTAGACGTAATTGATTGATAAACAAAAAATACAAATACAAAATTTGGCATTTTTATTAAATGTTTAAAAATATATTTACAATTTCCTGCGGTTTACAATCCCCTCCCAGCCCGCGATGCGATGATTGACAAGCATGCTTGATCGTCTAGAGAGCCCTTTAGTAACTGACGTTCACAGTGCCCAGAAGCGGGTAATCGCTTCGTTTTTAATAAAAACTAGACACATGGCTAGGTTTATTTTGTAAAATCATCGTACTCTGAGAGCTGAATGATAGACGACCATTTACTTGCCGGAGGTTTTGACGAACTTCAAAAAAGCAACTGTAAACGCTGCATAATCATGCATCATTGCAGTGCCAGCTATCACGCTCCCAGGCAGGCAAACGAATTTTTGAATGCGAAAAACGTTGAATTCATAAGCAATCCTCCGTACAGCACCTTGGACCACTTCTTCTTCTCATACCATTAAAATCGAATTAAGGGGTACGCGGTTTCCATCAATAGAAGAGGCTGACGAAAAATATGAAAAATATTTTTCCGAGGTCATTAAGAAGGAGTGGAACAAATGTTAAGAAAATTGGTTTTTATGAGTGCGGAAAAGTGTATCAAGGCTCTCGAAAAATATTTTGGGAAACAATAATTTGATTTTGGGCCGTCATTGTATTTATCTTATTCATTTCGGGGACTTTCAGTGTGGCCCTCATATTATTTATTTTTTTCCTTAAACATTAACCATAGGTGTGCGTATTTAAATCTTTATTATTATCCTATAAATCATGTATTAATCTTTGTTCACATATAATTATTTTTACTTAGAATAATAATTTTATTATTATATATGAATGAGTAGGTATTCTAACAGATTTTACTAGTTATATTATTATCTACTCGATATTGAAGGTAAGTAGGCACAATTCAATGATTACTTTCTACGTATATTTTATTTGTTGCATATAATACTACTATAAAAGAAGCTGTATAACGGATATATCCAATGAGTATGGAAATATATTTTGTGTATGTTTATAGGCCTCTTCCTTCTTGTTAAGGACCAGATCCCCCAAATTTGTTTTCCTTGCCGCGCGAAGTTCAACAAATTACGCACATGCTAGAAACTTGACGTGAGCTTATTGTGACAGCGTTATTAAGGACGACACAATGTCGCCCACGGATATTAAAACGCATATGGGGCAGCATCTTGCGAAGCAAGTATATAATAAGCACTCACGTGTTCGCGCTACTTGACATGACAAAGACACACATGTTTAAATTATTTTAATTACATAATGAAAATTCCGAGGCATCGTTTACTTGTATATTATAACCAGAATACGTGGTATTATAAGCATATTTGTGGACTGTTCATTAGTATATGGATCAGTACTCATATTATTAATACCTAGCAAAAGCTAGCAAAAAGGCTAGTTTTCTAAGCATTTTATCTTACTATTCGGCAATTCTATGGAACCGCTTGGGCGAGATGTCTTATACAGCTTCAAGTACGATAAAAGGAAATGCTACTAATAGAAGTCTAATGACTATGTCTCTTTAGTACTCATCTAAATACATGATTGGCCGTATTTGATTTATGTTTCGATGGCTTACTTGCGTGTTTGCGTATTATTCAATTTTTGATTATGTATAAACTAGTTCAATTATAACATATATTAAAGTTTCTATACCTATTTTCCTAAAAAAAACATATTATTTATTTATTTATTTATTTAGGTACATAGGATTAGGTATACAGTTCATTCATAGGTCATGTAATCTTATAATAATTATATAAATTATTTAATAATTAATATAGGGAGGTTTAACACATCTTACATGACCTTTACTGCCAATAGCACATCTAACTAGGCGATAATTTGGCCCGTCTCTAGATGTGCATATTTTTATGCAATTTTAAGAAATGAAGTGTTTTTTTAAAATAAATTATTTGGACCCACCACCTGTATATACACATAAATATACCAATTTTATAAAAAATATAGCTATGTAATAAATATATACATTTATAGTTGTAATTTAATAAAATTTAATTAAGAAAAATAGATAAGTGATACTAAATAAATTGTCGTGCGTTGCAAAGAAGTTGATCAGATTTTACATATCCCTTGTTAAGTAGCCATCTATTAAGGTTTGCTTTAAATATTTTTATGTTAGGATAATTTTTCATGTCTTCACTAAGGGAATTATATAATTTTGGGGCTATGTAGAATATATGTCTCTGGGCAAATGTTGTCCTGACTGACGGAATTATATAATTGATACTCGCGGACATTCTTCATTTATATACCTATCATTTATATCATTTATATCATTTATATACATTTATATACCTATCATTTATTTTGTGTTCTTCAGTGCCGACTCGTTTACAAGCATTCACGAATAGAAAATATCGCAAAGGGCTTGCTTTATGCAAATTTACTATTAAAAAGATATTGTCAACATTTGTTGTTTTTTCTTGTAAAATAGTATTTAAAGCTATGAGCACGATGTGCTATCATCGGTAGGTAAAATATGGCTAATGCTGTTTATTAGCGATATTTTACTTACCATTAGATGGCGCAGCGCGCTCAACGCTTGTCATTATTTTTCAATAGATTCTATAAGATTTACAACATTGACCAAAAAAAAACATTTTTTCCACATTGATCAAAAAAAAGCGTCTTCTACGCTCACTGCAGGGCGACAGAACGAAAAATCGTTAAAACGTCCTGTGGTGACGGGCTCGCCCGTTGTAGTTGACACCGCAAGATGATCAAAAAAAAAGTTTCAATAAAACTAGCTCACTTCGTTGTACTGATTCACCCACTACAGGGATGTCACAAATTATAAACTTACCCTATGTGTATTAATCGGTATTAGGCTCCATTGCGTTTCTTCGTGATCTAATATCGGAATAGATGTATAGTTTGTGCAAACGAGATCGGAATGTAAAATGAAGTCGTATATTTTTCTATCTAAAACCACCTGCCGAACATAAAACCATTTGAATTATATTTGAAAAAAAAAAATAGCCCGGCCTAAAATTATACCGTTTTATATTCGATTGGAAGTTTTATGATAGAAAGTGGCTGTAAAATAACTCATTTATTATTCCGCTCTATCGTATTTTGCTATATCTCGCTGGCATGAAATGAATACCGATTTTAGTTTACGAAGAAACGCAATCGGTCCAGTTATCAGTTGTAACGCATATGGCGTTACGATTATATGTACTTCAGTTGCTCAAAATATAAATATACACAATGCACTTATTCAGCCCGATTAACAACAAAAATTGCGTTCAAAGTGTTTTTTTGGATATCGGGCATTAGACCAACAAATTAATTATCAATGCAAGATCTTCGCCCCTTTCCTTCCATCGTATATGGCGATGAGATGAAAGTTCAAAAAATTGGTTGTGTCACTTCACGATATTCCCGGCAAGTAGACAACCCTCCCCCCTCCGCGTGCGCCAACCCTACCTCCATACGCGCGCTAATTCGTAGTGTAATTGCACTATCTTCTGTTCTAATGAAACGTTTCTTTTTTAAATGATATTTATATTTTCTTTAATATGGCAGATTTTAAATATTATGTGTGTCGCTTGTCTACGAGATATTCCGACCAAAACCTTCTGTATACTTTATACTTCGTCTACATGTTATAGACGTTAAAATATTACTATTAACATCATATTTAATAACAGTTTAAAATATTACTATATAACCTAAGTATATATAACATAACTATTTTTCAAATTATTTGCACGGCGTAAGTTATAATTGGCATAACAACGTATTTTTTTGAAGAATTAGGTAACTAGTTATAAAATCATGCTGTTAATAGAAAAATAAAATTAAATAAAACAAACTTAATTTCGCTCCAACAAGGCATCTGTGAACCGAATTTTAAGTATCTAAGACTAATATTTTGAGATTGAGGTATGACTAGCATGCCCTCTGGTAGAGCGATTTGAACCACAATCTTTTCAACTCTTGCTATGACCGAATGATGCCGGCATGCCAAATTTCAGCTCAATCAGATGAAGGGTTTGAGCGCTTTCGTGAAGGAATTCACACAGACAGACACACAGACAGACTTTGGGTTGGAAATGGTCCGTATCGGAGGGGGGGGGGGGGAGTTCAAAATGTATATATCCGTCTTCAACTCGATTTTTTTAGGGCTGTAACAATACTTTCCTGCGTTAAAAATAAAATTATTAGAAGTCGGGCCTTTCCAAATCGTATCGGTGGGCGATGCGTTGCGTCTTCCACCGGTTGATCATTTTACCTTATATCTTGTAAAGGGCTCTCAAGATGATCAAGCATTCTTGTCAAGCATCGCGTCGCGGGCTAGGAGGGGATCGTAAACCGCAGGAATTGAACAAATATATTTTTTAAACATTTACTAAAAATGCCTAATTTTGTAGTTTTATACCAGCGAGTAACGTCATTCATCAATCAATTACGTCTAATTAACGAGACTCCGTATAAACTATAAAATTAGACATTTTTAGTAAATATTAAAAACACATATTTGTTCAATTCCTGCGGTTTACAATCGGCTCACAGCCAGCGACGCGATGCTTGACAAGCATGCTTGATCGTCTAGACAGCCCCTTAGGGACTCTCTAGACGATCAAGCATGCCTGTCAAGCATTGGGTCAGGGATTGTAAACCGCAAGAAACATGTAAATTTTTTGAAATTTATATTTACTAAAAATGCCTTATTTTGTAGTTTCATAACAGCGAGTCACGTCATTCATCAATCAATTACGTCTAATCAACGTGACTCCCTGGTATAAACTATAAAATTAGTCTTTTATGGTAAACATTTGCATTATTCCTGCGGTTTACTATCCCCTCCCAGCCCGAGACGCGATGCTTGACAAGCATGCTTGATCATCTAGAGAGCCCCTTACAGAAGGGGGGTCTCTAGAGGATCAAGCATGCTTGTCAAGCATCGCGTCGCGGGCTGAAAAGGGATCGTAAACATCAGTTAATATGCAAATATTTTTTAAAAATATTTACCAAAAATGCCTAATTTTGTAATTTATACCAGGGAGTCACGTTAATTAGACGTAATTGATTGGTGGATGACGCGACTCCCTGGTATAAAACTACAAAATTAGACATTATTGATAAATAATACAAAAAATATTTTCATATTTCCTGTGGTTAATGATCACCTCCCAGCCCACGACATGCTTGGTCGTCTAGAGAGCCCCTAAAACACAGAGCTCGGTCTAAAACAGCAATAAATTATGGTAATCCTTTCTATGTGCTATAAGATTGCCGTATTAGTAAAATTATTTAAGTGAGTGCTTGTGCTTGATAGCAGTAATATGCCAAGGGACTTTGCTGCAGAGCATTAAAGTGATCTCAACGCACGGAATCATAAAACCCAATTATGAGCCCGATTGCGTTTCTTCCTAAACCAAACTTGGATATTATTTCAATATAAAATGAACGATCATCGATTTTCCCACACAATAACTCCCTGTTTAACATACTCGAAGCCACCAGGTTAAATTTGTACACAATTCGTGCCGTCTTAGATTCGGTCGATCATTGACTATGTAGGGTGTGAGGCAAGCCTTAACTTAAGTGATTACTGATTGTTTATAATATAAGATACTAGCTGACCCGTGCCCACTTCGTTGGTCGGTAAAAATGTTTACTTGTGATGAAATTTTGAGTGTGGTTCGGTTAGTACTGAGTGCAATGATTTATTTCCTGACTAAAAATGTTTACTTGTGATGAAATTTTGAGTGTGGTTCGGTTAGTACTGAGTGCAATGATTTATTTCCTGACTGCCAAAAGAAGGGTTATATTTTAACGGCATATGTATGTATGTATTTGCATGCCAATTTACTATACAATATAATTACAATATTACCGTTATTTGTGAGTGTCTTTTTGTGAGTGTCTTATCTCTTTAACCATTTGTGCAGTAAAAGAGAAAGTCGATAAATTTGAATGCAGTAAAAGCGAAAGTCGAAACACCTGAGACGATAAATTTACTTATTTTGATAAGAATTTATAATTGTTGATAATATGATCAATAAACCTGTCCTAACGATTTAAATTATTTTTTTAATATAAAATACTACTTTTGGTGACCTAAAAATAAAAGTTAGACATATGCTGTCGCTGACTTTTTTGTAGGCATTATAAAGCTTTACAACTTTTCTCTAGAACTTAATCATATATCTCTCATCGTTATGGCAGCGTTAGTTAGAAACGTTTTCATTCGACCGTTTTTTCTCCGACTTACTTTGCAAATCCGACTACCACGAAATAATCTTTTCAAGCCTATGACACTCACAAATAACATGGCTTTCTATTGGGAAAATAATTTTCAAAATCGGTTCAGTAGATCCAGAGATTACTTCCTACAACCTCACAAATTTTACCTCTTTATAATATTAGTATAGGTTTACTTTGGCATTTCTTCTAATTCAGATCAGCTCCGCAGCACTGTCCTTTGTTATAGGTATTCGTACTATTTATAGCACTCGTGTATTTATGAGCTCTATATAAGGTAATTTACGGATGCACTGTTTGTCGTTGGAGTGGTCTGACTAGAGAGGTCATAAAATAAACACTCTGACGGTATTAAATTTAAGCTATAGGAGCCAACTGGGAGCAAGCGGGGGTCGTCGGAAATTTAAAAGGAATAAAGGACAGTCCTTGAATAAAATAACATAAAAGCGAATGAGACAGACTAATACTTTAGAGCTGAACCATCGTCGATTTTCTCAAACAATAAGTACCTGTCTAAGTTATACTCATAGCCACCTGATTATGTTTGTACAAATTTCGTAGGGTCTTAGATTCAGCAGATTTATTTTCGGTCGGTAGTTTTAATGTGGACAACTATTCATTTCACATTCTGCTTCTTATTTTTATTTCTCGCTCACATACTCTAATTTATATTTTTTGTTCGCCTAGAAAAGCCATCGAGCGTAATTTTATTTTTTAAAATTTTATTTTCGTTAAAAACACACAGCATAAAAAATAACATATAAGCATAATATATAACAGTAGTAAAGCCAATGATGTATTAAATTATTTGCTATATAAGGATTACGAAATATGCTAAACAATACAATACACAAAACCTTAAAGAATTTAAAACTGACATTTAAAATCGCTATGTGCGAGTGTTGGGTGTTGGTGTGTGTCTGTGCGATGGAGAGCGTGTATGTGTGCGTGTGTGTGTGTGTTTGTATGTATGTGTGCGTATATGTATCTGTTACTGGGTGTGTGTATCTGTAGTGCGAATGTGCTTCTGACTGCTTGTATGTGCATGCTAATTCTATCCGTTATGATAATCAGCTTTTCAAAGGACAAGGATTTCAAAGGACTTCTTTTCTTGAATAATTATACTGTTGGGGACTGGAGCTACATGTAAGCGGTGGCTGAGGTGCGGGGACCGGCGTTAGTAGAAAACGTGTTATATCGTTAGCGTACAAACCTATACCTATTACTGTCGAGTAGCACCGGGCGAGTGATGTCACAGATTTAATATCTCTCCTAGGTAGTGAATGGTTTCGTGTAGCTTGGGCCATAAGATCCATTTTGTTCTCGTATTGGCTCAACTCACGATTCAGCTCCTATTCAGAAGCCTTAACGTGCGGAAGGCTACCCCGGGTAAGACTCTCGGCCTCACGGCTGGTGGACCGGTTTCTCCTGGCGGGATTCCATCTCGGCGCTACTGGATGGTTTGCGTACTTCGACGGACGCCGTATCGAACCGCGCCCCACGATCATTTTAGATATTTCATTTTTATAGTTTCTTTGGATACAGAACGTAGCATACGACCCGATATGATCAGCCGTCGCTGTAATAATTCGACAATCTAAAATTCAAAATTTAATTTATTCGTTCCTCCATCGTATCTCGCACAAGCGATGTTCGGGGGGTATCGAGACTTTCTTAATTAAAATTTGCGAATCTCGATACCCGCACTTTTATAGAATCCGACCGCCGCTGATTCAACCCCCTTGCAATACCCACCGCCCTAATTCCTTGTATAGCCGGCCAGCTAAAATAATTATGCTTTTTCTTCCGTTAAATAAAAGTAATTTTATCAATTTCAAACAAGAATTTCTCATTACACATGCAGAAACTACGTTACAATATAAAATTCACCTGCCCCGCCAGAAAATAATTCAAAGTTTCTCTCGCGCAGTGTTACCACGCGCGAAGTAATTATTATTGGAGTCAGATAAATCTGAATGTATGTGTGTCTGTCTGTATGCTGTGCATATTCCCTCATGATAGCGTCGAAAGGCTTCATCCGATTGAGCAGAAATTTGGAATGCAAGCATCATTTGGTCATAGTGTGTTTGAAAGTGTGGTTGAAAGTGTGGGGTTAAATCAGTCCACCAGGGGGCGCGCTAGTCATACTTGAATATCGAAATATTGGACTTAGAGACTTGAAATTAGGTAAACAGATGCGTCGTAGGGTGGTATTTTTTATTTTGTTGAGTGGGGTTTTTATAAGTTCTTTATGAACCTTGTAACACTGCGACCATTGCTGATCTACTGTGTTCGCCACCTACTATAGTTCTGCGCTAAGCCTCGTGTCATGTAAGAACCGTCGTAGGGTGGTAACCACATTGTTAAATTTTGGTTGCAATTCCTCTTATACAAGCGACACTAATAAAAAACTTCCGACACACATTTTAATTAGATAATAACGTCGAGCCACCCGAGGCTAGCAGAGAAATGAACCATAATGGAAAATAGCTATTTTAATACCACGAAATAATACAAAAATACTATAAATGTACTTGATTAGCTGAAGGAGGGTGGGGGGGGGGGGGTCAAAGTATTCGTCTTCTTCCGACATTCTTTTTCTTCCTTGAGTTGCTATCCCGTCTTACCTAGAATGGTTTGACTTCGAAGAAAATAGACCTGAATAAATAGACGTACTCAGGATGTATAAAGTTTTGGATGAAAATATCCTTCGTCTTCGTATATCTTCTATTTATTTACAAGAATGTCGGAATATTTAAAACTAAAATAATGTCATAATCGAATAAAATGGCAATCAGAAAGAGGGCGGCTCGAGAGAAATCCAAAAATCCACCAAAGTCCAATATAGAGTGATTGAGAGAAACACGCCGAGACCGTACCCTCTACCAGCGCGGTAACTTAGGTTTTGGGAGTGATTAATAAACAAATTAAATGTACCGAAACAAAAGACTTGCAGCCACTTACACTTACATGTTTACCTTAACACTACGACTCGAACACGATCGAGGCCTCCCTTTTTTTTAAATTCTCCTATAAAATATCAATTAATTTCATTATCTCACTAAATCGATGCGAGAAGTAGGTACGCGCCGCAATATGTGGCGCGACAACGCATGCCTGCGTTAACAAAATGTAGATTAATTTCACAATCCGTCATGATTACAAAACAAATAATTGCATAAATTCAATTATTTGCTTATACAATGTTGAATAATTAAATTGTGTATGCATAAGGGAAAATTTTCCCCTTTTCAACTTACTCCTCAATGCAGATTTCTTATGAACTTATCAAACAAAGAAATGCAAAGTGTACTATGCAGGGTGCGAGAAAAGACTTAATTAAATTGATTACTGATTGTTTATATAAGAATAGCTGTGGAATTTCTCTTAATTCAGATTAACTCCGCAGCTCTGTCCTTTGTTTTAGGTATTCGCACTATTTGGAGCAATCGTGTATTTATGAACTATATATTGGTGATCTACAGGTACACTGTTTGTCGGTGGAGTGGTCTGACTAGATAGGTCGTAAAATAGACACTCTGACGTTAATAAGTTCAAACTATAGGAAGCAAAGAGAAGCTGTTCCCATTTTAAAATGATAGACGGACAATCCTTGATTTATGTTATAAAAATAAACGCTAGGCGGATTATGAAGCTTAAAAGGAAATATATAGTAAATGCTTCCTATATGGATCGGTCTTAAAATAGGGTCCAAAGGCATTTCTCAAATAAAGTTAGTTGTACCGAAACGTTGATCGAAAAATATGCTGTCTCCGGCCGCAGCCCATCAGTCTTCCATTGCGAGACAGCTCGGTGATTGCAACATCGCCGAAGCGTCGAGTGCTTCAGACTTCGGGCGGAAAAGTCGTTTTATCGATATAATTCGATTTATAGTAATCTATTGATCTATTTAATCGATGGTTCGTGCACGTTTCAGCATGTAAAACCAGTGTGTGGTATTGACGATACCGTTTTCTATTTTAGGGATCTTTTCGGACAAGTCCAGGAATCGCTTTCAGCAATTAAATAGACTGGACAAAACAGTAGGCTCAGTGTTCATTAGGGGTAAAAAACATATGAGTGCGGTGGATGACCTATCAAATCAAATAATTTATTGTCCTAAAAACTAATACATAGTTGTATAGACAGTTATTTTACATTTACATTTGGCAGTGATATGATTGAATTCTTCATTAATGATCAAATTCTTCTATTAATAATCAAAACATAAAAGGTTACTCGTAAGAATAAAGAAGGTATTATTGTAGAATTAAATCGAGTCTCCCCATTTAGTTTACTAGATAAAAAACACAGAGTAAGATATGTAGAAAGTAAGATATAGGGAAGATATGTAGAAATTAACTCAATAAGTAGTGATTCTATTACATTGAATATGATGAATAATGTAATGAGAAAAAATAGAAGGTTATAATGAACATAATTAATTCTTAAAAATAGCGATACAAATAAGTTTTTTTTAGTATAAATTTATTAAATGTAATGTCAAAAGAACAAAAAAATCTGGCTTGCCGATACTCCGCATTTATCGCAAGTGCCGAGATGGTCTCGGGTCTCTCAGGCGATATCGCCGAGGTGAAGGCGGGCATAAAAGGTATCGGAGCTTCGGGTAAGAAATCCATTGGGCAGTGTTCCCCACGAATAACGACATAGCATAGAAGGTAGGTAGTCAGTAATGTGACGTATGTGATGGTAATCTACGGTGGTAATCTACACCGAAAAAGTGGATGCACCGGCCACCTCTGTTACTATCACGCTGAATCCATCGGTCAATGGTTTTAGCGTGATAACAACTTGGGTTGTCGACTACAACGGGCGAGCCCGTCACCACAGGAAGTTTTAACGATTAGTCGTTCTATCTCCCTGGAGTGAGCGTAGAAGACTTGGGACATAACAGTCCACCATCTAGCTACGTCACAAGCCTGTAAGAGGCCAACGCCTTAACAGCGAGTAGCCAGGAGTGTTACCCGGCGGGCTTGCACTCAAGCCCTTACTTCCAATTGTGACCAGATTACTCCGGTATCTCGATTGGTTCCGAGTTCGAGGTCGCTTGCGCAGTCCTCTCCCTTACGAAGCGGTGAAACGGTGTATACCGAATCTATCGCGTACCACAGCGTCCTTTGTCCGGCTGTTCACCCAGGATCGGATGGCCGATGGTCGTTTCAAGAGCAGTCGCCGTAAGGTTCGCAACCACCCCCGCTCTATAGGAAACAGTACTGCTTCCAGACTCCTCCGACTGTTAGTCAGCTAATGGGCCGACTGGGAGCTAATGGGCCCTTGCTGAGTTGGCCACGAAGACCTATTCTGTTTCAGGGTCGGTAACACTGACGGGTCAACACCCATCCGATGGCCTCCACGCATGGGGTGCGAGCCTGGGTAGGACACTGGGTCAACCAGTCTCCCCTGGGAATCAATCCTCTGGCGCTCCTGGACGGTCTGCGCACCGAGCGGCGCAAGCCAATCGATTGTGCTCTCCGACTAACAATCGGGGGAGTCTGGGAACTGTATTGTTTCCTATAGAGTGGGGGTAGTTGTCTACCTTACGGCGACTGCTCTTGAAATGACCATTGGCCATCCGATCCCGGTTCAGAGTCGGGCAAAGGACGCCTTGGTCCGCGACAGATTCGGTGCACTCCGTTTCACCGCTTCGTAAGGGAGAGGACCGCGCAAGCGACCTCGAACTCGGAACCAATCGAGAGACCGGAGAAATCTGGTCACAATTGGAAGTGAGGGCGCGAGTATCTCGAGCCCGCCGGGTTTATTCCTGGCTCACTCGCGGTAAGGCGTTGGACTCTCACGGGTTGTGACATAGCTGGACGTAGAATTGTACTGTCCAAAGTCTTCTACGTTCACTGCAGGGCGACAGAACGACTAATCGTTAAAACGTCCTGTGGTGACGGGCTCGCCCATTGTAGTCGACACCGCAAGATGTTAGTCAGAGTGCACAATCGATTGGCTCACGCCGCACGGTGCGCAGACCGTCCAGAAGCGCCAGAAGTTTGATTCCCAGGGGAAACTGACCAAGGCCAGAGTCCTACCCAGGCTCGCACTTCATGCGTGGAGGCCGTCGGATGGGTGTTGACCCGTGAGTGTGACCAACCCTGAACAGAATGGGTCTTCGTGGCCAACTCAGCAAGGGCCCATTAACTGCCATTAAGAGTGATAACAGTGGGATGGGTCCGGTGTCTTAGTGCAAAAATCATCGAGAGAAAGATAGAAAAGAGTGATATCAGCCGCCCCACGGCTAAATAGGCTGGTCTGAAAGCGGTTGAGTCACGTCGTATACTCCCGCGAATTGTTGTCTATGACTTTCCACGGAAAACAACAGACGAGAATGTGGCAATCTTTTCTGGGAGGGCAATTTTCAGGTTCTCTTGTTGCAAACTTGTGAAAGCAAAAAGGACAGATATAGTGAATTGCTTAGGTAAAAAAGTAGGTACTAAAAGAAAGGTATTTACCTCTTTTTTGAAACGCAGAAGTAATTTAAGTAGAAGAAAACATTTTTCAGACTGACATAAAATCGGACATTTGGTGTGAAACTACCTGATATTATTGCACTGTGTATGGCATAGGAAGTTATCTTTCTAAGGGATAGTGATACAGATATAAAAAGCACTAAATGTGGTACAAAATGGAAATTTTCTACGAAAAGCCTCGCACAAAGCAATGAAATGTGAGCAAAAAAGAAGCAATGAAATTTGCGTCACATCGTCGCACAGGCTCTATTATTCGCTTGCTACCCACTGCATGTTTAATACGGGGACATGGAGCCGCAAAACGAATCAACGGAGGAATTGCCAAGGAGAAGCACTCAAAAGGACGTATCCCAGTAACTGATTAAACCCCCTTAAGCCGTACTACTATACTTGCGCTCGGATAATTTTGCTGCATATGAATAATTCATTTAAGTAAATTTTGAACTGTGGCTTTCAACACTAACGACTGTCATGAAACTAATATAATGAGGGGTGGTGTGTTTTCACGCCAAATATGCAATCAAAGGCAATGGGTAATAATAATATGTAGAGTTCCAAACTATCCGCCTGTCGTGAACTAACCATTTCCAAACCATTGCCGACTAAACAACTCTTACAAGTTATTATTTAATGTGTATAAATATGTTTAAACTGTGATATAATTTGTAGGACTTTCTAGATATTCAAAAATTTAAAAACCGGTTGTCTATTTTGAAATACCTAAATATTGATATAAAATATTATCCAAAGTTTTTTTTAAATAATATTTTATCTTACAAAAATATGTTTGAACTTATTTACAACATTGTCTATATTATGATGGTAATAATAAGTAAGAGATTTTTTTTCTTTAGACAGTACGAATATCGTCCATTGTTTTAACCGACTGCATTTATCACAATGGGTTGGCTATAATTCGTTCTGTCTCAGAAAAGAAATGACGACCACGTCCTATATTTTAAATCGGACTTGAGGTGAAACTGATAACCCTAGCTAACTAGCTAAGGTGGCTCTATTCGTGCTTAATTATTATCTTCGTGCTCAATCGTACCAACTTTTCGCAGAGCATTTCTCGCGCAATAACCTTATGAGGTGGAACTTGTTGGTGCATGCTTTGCGGCGCTTAAATGACATTAAACCGATGGTACCAAATTTATATATATTTACCGCCACCGTCATCTATTTATTCTTATATAATAGCTAGTATTTTATGTGACGTGCTATTTGTATAGCTACTAGTTGGTATCTTTATTTAACCCTTCGAGTAGCGGCATAATTTCATGGCAGACCGCGGCAATTTATTAGAATTTATTGCAAAATCGCCGCGCTCGACAAAAAGTACTATAACTATGGAACTACTATAGCAAGCATAAAAAAAATAACTGAGCAATAATTGCATTGAAATTTTATATATAAAATATTGAAATTTCATTTTGTAAAACAATAAGATAATGAATAAATATGGGAAATTCGAAAAAGTGAAAAAACTCGGCATATCTAACTTGTACTTGTCTTACGGAAAAATACGAAACCCTATTTAGAAATTGTATATACTATCGTAATTTATATTCGATTTTCTAATATACGCAATATTTCCTTTTACTTATTTACCTACAAAAATATTTAGATATTAGCTCATAAAACCAATAAAAATTTTGATGATTTATCGAAAAAAAAAATTAGGACTTTTGACAATGGAATTTTACCAGAAATATCCGCGAAATGACACACGAAATTATTCTAGCGGCCGTCTATGTATCTATGGTAATAATGAGATATTTGGTATGGATTTTTCTGCCGGTACTTTCAAACCGTATACTCGGAAAGAAGCTCAGCACAGAGCGATATTAGCAAAGACAGCACATCATCTGAACCAACCTTCCAACCATCCGGGTCATCAACAGCAACGATAAGCGACTGCATGAGCTCCAACAGCATGGGTTCTATTGCCATCACTGAGGAGTTTGTACTCAAATGCATTCGAGACCTGGATGTGAATAAAGGCGCTGGAAGCGATGGAAGTCTCTTAGAATATTGCGTGAAAAATAAGCTCACTTTAAATGCTACCAAATGTAATAGCATCATATTCAGTCGCAAAAAGGAAAGCATTAATTTCAAATACCGTGTAAATGGTGAATATATCCCTGAAGTTCAGTGCATTCGAGATCTTGGGGTACAACTGGATCAAAAGCTGACGTTCGACCAACAGATCTACTATATTGTTAGCAAGGTGTTGAGGACTCTGGGTTTTGTTAATAGAATATGTAAACCATTCTCGAACATTAACATCTTTAAAACGCTTTACTTTTCCTATGTTCGTAGCACCTAAGAGTTTGCATCGCAGATTTGGAATCCGCAATATGGCGTGTATAAAAATAGGGTGGAGGGCGTCCAAAGACGTTATACTA
This sequence comes from Micropterix aruncella, assembly GCA_944548615.1. Classification (NCBI taxonomy): domain Eukaryota; kingdom Metazoa; phylum Arthropoda; class Insecta; order Lepidoptera; family Micropterigidae; genus Micropterix; species Micropterix aruncella. The sequence goes on from OX155958.1 coordinate 21,621,674, forward strand.
GATACCTGGACTATCGTGAGCACTTGGGACTTGGAACCTACGAGAGCAGGCTGAACTATTTCATTATGTGTTCACTAGAAGACCGCCGCACAGCGGCTGATATGATATTATTGCATAAAATAATTCACAACAAAATTGATAGCCCTCATTTGGTAAAGAAAGTGTCGTTGTTGGTTCCGCCACGAAGGGTTCGCTCTCCTCGTACGTTCGAAATCCCTCGTGTGAACACTAGTTACGCCCAAAATTGTTATGCACCGCTTGATGACCACATATAATAGACGATTCGAAGATTTCGATATCTTTTACTTGAATCAACCTAAATTCAGCGAAGCTGTCCTTAGCTCAATAGGCGTTTAGGAAGTGATTACCTATTGCGAGATAATATCTATATCCTATCCTACATATACCCCATCCCTTTCCTTTCCTATCCTTACAATAGTTCAACTGTAATTTAATTTAATTTAATTTAGTGCAATGCAATTTTTGATTCACCGTAAGAAAATAATGTAGGAATCATTTAATCGGCCAGCGAAATTCTGTATTAGAATAATTAGTAATAATTAATGAAGCGCTGTATGTTTCCCGAAAAATTAAATAAATAAATAAATAAATTTTAGGATGCTTTCGAATTAGAAAATAATATTACTGTGCGCTCCGGGAGCAAGCCGCCAATATTGGTCGTTACGTAGTCAACGGTGTTCTGATGGGCAAACAAATTTGGTCGTTACGTAGGCGATGGTTAATATAACTTTTCAAAGCATTGGTTTTCTGCAATGTTGATAAGTGATAAGCAAATAGAGATAAACGAATAAAATAGTAAAAATAAAATAAAATCATAAATAATAAAACATTTAAATTTGGAGCGGGCTCAGTTGTGTCCGATACGCACCCAACTAGCACAGTAATCCAATAACAAAAGACTACAAGTAAACCATGACTAATAAAGCACCTATAAATGTCTTGGTGTAGAGTTTCTTACTTATAATAGCATTACATAAGGATAAATACGCTCAAGATCATTTGTTTGTATATCTTTTTGTTGTAGTTTACTACAATGTTATCTTATAAGACAGTAACAAGTCTAATAGTCTAATAAGAGCATATACGAAGTCGAAATAGTCTTCCAAAGAATAATAGTCTTATAGTGGTCTTATAGACGCATTTTGCAAGAGCCTTGATTTTATAACATACTATGTTGAGATCACTATACGACTACAAAACAATCTCGTAGCCAACTAGCACAGTAATCCTATAACAAAAGACTATAAGTAAACCATGACTAATAAAGCACCTATACATGTTTTGGTGTAGAGTTTCTTACTTATAATAGCATTATATAAGGATAAATTAAATTCTCTCAAGAGCATTTGTTTGTTTATCTTTTTGTTGTAGTTTACTACAATATTATCTTATAAGACAGTAACAAGTCTAGTATCTTATAAAACTAATTACACTTTCATCAGACAGTTATGAGAGCAAAAAAGCTTCTAAAGTGCTAGGCCAACGCTGAAGAGTCTTTAAGTGAGCTCGCGAAGCTATTATGATTCAACGGTGGTGAGCTAGTCTTGACCAAAAGTATTATGAGCGCTACTTTACCTATAGAAGTATTATAAAGGCAATGGTAAAGAGTGAGTTTTGAAACACGGTGAACGACTGTGCGTTAGACCATGTGCGCGTAACGATTTTGCAAAGTTAAATTTATTTTTTAATAGCCGATTTTCAAGAATGGAAACGATTCAAAAGGAGTGGAGGATACAGGAGAAGAGTAAATAAGAGACACGCAGAATGGGTAACCCTAAATACGCTATCCGAATTAAGCTCCGAAAAAGCGGGAATAAACAATTCATTGGAGGGTTCCGTACAATCCGACAGTGACTTAGATTTGGTTAGTGATAGTATTGACGAAAATGAATATGAATCGGAAGACAACAAAATGGACATTGAAAAAAACATTAAATTTCGAGAAGATGTTAAAATATGGGCTATTAAATATAATATATCGCACTTAGCGTATAACGAACTTTCTGTTATTACTAATAAGAGAATTAACAACATTTTACCTATGGATGCCCGCACGCCTCTTCAAACAACAAGAGAGAAAATACAGATTGTTCCATTGGGAACTGGTCATTATTGGCACAATGGATTAAAGAAGCAGTTAACAAAAGTTTTTGAACACAATGTCGTTTCTACAATTGATAATATTACACTGAATGTTAATATCGATGGTTTGCCCCTATAGGTACAACAGCTCAAGGAAACAATTTTGGCCAATATTATGTAGTATATTTGAATTACCACTCTTGCCTACACTAGTGATAGGTAAGTATAAGCAATAAGCTCGCCTTTTCTTAAGAATAAAGAGTTTTATTATTATTATTATTAATAATAATAATATACAAGCTATGTGATTGCTTATAGTTCAATGAAACTACGAAGGTATTTTCGGACCTTGTTTGGACATTTATTGCTCGTCCAATGGCTGCACAAATTTTGAGTGGTGTATTCTTTTATTATGCCTTTTATTGGTGTATTCTTTTATTGTATTCATATTTTTATGTTTTGAGTGAACATATTTTTTGTTTACTTGTTGATATACGGTTTCATAAAAAAATGGTCGTTTAAGTCTTGAGCCACGTCTTTGAGCCACGATCGGACAGAATCTGGTCGTAACGTGATAGATGTTAGAAAATTTATTTTTTACATTGTAGCGTGCGCTGTCATGGATATCAACTAATGTTATCATTGTTATAATTAATGATTCATGTTTAGTCTGTTAATAAATAGTAATCGTATTTTTATTTATTTATAGGCATATATGCAGGAGACAGCAAACCATCTAATTTGAAAGTCTTTTTGGATCCCTTTATAACAGAATTGAATGAACTATCTGAAAGTGGTTTATCAATAAGAATGGGAAACTCTCTGATTCCAGTAAAAGTCAGAGTTTTCATTTGTGAATCGCCAGCTCGTGCATTAATCAAAGCAGTTATTAATTTCAACGGCAAACAAGGCTGCCTGAAATGTACTGTTGTGGGTGAATCACGTGTCTGAATCACTGTCACTTTTTTAAGATCTGGTTGCCCTAAACGAAATGACAAGGATTTTTCGGTCAAAAAAAAACGAAGAGCATCATAAGGTAGATTCTCCTCTTCTAAAACTCAATGTAGATATGGTAGAAGATGTTCCTGTAAGTGACTCACTTCACTTGATTGATCTCGGTGTTATGAAGCGTCTATTGATTGGATGGCGAGGTGGGAATCTTGGTAAATACATTACTAAGTGGTGCAGCAAAGATATCGAAAGGGTCAATGAATTCTTGTATAAATGCCGTATGCCTAGCGAAATTCACCGATCTGTACGAACAATTGATGTTGTAGCCCACTGGAAGGGATCCGAATATCGTACTTTTTTTTATTATTTAGGTTTTGTAATACTCAAAGATACCCTACCCCCCAAGCTTATTACCATTTTGTGCATTTGTTTTGTGCCATCACAATTTGTTCGAACGAAAAACATTTTCAATTCCTTTCAATTGCAGAGAAAATGTTAGAGCATTTTGTTGAAATATTTAAAAACATATATAGAAAGGACTATGTCTCAAGTAATATACACAATTTGACACACGTCGTTCATGAAGTAAGGAGATTTGGAAAACTACAGAGTTTCAATGCTTACCCGTTTGAAAATATGTTGTATATTATTAAAAATCTGATTAGACAAGGCAATAAGCCGCTTCAACAAGTCGCTCGACGGCTGAATGAAAGATTTGATGTAAAACTTGAAAGCATATGTCAGAACCAAACAAGTTATCCATTTATTAAAAAAAACCAGTGCAAAGGAAGGTCAAAACAACTTTGTTTTAGTACCTTTACACTCTCGGCACAAGAGCATAACAAATGTTTTATGAGCGAAGAAGACTTTGTTATTGAACTACAATCAATACACACTAAAAATGAAAATGATTACAAAGACATTTTGATTCAAGGATATCGTATTGAAGTTTTTGAGGAGCCGTTGAAGTCTTCATATCTATCCATCTATAAAGTTAATTGTAACAACTTTCAAAAAATCAAAGAGGTTTGAAAAGCTTCGAAAGTGAGATGTAAATTAGTTAAAATTGAACATAAATCTGAATAATTTTTTGTACCTTTATTACATACGCTGTGAAATAAATCAGAAAAACCAAATCAATGTACAGGTTTTTTCTTTATTTTCAGGTTCTTTTTCCAATAAATTGTGCTTATCTAAGATTTTTCACCATTTCTATTAATTTTGAACTTGGACTGAAATATATGACAGTAAAGATATCATAATAACTATTATAATGAACAAAAGAAATTTGATCTACCGCAGTCATTGGTTAATCTAGACTATCAGCTACATTCTCTTTTATTACTATATTACATATTGGTAAGTAACATATGTAACTAGATAAGAGGCATTTTAAAAACATATACATTTAACTCTTCAATTAACACCAGTTAACACTATAAAAAATAGCTTAATTATAATTATAACTAATGAACAACAAATTGGAGATCCACTGGTCAATGGTTAATCAAGACTATCAGCTACTTTCTCTATTAAAATTACTTGATACATAGGTATTGGTAAGTAACATAAATAGATAACAGGCATTTTAAAAACATATACCTATTATATGTTTTTCCTTTGTGTGTTAAATAGATGTAAAAGTATATAGAACAATTTATTTACTGACAAATAACACACTCATCTTCAATATAATGGTCATATATGCTGTACAGAAAGCAGTTAAAACACCAAAATAGGTTTAGATTCAATAGTAACTTAACGTTTTCTCGAGTACATATGAAGCGAATGGGTCTATTAATTATCGTTAGTAACTTATATTATAGTAATCCACAACCATTGCAGCTTTCAGATAACACAAAGTGTGTGTGAGTCCAAGGCCATTTTTCATATTAGTCAGCACGAGTAAACGCAATTCATTTCTGGTCAAAAAATAGTCCACATCAACAAACACAACCATCCTGAAAACATGCAAATAAAAAGAATGTCCAGGCTTGGAAGATTTAGAAACATATAGTGAGCTCGCGAACTCTAATTCGATTCAACATGGTGGTGAGTTAGTCTTGACCAAACGTATTATGAGCGCCATTTTACCTATAGCAGTCTCATAAAGGCAATGATGAAGAGCGATTTTTGGAACATGGCGAATATGTTAAAGAAACCATAAAAGCCCATGATATTATTTTTACAATAACTTATCAAATTTGTAAATTTCTGTAAGGGCGTTAAGAAATTAAGCTAATACGGTACACTTTTACAGTAAAAATGACTTTGCCACAAGTTTACTCACTTAATACTGGCTAAGAATTTTATATATTTAGTAAATAATAATGAAAAATGACTTACGTAACGTACTAACTGAAACAATTAATTATCAATTTATAATCAATCCAAACTGTAACAAAAAACGATGACGGCTCTAGCTAGCTGACCGGCCGGTTTCTAAAATGTATACTAATAACTATAAACCAAGTACGTTACTAGCTCATTATCAGCAGGATTACTCTCGAATAGAACTAGACACAGATAATTATACGATCACTAGTACCTGTAACTGTCTTAGGCGTACTACTGCATGATAGTTATAGGATTAGCAACATTCTGTTAGCTGATTATAAGAGCGTTACAAGTGTTGTTGTGCTCCTATAAGTGCGCCCAAATCCAGGCTTGTAAGCTATTAGAAGACTGTTATAGGAGTATCGAAAAGTAGTCTTGAAGACAGTTATAAGAAACTATTTTGCTAGTTGGGCAGTGTTTTACGTAGTGGCATGTAGTGGTTATTTTTGGTTAGCTACTATCAAGTCAATATCGCTTCAAGTTCATGTATACCATATCAATCGCTTTTAAACGACACCTAGATCGGCACCCTAGCTTCATGCCTTCGCAAGATAGACTGCCTGCAATTTACGCCTACCCCTGTATTTCGGTCTCTCTTTTTCGCCTGGCACACTCAGAGATTACGTCTGCTACTACAATAGCCTCATCAACTAGAATCCCACATAATAAAGATACTTATATATATATATATATATATATTTAGTCGGTTACTTGCTATCGGTTCATTGCTCAGCGAATTATTGGGCTCGATTACGTTTCTTCGCGAACTAATATCGGAAAATAGTTCATGCGAACGAGACAGAGCAGTGCGTTAGAGCGTAATGTAAAATGAACCATCGTATCTTTTCCCGCACAAAACTTTCTTTCGCACACATAATAATTTGAGTAAAATGAAAACGTTTTGTCCGGTCTTATTCTTATTTATTCCGTAGCTGGCGATTGGACGGCCTCGCCGAAGAAGTTTACGTGGCAAGCAATTATCGTTCATCAGGTAAACATGGCCGAACCATCGTAATTTTGGAATGGTAGTTTTATGGGGAGTTAATGGGCCCTTGCTGAAATGGCCACGAAGACCCGATCTGTTCAGTGTTGGTCACACTCACGGGTCAACACCTATCCGACGGCCTCCAAGCATGAAGTGCGAGCCTGGGTAGGACTCTGGCCTTATGGTTAGTTTCCCCTGGGAATCAACTATCTGGCACTCCTGGACGGTCTGCGCACCGTGCGGCATAAGATCGACTGTGCACTCTGACTAACAGTCGGGGGAGTCTGGAAGCAGTACTGTTTCCTATAGAGCGGGGGTGGTTGCGGACCTTACGGCGACTGCTCTTGAAACGACCATCAGCTACCCGTTCCTGGGTGAACAGCCGGGCAAAGGATGCTGTGGTCCGCGATAGATTCGGTAAACACCGTTTCACCGCTTCGCAAGGGAGAGGACCGCGCAAGCGACCTCGAACTCATAACCAATCGAGAGACCGGAGTAATCTGGTCACAATTGGAAGTAAGGGCGTGAGTGTAGGCCCGGCGGGTAACACTCCTGGCTATCTCGCGGTTAAGGCGTTGGCCTCTTACGGGCTTGTGACGTAGCTAGATGGTGGACTATTTTGTCCTCAATTTTTCTACGCTCACTCCAGGGAGATAGAACGACTAATCGTTAAAACTTCCTGAGGTGACGGGCTCGCCCGCTGTAGTCGACAACCCAAGTTGGTAGTTTTATGGTGGAACAATGAAAATCATTCGTATCATATTCCGCTCTGATGTATTGGCCCGTCTTGCTCGCATGAACTGATTCCGATTTTAGTTCACGAAGAAATGCAATCGGGTCCATTACGTTATGATATTTTAACTCGGGATATACTCGTATTCATTGCATCGGAAATTTCGACGAGGGTACCGAACCGATTTTATATCAAAACAAACTTACAGACGCATTTACGTAAAAGAGTATTTTGAAATGCAACAACTTTATTTTCGTATTTCAACAAAATCTGTTGCAGGGAATCCCTTTATAATATCGGGTATCTAATTCTGTTCGATTTCATAATTTAATTCGGGAGATAAATACTTTAATAAAATAGCCTGGCGGCTGTGGAGGGTATAGCAAGCTAACCTTCCTGGCTTTGCACGGGAAGAGTTTTGAATTCATTGTTTGGGATGAGGTTACACTGTCGAACAAAATTTTGGTGAAATTCTTGGCCAAACTTTGCGTAATATAATTAAGGAATACGAACAAATTTATCAGTTTAAAAACGTATAGGTATTTTTGTGCTAACATTAGCACTATTACATTAATACCATCCATTTTTTACACGATTGCCTAACAAAAAGGAGTGTAAAGTGTTCAGGGTTCATGTATATCTGTTTTCTGTTTTTTTTTATTCCCACGTCATTTCTAAACTTTCAAAACGATTTAGAATTTTGTGATATTTTTTGAATCGCCATGTCATCCCGAGTGTCATAGGTAAACTATATAAAAGTCAAATTAATAATTGTTAAATATCCAAATGTAAATAAATTAGGATAAATACTCGTACCTATATCGTGTTTGGTATAAAGTGAAAGATCTGATTGAATACATTGCGAATAAATGCATGTCAATATGTATAAATTCATGAACCACAAATATTTCATAAAAACCGTTTTATTACTTGAGCACCAGGGGCAACCGACTGAGTGCGACGGTGGCGAAGCGATCGTTTCGAGATACCTGCCGCAGGGTGCGCAGCGCTGCGATGCCACACTCAGAAAGCCGGGTCAATGAGCCCGGCTAGAAAGAATCCCCGCTAAAGAGGATTTTCACAGCAGAAGACGTCACGGACCTTGGACAAGGCATGTCGACTGAGTCACAGAATGCGCAATCGTCTTTAAGCACTTGATGTTTGTAGAGAAAACACTTTCCAACTAGGACGTAACGGAGCTTCCGTGAATTTAATTTTGTTCAATGAATATTGTTTCAAAGGAAGAATTTTATTCTTTTAAAACTGTGCTTTTCAGCGCGAACAAATTGGTTTTAATAATATTTAAAAAAAAATAGTTTACGTTTTGTAACTTCAGTCGTGATTTTAATTTTTGTGTAATAATTATTTTTAAAAAATCTCTGTATATTTCGTATATTCGCTCTGTTACTTATCGATGCCAGCACAATATCTGTGACCTCAACAAGTTTTTTGGTGATCAAAATGCAGAAAATGTATTTTTATTCGCTCTAAATCTGTACGGCAATCGCCCAGTCTCGCTGCAAGTCTCAGCGTTCTTGTCAACATGCAAACATTGATTCCTGGCGGACTTACAGCTTTTCCATATACTTGTAATAATATGCTTAATAATAATATGCTTTACCATTGACACTCTTTTATACTACCACGGCAGAAAGACAGTTTTACTCTGTGTGCGCTGCGATCGAATGTCCGGTAGCCGCCTGCTCGCCGGTGCGCGCGTACGTGGAATCTGTGCTTGACGCTTCATCAACGCTGGATTTTTATTGGTCAAACCCTACAAAAGTGACCCCGCGTATTTCTTCGCAGGTCCTCCAATTTCAGTTATTTTTCTCAGGTAGTATGTTGCCTTAAATATGTAGATACCCGAATGGTCCAGTAGACTCCCAACGCGGTAAAGATTAGGCGCCGCACTCTTGGAACATATATAAATTGGTACTAAGCAGCGAAAGTGTTAAAAATGCAATTCAAGCTTTCCAACGATTCGATTACTAAAAAACAAAATTAAAATCATTTTAGTATACAAAGTGGGATTATTCCTAACGAATTTACTTTCTTCCCAATAAAGTAGACCAAATAATAGTCAATGAAGCAACTACGGCTTTTCTTAGATACAAAGTAGAAACAAATTACAGCGAAAATTTTGTGAATCGGGTCGGATATTGGAAATGTAATACGCTGAGTCATCGTGGAGAGGTATAATGAAATTTTGCGACCGATAATAAAAGAGACGGACGACAGGCAGTCGGTGCTGTTTAAAATTCAACTGCTGTTTTAGCTGAATGCTTGGCCGGGTACCCGGTAAATAATCTACCAAAGCTAATGCTACCCAATCATTTAGGAACCTCTTAAGATTCTACGGAGGTAGATTATCAAGGGAATTAAAAGTATACTCACGGAAATAATTTAGACAGAACGATTTACCTCGTTTAACCTGGAGATTAGGTACTATTAATGTAATGAGATTGTACCTACAATTAAATTTGAATACAAGTAGGTACACCAAAATAAAGTAATTTTGCTATTTTCATTTGTAATTTGAGTTCTTTAATTACAACAAATAAAAAACGAGACAACATATTAAAACATACTGATACAAAACATATTACGGGCCAACTATGGGCAAAACCAACACGATGTAGGCGAAAAGTCCATTCTGACTAAAAAAATAGTTTTTTTATGAAAGTCTTATTTAGTTTATTTTTATTAATTTCATACATTAAACACTTAGGAGAATACAATGGGCCTGATTGCGTTTCTTTGTGAACTAAAATTGAAATTAGTTCAAGCGAACGAGATAGAGCAATACGTTAGAGCGGAATATGAAACGAACGATCGTTGATAAAAACTACCTGTCGAAATTATACTCGTCCGAATACATTTCAAAATATTTCGTGCGGTGTTATATATAGATAGCATCTAGCTTTATCTTTGGTGGGTAGTTTTAATGCGAAAAAGTGATAATAGTTCATCTCACATTCCGCTCTATCGTATTGCCCTGTCTCGTTCGCACGAACTAATTTCCGATTTTAGTTTACGACGAAACGCAATTGAGCCCAAAATGTAACAATACACAATTGCAGAGCGATCGAAAGTAATCACACTATTGTTTCTCCCGTATTTCATATCGCATTTCTTCGAAAACATTTCAGTTGTAAGCGTTACAGTCAATGAAGATCGCTATTAAACAATGCATCAAGATTTATAATTGTTGTCTGATATCAAGAGTCAAGAGAGGAAGAATGATTCAAGTTTCCTCTTTCCACTTTTGGGAGCGGACATCCCCAATGGTGTAGGGTTTCACAAGATGGTACTTTTGAGACAATGAACTTGTTGCCGAAACGATTTCCGAATAGTGTAAAACGGTAACTTTTGATGGCCTAATGTAAAAATTAACCTAATGTTGAAAACCAAGGACATAAAAACCAAGCGTTTACGTCTAAAGTATATCATAATAATTCTTTGGCCAAATTACATTTATTGTGAATTTAACAAATTATATGTCAAATTAAAATTAAAAATATATTTATTGCGAGTACGATGATAAAAGTTTTTTGAATATACCGACTATTATTGATCATGAAACTATTCTTTGAAAGCTTGCTGATTTTTTTAGAATCAGTATTTTCTGTGTAAACAAATTCATTAGTGAAAATAACAAATAAAAATCTATAACTATAGAACTACTATAGCAATCATAAAAAGAATAGCTGTACAATGATCGCATTGAAACTTCGTATATAGAATATTAAAGTCACATTTTGTAAAACAATTAGATAATTATGAATAAATAAAAGAAATTCAAAGAGGTAAAAAAAATCGGCATTTCTAACTTGTACTTGTCTTACGGAGAAACACGAAACCCTATTTAGAAATTGTATTTACTATCGTGATCTCCATTAGATTCTCTATCAAATATAATATTTAGTTTTGCTTATTTACATACAAAAATATTTAGATATTATATACCGGATATATATTATATAGATATATATTAGCTCATAAAAACCGTCAAAAATTTTGATGATTTCTTGAAAAAAAAATGATGATGTTTGACAATGAAATTTTACGACAAATATCCGCGAAATGACGCGCGAAATTATTCTAGCGGCCGTCTATGTATCTATGGTAATAATGAGATATTTGGTATGGATTTTAGGATGCGTTCGAATTAGAAAGTAATATTACTGTGCGCTCCGGGAGCAAGCCGCCAATATTGGTCGTTACGTAGTCAACGGTGTTCTGATGTACAACCAAATTTGGTCGTTACGTAGCCGAAGGGTTTATATTATTACAGTTATAAATCAAATAGGGATTTTTTACTCATCCAGTATAATAAAAATAGTTTAAAAAGTATTCTACGCCCAAATTTCACCCTTCTTGTGTTTAAATAACTATATATGACTACTAAATCCTGGTAAAACTTATTTTTGACACTTGAAAATTTCACATCAAATGAAAAGGAAATCTATCACTTCGAAACACAATAGTACCACTAACCCTACCACTACTTTAACGCTGGCCAATAAATTTAATAACCTAATCCCCTTTACGGAAAGAAAATATGTAGTTAGGCAATAATGGCAGTTAAAAAATGATGTCTTTAAAAGTGACGGTAACGTGAAACTGACGTGAGCGAATTTCCGCTCAATCACTTGTCACAACTTTGAATAGGTTTATTTTATAAACAACGTATCACTGAGCTTGTTCTCTTTAGTAAGGTAAAGAACATAGTTTTACAACATGCCTAACGACAACAAGGCAAACGTGCTTACCATTCACACAGGTCGACCAAAAACATATTAATATGTAACACAAGAACACGTTGCTGCTGTACGTCAGCAAATACAGCAAGACAGGCGTGTGACTTGAGCAGCTTTGGACATATTTGAACACTGGTACGACTGGGATTTAAACAATTCTACGTGGTGGGATAGGCGTCAGAAACCCAGTTTCCCGTTGGATATCGCATAATTTGACCAAAGAGTAGGAAAGAGTTTATTCGTTGTAATCGGTGCCGGTCTACCTAAAGCGCATCAACAACCTAATATGAAAGGCTTTTTTAGCGCCATCTCATGTGACATCGGGAATATATTCATATTTATCTAAAAGAAAGTGTCAATCAGTAGGTTGCTCAATCTATTGTCAGAAAAGAAAGAAATAAAGAAATTGTCAATCAAAATCAGCTTATATAAGCTTACATATTATGTTGACAGTCTTTGAATGCGTGACGAAGAAAACGGTCGCTTCAATTGTCTCAAAATAAGAAAATGGTGCCACAATTCCCTTACAAGAACGAAGAACGATGAACGTGTGAAGCAGATTGGTACATTACTACGTATTTGCCAGAAAGATAGGATAATGATGGGTAATGCTAGTTCCCACACCTCTCTGAAAACTAAGGAGTTTTTGGAGTGGAAAAACATCGAGATGTAGACCATTTTCCGTGAAATTCTGACCTAAGTTTTAATTTTTACTTTACAATGCCGGCAATCAAAGATAAATTGTATGGTGAGCGGTTTAGATATACCAAAGAAGCTGTCCAGTGTCCAAGCGCTCAAAGAGGCATAACCAAAATTTCCGGATATGGAATAGACTATTCAAATTTCATTTCAATAGTCTATTCAATATAGAATAATAGTATATATTCAGAATAACATATATTCAAATTAAAATACTATTCTATTTATTTAACATTAAAAAAACTTTTCCATCTTAGTTCATTGACACATTTAATAATGAGAAATAATATTATATCTCAAAAAAGTATAAAATTTCATAATTAGAAGTACCTTAGAAGCTTACCTGGGTGAGTTCACAATAAACAAAAAAACGATACATTTAATTTATATAGGTAGTAAACAATTTTTTCGTCTTTATTTATATTTGTTACTTTTATCAATCAACTACTCATATAATTATGACGAATTAAATTAAATTATAAGTTCAAATAAAATAAAAGAATTAAAATAGTTTGTTTTAAAGCCTGAAAGACAAGTAAATTTATTTTCTTTCTCATTTTACCTATTCCCGATAATTTCGCTGTACCTCGCGTCAAATGACGTCACTGACCACAAAAATCGTAAATAATTTCCTACTAATAAATAATATGAAACTCTTTCCATCCTTTCTTTTCATCATTCTAAAAAATCGTAATATTTTTAATGTATTGTCTTTGCTGAAATTTGTCAGTTCTTTGTTCAACTGATGTGACGTCATCGCGGCAATAAAGTTGAGGGGAAGGGAAATTTGAGATGGGTGGCAATAAAAATAATACAATACAAGAAAATTCACTTTGTCGCATTGATATCAAGCAACGCGACAGCCATCCACATCGATCTTGTATTGCTTTTTTTCCGTAATAATATTCTGTGGCGTAGAAAAACCAAGAAAATGAGGAATATCAGAATATGATGTCAGGGTGACAGTTTCATCGTTTCTGCTCTAGTTCTAATCTATAGACTATATATGAGTCATCTCTTTTTTTGCAGTATATTTTTGAATGCAATAATAAACTTTTCATTTATTTGGATGACCTGTATGAACAGGATGTTCAGTAGAGAAAAAATATATCTAACATGTTCAAACATAATTGACAAATATTAACAATTAATTTGTAGTCAGATGAACCGTGCAAATACTTTTCTAAATGCTGCCGCTGGGCTCGGATCGGTGTATACGAGTAAATGGCATCTCTAATCCGCTCATAAATACGACAAATAAAACTAATTGGCAAGTTACGGCCCCTTAAATCATTCTACTTTAAATTTTGTAACTCGAAAATGCATTTAGGATAGCTAACAAATAGCGGTCAACCGTATGGATTAAAATGTGATATCTGTCGTCGGTCGTCCGTTTGTATGGCAGCTCCCCGATCCATTGCAGGTCCGGAACCCTAAAGCTCATTGACTCTTTCCATCGATGAATAAAACAGATTGTTAAAGGTATTTTCGAAATTAGACGACGCGTTCTAGGGTTATTGCCTCAAACCTATTGCATAGTTGAAATTATATAAGGTGGTGACAGTAAGGCTAAAAATGTGATTTCCCAGTCTTCCGTTTGTATGACAGCTCTCTTACATGGTTCATGGATAGCCCCTAAAATTTAATCAGCTCTTTCCATTACTCATAAACAACTGAGATTGAATGAATTATTCAAAGATTAAAAAGATACGGCCTTTTAAGTCAACAAGCCTTATATTTTGTATATACGCGTATATCAAGAACGCACAGTGCGTTTAAAAAAAATCTTTCTTTAATTTGTTTTTCGTATTAGTAGGGATAGCATATAAAAAGTTGGCAACCGTACGGATGAAAGCGTGTCTTTCAAGTCGTCCGTTTTTATGGTAGCTTTCCGATCGATTATATATATCCAGAATCCTATATTAAAACTTCCGAAATCCTAATCTTTCTATCGATAACCAAAACAGATTTGTAAAAGAATTTTTGAAATCGTCCAATACGTTCTTGAGTTATTGCCTCATATACATATTGTGAAAAGTAGAGAAATTTGATTTTGATCAAAATTAATTTTACATTTAACTAAAATAGGTAACTACAACACACTTCGCGCTAGCCTTGCGCGTGAATCCAGCTTGCTAGCGTAAATAAAAAAAACGGTTGTGTCACCGTTATACTTTCCCGGCAAGCAGAACCCCCTCCCCCCCCCCCCCCTCTCTCGCTCGCTCAAAACCCCACAACCCTCAAACACTCCCTCCTCCATCCGCGCGGCTAACTTCAATCCACCCCATCGCCCCCCTCTCCACCTCCCCGATAGTGATGCAGTATATTTATTTATTTATTTATTTATTTATTTATAACGTACAAGAACAAAAAAATACAAGGACATGCATACTGTTGTACATGAGGAATAATTAAGAACAAACATTATAATAGCGAAAAACATAGCTCTATGGATATAAATATGCTAGCATATCCGAATGAGGCGAAATCGCACAACCAACTAGACCTAGAAGGTCTGTCTCTGGCTGTGCTGTGTTATACCAACTGTATTTTTGTAACTCGCGAACTGACGAAGGTGATCAATTTTAAATATTTCTAAATCTAACAAATGTGTTGTTTACACAAATTAAAGTAAAATTTAAAGTAGAAAAAAAAAATATATATATGTATGCAATTAAGGGCTAAAAATAAAGTAAACTTTACATTATATACAAAAAATTTAAGTGGAAAATAAGTAATAATATATACAAATATATGAATAAACACTACATTCTAGTATATATGTTTAAGAAAATGATATGTAATATTGCACAATTTTACAAATACGTATTTTTTTTAAATATTCACCCTACAGTATTAATAAGGTCTTTAGTTTTTGAACGCCCAATATCTAGAAGCCAGTTTTTTACTTTACCTTTAAAAGTTACATAATTTTTCACATTTTTCGTGGTTTCACATAGTGAGTTATAAACTTTCGGGGCGATAAAAAAACATTGTCTTCGGGCAAATGTGCTTTTAACCTTTGGAATTGTGAAAAATTCCTTACCAGCATTTCTCGTTAAGTACAATTGTTGACTTCTTGCTCTGTACTCTTTAGTTTTGTGAAAGCTTACAAGGCACTGCTTAATAAATAGCTGGCAGATATCCAAAACCTTAAACTCCGCAAAGTATATTTTAGTATGTTGTAGTATTTCCGTGGTATTTAAAAAGGCTGTTTTCCAATATGATGTAGTAATTTCTTAAACATGGCGGTATTTAAAAAAATGCGTCGCTTGTATAAGATATATCTCAACCAAAATTTCACAATGTCATCTCGGCCCTATGACGCATCTGTGTACCCCATTTCAAGTCCCTAACTGCAATATTTTGAGAACTGGCGCGCCCTCTGGTGGACCGATTTTAACTACAATATTTTCAAATCTTGCCATGACCAAATTATACCTACATCGGATTTTCAATCGGATGAAGCGTGGAGTAATAAATACACACACACACACAAACACACACAGACTCACAGACTCACAGACTTCAGTCTGGAAATGGTCTTAATCGTCTCAGGGGGGATCAAAATATTTATTTTGCGCTTTCACAATACTTTCCCTTGGGCCAGGAAAGTAAAGCGGTGTGTCTCTGAAACCAGCAAAATAACATATTTTTTTGCAAAAAGCAAAAAGCTTTTCATCTTCCATCAAATATCCGATATAGATGTTTTCAGGTACTTTTTACAGGCATGCTGTTCCCTCGTATGTATTGAACTATCAAACATGCCATCGTAACGAAACGGCCGTCCCCTGTCCATGCTTAGGGTACGACTCTTAGCATCCATCACCGTAGATAACAACCCTGATACCGAATTGTACAGCCACGTCTACACCCACCCGCACGAGCGCGAAATTGATTTACGACTGCGGTGTGAACGACTGCGAATAGCAAATGGCTTATAAATTTAGATTTATCTATATTTATCGCTAACGGCAGAGGGCATCGTCAAACGCCATTGTGGAAACAGCCATTACACTCCCTTTATATCACATCTCTATTCGGATAAATCTTTATTTTCAGCGATATACTTAGGTGTCGCTGTATCGCAATCCTTATGAAGAGAGACGTATGCTGAGCCAGCTTTGTATATTACACGAAAAGGCGTAGATTTAAATATAACTTTACTAGCTGTTGCCCGCGGCTTCGCACGCGTTAAATTTGGGTTAAGATAGATTCCTTGTTCCCAGTCAAGTGGTAAGTTTTTGCGTGTAATATATAAAGGTATCTAACGTCCTTCTCTGTAGGTACTCCTGTCAATATGTACTTCATGATGATCAACTAAGTAATTAAGGCGTGAAGATGTGACGATCGCGGTGCTTGCGCTACGCATGTTATCGAGACAAATGATGAATTTATAATGAGGTTCTAGCGCTTTCTCACGTCCGGGAACCGTCGCGCGCGACTTCTATTTTGATTTTTAGGGTTATTTACCCCTTCTCACCCCCTAAGTGGTAGATTTTAGAAAAAATATGAAACATGCATTTGCTTATTTGTTTATTATCATTTAAACTCCATTTCGCCACATTAGGGGTTGAATTAAAAAAATACTAAATACGTATTTGCCTAAATGTTTATTAGAGTATACAATTTCCATCTAATATCGTTTCTCCATACAAACTTAAACACCCCTTTTTACGCATTTAGGGGTGAAATTTCAAAAAAATACGAAACACATATTTGCTTAGATGGTTTTTAAAGTAATCCTACAAAGTTCATCTAATATCGTTTTTTCATACAAATTTTGAATCCCCGTTTCACCTCTTTAGGGGTTGAGATTTGAAAAAACACAAAAGACATATTTGCTTATTTGTTTATTCGAGTAATCTTACAAAGTTTCGAATTAAAAAGTATATCTATATCGTTTTCCATACAAATTTCGAAACCCCTTTTCACCCCTTTAGTTGTGGAATTTTGAAAAAATATGAAACACGTGTTTCCTTATTTATTTATTAGAGTGACCTTACAAAGTTTCGAAATAAAAAGTCCATCTAAAATCGTTTATACATACAAACTTTAAAACCCCGTTTTACCCCTCTAAGGGCGAAATTTTGAAAAAACCATGAAAGACCCATTTGTTTATTTGATTATGAGAGTAATATTACAAAGTTTTGATTTAAAAAGTCTATCTGTATCGTTTCTCCATACAAATTGTATAACCCCTTTTCACCCGTTTAGGGGTTGAATTTTGAAAAACCACGAAAGACGTATTTTCTTACTTTTTTATTAGAGTAATCCTTCGAATTTTCAAAATAAAAAGCACATCTAATGTTGTTTATTCATACAAAGTATGGAACCCTGTTTCACCCCTTTAGGGGTAGAATAAAAAAAAAATAAACACCTATTTTATTATTTGTTTAATAGAGTAACCTTACAAAGTTTCGAATTAAAAAGACCATCTATAACGTCTCTTCATATTAATTTTATAACCCCTTTCCACCCCTTTAGGGGTTAAATTTTGGAAAAACCACGAAAAACGCATTTTGTTATTTTTTTATTAGAGTACTCCTACAGGAATTCGAAATTAAAAGCACCTCTAATATTGTTCATTCATACAAATTTTGAAACCCCGTTTCACCCCTTTAGGGGTTGAACTTTGAAAATACATGAAATAACTATTTTCTTATTTGTTTATTAGAGTAATCTTACAAAGTTTCGAATTAAAAAGTACATCTATATCGTTTCTCCATAAAAAAATCAAAACCCCTTTTCACCCCTTTAGGGGCTGAATTTTGAAAAAATATGATACACGTGTTTCCTTATTTATTTATTAGAGTAATCGTACAAAGTTTCGAAATAAAAAGCACATCTAATATTGTTCATTCATACAAATTTTGAAACCCCCTTTCACCCCTTTAGGGGTTGAATTTTGAAAAAACATGAAACACCTGTTTTCTTATTTGTTTATTAGAGTAATCTTACAAAGTTTCGAATTAAAAAGTACATCTACATCGTTTCTTCATAAAAAAAAATGAAACCCTTTTTCACCCCTTTAGGGGTTGAATTTAAAAAAAATATGAAACACTTGTTTCCTTATTTATTTATTAGAGTAATCTTACAAACTTTCGAAATAAAAAGTCCATCTAAAATAGTTTATCTATACAAACTTTAAACCTCCGTATTACCCCTTTAGGGGCGGAATTTTGAAAAACAATAAAACACCTATTTGATTATTTGTTTATAAGAGTAATCTTAAAAAGTTTCGAATTAAAAAGTACATCTATATCGATTTCCTATACAAATTTTGGAACCCCTTTTCACCCCTTTAGGGGTTGACTTTTTAAAAAAAATGATACACGTGTTTCCTTATTTATTTATTAGAGTAATCTTACAAAGTTTCGAAATAAAAACCACATCTAATATTGTTCATTCATACAAATTTTGAAACCCCGTTTCACCCCTTTAGGGGATGAATTTTGAAAAAACATGAAACACCTGTTTTCTTATTTGTTTATTAGAGTAATCTTACAAAGTTTCGAATTAAAAAGTACATCTAAAATCGTTTATCAATACAAATTTTAAACCCCCGTATTACCCATTTAGGGGCGGAATTTTGAAAAACCATAAAACACCTATTTGGTTATTTGTTTATAAGAGTAATCTTAAAAAGTTTCGAATTAAAAAGTACATCTATATCGATTTTCCATACAAACTTTGGAACCCCTTTTCACCCCTTTAGGGGTTGAATTTTGAAAAAATATGATACACGTGTTACCTTATTTATTTATTAGAGTAATCTTACAAACTTTCGAAATAAAAAGTCCATCTAAAATAGTTTATCTATACAAATTTTAAACCTCCGTATTACCCCTTTAGGGGCGAATTTTGAAAAACAATAAAACACCTATTTGATTATTTGTTTATAAGAGTAATCTTAAAAAGTTTCGAATTAAAAAGTACATCTATATCGATTTTCTATACAAATTTTGGAACCCCTTTTCACCCCTTTAGGGGTTGAATTTAAAAAAAATATGATACACGTGTTTCCTTATTTATTTATTAGAGTAATTTTACAAAGTTTCGAAATAAAAAGCACATCTAATATTGTTCATTCATACAAATTTTGAAACCCCGTTTCACCCCTTTAGGGGTTGAATTTTGAAAAAACATGAAACACCTGTTTTCTTATTTGTTTATTAGAGAAATCTTACAAAGTTTCGAATTAAAAAGTACATCTAAAATCGTTTATCAATTCAAACTTTAAACCCCCGTATTACCCCTTTAGGGGCGGAATTTTGAAAAACCATAAAATACCTATTTGATTATTTGTTTCTAAGAGTAATCTTAAAAAGTTTCGAAATAAAAAGTACATCTATAACGATTTTCCATACAAATTTTTGAACCCCTTTTCACCCCTTTAGGGGTTGAATTTTGAAAAAATATGATACACGTGTTACCTTATTTATTTATTAGAGTAATCTTACAAAGTTTCGAAATAAAAAGCACATCTTATATTGTTCATTCATACAAATTTTGAAACCCCGTTTCACCCCTTTAGGGGTTGAATTTTGAAAAAACATGAAACACCTGTTTTCTTATTTGTTTATTAGAGTAATCTTACTAAGTTTCGAATTAAAAAGTACATCTATATCGTTTCTTCATAAAAAAATCGAAACTCTTTTTCACCCTTTTAGGGGTTGCATTTTTAAAAAATATGAAAAACGTGTTTCCTTATTTATTTATTAAAGTAATCTTACAAACTTTTGAAATAAAAAGTCCAACTAAAATCGTTTATCCATACAAATTTTAAAACCCTGTTTCACCCCTTTAAGGGTAGAATTTTGAAAAAACATGAAACACCTATTTCCTTATTTGTTTATTAGAGTAGTCTTTCAAAGTTTCCAATTAAAAATTACATCTATATAAGTTTTCCATACAAACTATGAAACCCCTCTTCACCCCTTTAGGGGTTGAATTTTCAAAAAATATGAAACACGTGTTTCCTTATTTATTTATTAGAGTAATCTTACAAACTTTCGAAATAAAAAGTCCATCTAAAATCGTTTATCCATACAAACTTTAAACCCCCGTATTACCCCTTTAGGGGCGGAATTTTGAAAAACCATAAAACACCTATTTGATTATTTGTTTACAAGAGTAATCTTAAAAAGTTTCGAATTAAAAAGTACATCTATATCGATTTTCCATACAAACTTTGGAACCCCTTTTCACCCCTTTAGGGGTTGAATTTTGAAAAAATATGATACACGTGTTACCTTATTTATTTATTAGAGTAATCTTACAAAGTTTCGAAATAAAAAGCACATCTAATGTTGTTCATTCATACAAATTTTGAAACCCCGTTTCACCCCTTTAGGGGTTGAATTTTGAAAAAACATGAAACACCTGTTTTCTTATTTGCTTATTAGAGTAATCTTACAAAGGTTCGAAATAAAAAGTACATCTATATCGTTTCTTCATAAAAAAAATCGAAACCCTTTTTCACCCCTTTAGGGGTTGAATTTTTAAAAAATTAGAAAAACGTGCTTCCTTATTTATTTATTAAAGTAATCTTACAAACTTTCGAAATAAAAAGTCCAACTAAAATCGTTTATCCATACAAACTTTAAAACCCTGTTTCATCCCTTTAAGGGTAGAATTTTGAAAAAACATGAAACACCTATTTCCTTATTTGTTTATTAGAGTAGTCTTTCAAAGTTTCGAATTAAAAAGTACATCTATATAGGTTTTCCATACAAACTGTGAAACCCCTTTTCACCCCTTTAGGGGTTGAATTTCGAAAAATGCGTGAGCGTGAGCGTTTGCGTTTTAACCCCTCAAATGTGAGGCGTCCCTTAAGGGATGCCTTGGCAAAATGTATACAAAATGTATATAAATTTATATAAATATAAATATAAATGTAAATGTGCGCCGCTTTATAGTAATCCGCTCTATAGTAATGCTATAGCTCTATAGTAAACCCCGCTCTATGTAAATGTAAATGTAAATGTAAATATAAATTTATATACATTTTGCCGTAGGCAACCCGAGCTAATCGCCATTCATTTGAGGGGTTAAAAGGAACCTATGTTAAAAATTTCAGCTTCCTAGGTCTAAGGGTTAGGGCTGGGCGTTGATGAGTCAGTCAGTGAATGAATGAATGAGTGAATCGGAACTTCTCTCTTTATATATGAGATAGAAGGCTATGTAGCAACCTGTCGTAACAACAACATAAATGATATACCGCAAGGATGAATTAATAATGCAAATTCGTCTTACTTCATCTTTGCAAAATTGCTAGGCGGGTACAAATAATATTTATAATATTTATTTGACACTATATAATGGTATATTTCATGTCGTTGGGCCATTCTTAGTAGACAACAGGGAGGAATAGGGAAAGATTCCCCCCTGGGACACTTGTTCGCCCTCTCAAATTACTAACATAGAGATATTTAAAAATACCGCAGTAGCAATAATGTGAAATTACCATAACATTACTAGGAATCTCATTCGGTTTTTCGTAGACTGCGGTCAGAGGATGTCGTCGCTGAAAGTTATTGTCGAGAACTTTTTCGGTCACTGTATCGCGTTCGATTTGGTCGTCTTTTTAAACATGTAGTTTTTATATTTTGCACTATGATAAAATATTATTACTTTAATATCACGGATTAATACTATAGGATCACGTACTCTGTACGTGATATTCTCTAACTCGCGAATCACGTACTGAGGAACGTGATCGACTTTTTTACAGTTTGTTTAAAAATCACGTAGGTACTCGGTTCGTTAGTCGCGTCATACCAGCGTGTAGCTTTAGCGATTATTTTGTCTGTACATACGATGCATTAGCATGAATTCTTAGCGTGAACAAATATAGCATGAATTCATAGCGTAAACCAAAAAAAACGAAGGTGCCTGGAGTCTGCAAAGTTTGCGCAGACATTTGAAAGAAGCTAACTGGCAAACGAGAACACAAAGAGGAAGTCTACTATTGCCCATATTACAATGTATCACTATGCTACTATCCATGCTCCATAAACTTCCACACAAAAAAGAATTATTGTTAGTGGTTGCGTATGATTTAATATTTAACTTATTATAATATTAATTTCTTTTTTAATATTTATGCGAAAGGTGTAAAAGCCAGTCTAATAGATACATAACATATATGATTTTATATCTAATCAGGTTATTTTTTTATAGCCGTTACAATAATACCAAAAAACGCCCGCGGGCAACGTAACACGCGCTATAAAAATCGGCCGCTGTTAAAGTGTTAAATAAAGAATGTTTTAAATATATCTAATGAAGCATTATTTACATTATTTTACTCGCACTGAACATACATTATAATGCCCCTAAGGATATCACGAGGACACTTGTTCCTTTGTATATAGAAATACTTATTCTCGGGGAACAAGTCTGCCGAAACATAAAAACATAGGCAATTCGTGTATTACTGTATCGTGACAATACACTACTTGATAGCAATAAATTGAAGACTGGTTAAAGAAGCTAACTTGAATGCTAAAACTAGCATGAAGAAAAACATCTGATAGTTTAAGGATGCGTCTGGCTCTATCACAGAAAATATTATAATACCATGCGGAGTCAATCAGCTTGATTGGAAATACGATTTTAAATATGAGTTATTACATAACACATAGTGAATATACACTGATTGCTCGAATTTGATGTTGCTCAGAGCGGTTGATTGATTTAGTCAACTTTGTGTCGGAAACAAACCAAATGCATGAGCATAGAATAATAATGATAGCAATAGTAATGGAGTAGAGTAATAATAATATTATTAACAGTAGAATTATAATAATAGTCTATAGTAGAATAATAGTTATAATCTAGAATAATAGCCTAGAAAAATAATTAACGATTTGGAATCATTTGTAAAGTTAATTATGTTTTGGTAAATAAATAAATAAATAAATAAATAAATAAATAAATAAATAGGTCGAAATGTACAATAAAAAAAACATTTTCAATTCACTATTGACAAATGACAGAATTCATCTTTTACTTGAAATAAAGATAGAAAAATCTTCTAGGTACTAAAAAAAGGGGTCAGTCTCAGTAGCTCGGTATTATGACTAATCGTCCATTATTAATACAAATACAGAAACATCACGTAGGATAAATTGTTTTCATATTTCACTAATATTATTGTGAAAAATGAGTAACCTAATTTTTATAAAAAAAAATAAAAAAGGAAAAAAGAAAACTATTTTTTTTTTCAAAATTTGAAAAATGTATTATATTGAAAAATAGTATAACAAGAGCTAAGCGCGTTGCGTCATCTAGTGGTAGGTAAAATATCGCGAATATTGTTTATTGTATAGATGGCGCAGCTCACTCAAAGCCTGTCAAACTTTTCTTTATCGTCAAGTAATGACTCTTCCTAGGAATAAAAAAAATGTCCAAGGGCCAAGAACCATAAAGCATGTTCGATCGAGAAAACATGTTTTCGGCAAATTTTGGAAGTATTCCGAACTCTGCCGTACTATAAATTCTAGTAAATTACCTCTCATTAAAAATATTCTGCAGTCGAAGGGCTCTTTATTGCGAGCGTAGAGCAACTAAATGAGATGAAATGTGAATAATAATGATAATGAATGTAAATTTTCATGGACTCCTGCAGACGTTTAAAGCGGGAATTCTTAGCTTTATTGTGCTTCAGAAATACGGAAGAATCCTCCACGGAATAGATGAAGTTATTAGATTTCATAATTAACTGATTGTGTTATTTAACGTCTTTTTACAGGCTTATATTTACCTTGTAATGTTTGTTAGTATGTATGTTAGTTTGTTTATGTCAAATATTGCAAGCTGAATTAGAACCACTTCCTTTTATCCTTTAAAGTTGAAATTTTACTTGTTGTTTCAGATACGATGAAAATTAAATTTTATGGTTAACACAACCTGATTCTACACTCAGGGCCGGCTCCCAACGAGGCTATTCTTCCACGATCAACAACACGGACACACAATTTTGTATACGCATTCAATTGTTACAGCCCGTTCTAAATTTCGCCATGACAGGGCTCCTGCACCCAGGGTTGGCATCCAACGAGGGGACTCCTTAACGGTCGACAGCATAGAAACGAAATTGTGTAGACGCATTCAATTGTGATAGCCCGTTTTAAGATTCACCGCAATAGAGCTGCTGCAACCAGGGTTGGCTTCCAACGAGAGGACTCCTCAGCGGTCAATAGTACAAACACGACATTCTGTCTAGCTTTCAATTATGATAGCCTGTTTTAAGTTCCCCTATGGCATGGCTGCTGCACCAAAGTTTGGATCGGAACAGAGCATTTTAATAAAAGCTTGTTTCTAAAAATGTGTTTTTAATATAACCTTATTTTTGGAAAAAATTATATATTTTATGTAGGTTTAATTATGAAACAGAAAGGTTTGGAATGATTAAGGTAGCATGCCTCAAATGACATAATGTTACCGTGTATTGAATACGATTACTATACATCGTACAGCGAATGCCAAATTCCCATTTGAGATGTAAACCATTCTTACCACATTACACTAATTAAGCACTTTCTTATTGGCCATAGTTCGATAATTCCCATTTAATCGCTGAAATCGACCGGATCTTTTTCTAAGAATTCAGTTCGTCGACGGTCATATATAAGTAGGTACCATCATATTATTGGCCAGTTTCTCCAACCTCATAAAAATCGTTAGTTTTACTTTAAAGGTACTTCTAATTTTCGATTAATAGCAAAGCTGTCTATCTTCACAATACTTCCGGTAAAGTTAAAGTTATGGGTGTTGCCATTGTTCAGAAATAATTTTCTTAGATTTGTCGTTCCATAGGCATAAAAAACTTTTTTGACCCTGTGATTCGTGACAAAATTGGCTATTATTTCCAAATATTCCGAAGTTTTACACCTTGCTATATTACTTATCAACTACCGAGAGCGCCTACGCTGCTGATCCTCGCCAATAGTAGCCTACATACACAGCAGTACGACACGTTATTACGGCTGTACTTTTTGGAGGCTATGTTGTCTTCGGCATTCTGTTATGTCGATTATAGTAAAATTTCGTGGTTTTGCTAGAATTCTACTTTATGAAAATAGAAATAGGAGCCCGCTAGGTGGACAAGATGCCAGACTATATTCTTATGCTTTCAAAAAAGAAATTAAAAACCTGCTAAACTGATATCTCCACTATTCTTCCTTTGTTTGCCAAATGCTCGAAAATGAGCACATCTTCGTCGGATTTCGAATATGACAAATCGTAAACTGCTAGTCTAATTAAGAGCAAAAGTTTTTAACGTGTCTGATAAAGCAGGTAATAACACGCGTCGATAGCAGTAAATATTTTCCTTACTTTGCGGATCTGTTGGGGCTGGTAAAATCAAGTAGAGAAATAAACTGATGGCAATTCAGCGCCTAAATTTTAGCTTGTATTGAGGTTAGGTAAACCGGGCCGCAATTTAAATCATCTTATTAAAATGTAATTACTTCTTCATCAGCTTTGCCGCTTTGTGCCTATTCTATTTGCAAATATATTTACTTTTCTCTGGAAGCTCCACATTCCTTTGGTCATCCTCAACGGGGATATTAATGTATACACGTATTACGCTTGCTTTGTTATTGATTGCTCTCTTGTCAATCGCCCGTCAAATCTAAATGCTTACATAATGCTTTTCTTGAAGGCTAATCTGTGCGATTTTAAGGGAAACTATATAAGACAATATCATAGAAAGTGAAAACCATATCAATGTTTTGTTGTTACCATGGCTCTATGATAATAAAGTATACAGATTTTTTTTTTCAATTTTTTGGCTTTTAATTTTCAAAATTTAATAATTTCTTTAACTGTTGTAACGGGTTTATGTTGTAGCTATGCTTGCTGTTTGTTTTAACGGTGTTAAGAGCACATCACTTAGTTATAATTAATTTAACACAGAGTTTTGGCAAATACGGTTTGTATGATATCTACTATATACGTATTTACTTGTTACGATTATTTACTATTTACGAATTCACTATGATTTATACCGGGCAAATATCAGAGAGGTGACCGACCGCCATAGTGTGATGTCCCTTCAACGAGAGAGGAAGTATCACGAGCAAAATGACCAAAAGTATTTTTAAATTCGAAGAGAAAGTGCTATATTATTAAATGACATGGTTTGTGTGATAAATCTCGGTATATGAAAGCGATTGCTCCTAAAGCCTGAGCTGCTCGCAGTAAGCGGCTCAATGGCAGAGCATCAGTGAGCGTAAAAGCTGCTGCGAGCCGGTCCCGCGAGTCTCAAAAGACTTTGTCGCAATTTCACGCCATTCGTATTCTCTTTCTGTACGACTGCCCAACAAAAATGGAGTGTAATTTGTTCAGGATTCATCTATGCATGTTTTCAGTTTCTTTACTCCACCATAACTTTTAAACGTTTTTGAACCGATTTAGAAATATGTGTTATTGTTAGAATCATTATGTCATCCCAAATGTTATAGGTGACATAAACTGTCCAACTATCAAGTAAGTAGTTGTCTAAATGTCCAAATGTC
Organism: Micropterix aruncella; assembly: GCA_944548615.1. NCBI lineage: Eukaryota > Metazoa > Arthropoda > Insecta > Lepidoptera > Micropterigidae > Micropterix > Micropterix aruncella. The sequence continues at coordinate 21,648,770 of OX155958.1, forward strand.
AATACATCAACAAAAATATGTCGTATTTGGTGTCAAATGGAAGGTCTGATTGTGTACATTTCGGAAATATACAAGTATCTCTAGGGATAAATATATAAACCACAAACGATTATTTTCCAACGGCTTGTCGTAAGCTGAAGGTCTGAAACGCTATGGTTTAAAGACATTCGAGGACCGGCGAGTAGTATCAGATATGTCGTTTCTACATAAAATTGTTCATACTGGGTTGGACAATCCATACCTCCTGAGTAGGGTGAGCATACGAGCGCTTTCCCGACTCGCGCGCGCTCACTTAACTTTTTACGTACCAAGGTTCAATACTAACTATGGTACCAATTCGTTATTGCCACGCGTTATGCATGCATACAATGTATGCTTTAACGATATTGACATATTTAACCACCAAAATAGTCGATCCTTTGTTAAGGAGGTACGTGAAAAGCTGATTATCAGATCGGATTGAATTAGCATGCACATACAAACACTCACAAGCACATTCGCACTACAGATACACACACGCACACACACATACATACACGCACACACACATACAAACACTCACACACGCACACATACACGCTCTCCATCACACAAACACCCACTAACACCTATACACTCGCACATAGCGATTTTAACAGTTGGTTTTAAATTATTTTTGGTTTTATTTGTATTGTTTTGTTTAGCATATTCTGTAATCCTTATATAGTAAATAAATTAAAACATCATTGGCTTTACTACAGTTATTTATTATGCTTATATGTACTAACATATAAGCAGCTGTATGTTTTTTATGCTGTATGTTTTTAACAAAAATAAAATAAAATGAAATATTTCATAAAAAAGCGTAATAAAACTAATTATAAATACAATCGTATTTTACAGACTTGTTTTTATTTTTTTTAAATATATTTACTTGTTAATTTGTTATAATTTGTGAGGTGGTTAGGGTACAAAATTAAGTGATTATACACAACAATATAAGAACCAAAGCTTTTTCACGTTTGTCTATTTCGCTCACGAACTGTGCGCGCGCCCGTCTCCACAAACCGAGCGAATCAGCGCCCTTTGAGAACCGCCAAAAATCCTCAGGGCGCGGCTCGGGGCTGAGCCGCTCAATTCGAGCAAACCGGTATCGAAATGCGAGGCAAGCCGTCTGATTTAGGTAATATTAAGTCGCGATGTTGGAATTTATTCATCAAAACTCCCGGATGCAATGGTGTAACCTAGTCGTTTTACTTTATGGTCGTTGAAAAATCGTTTTCCCCTGAGCAAGTTTTAACATTTCCAATCACCCTACAAGAATAATAGCGTTTCGACGGGACATATTGAGAAATGATTAAAGACTTTAGAAAGTGCACTGAGTCAGCGGCATCTGGTAAGAGAAATTGAAACTGCGGCTTGAAACAAGGTGACAAATGACTACACGGGCGGTAAAGTGGGTATGCCTCTATTTAGTACCATCATACCTCATGGCCTCAATGCGGTTTAACGCGAGCGGTGCTAATTGAAATCAATAATTCTTTATCAATAAAAAAGAAGAGGCGGACTGTGTTACTGTATACAAATGGATGACTAAATTAAATTCTAATGTGCATGCATAAAAATAGTGAAAACGCCAAGATTTCTTATTAATACTTAATTAACCCTTATAAAGATAGCCATGGGAATGTAACTCACGAAAGCATGTTTTCAACCCTCGAAAATTTATTTTTAGGGTACACGCATACTAATGTATAATGTTGGCTTATTCAGTTAAGGCGACTTTTTCACATATAATTACATAATTGCATAAATACGGAGATCGGCTGCCCGCGAGTTATCCCAACGGAAAAAACAACGATCGGTGTTACTCGCATTAGCATTACAGCGGTCAATATCGATACCATGGACCTTATCCACATTATATGGGTCTATGAGAATGGCACATGGATATATGGACAATATTTTTTCTATATATAAATACTTCCAAATTTTATAAAACTAAAAAATCTTATCGTAGATTTCTGGATATTAGAACACAATCATAATGACATACTAAATATAGGGTACATTGTATATTTTCGTTGTTATAATAATAAAACAATATTTAAGTACAAGTTTTATGGAGGTTTAATTAATTTAATAAATATTTTAACTAACCAGCTAACATGAAATGAAAATTAAGGTATATTAAACATTTTAACAAATAATCGATATGAAAACATAGTTAATTACATGTTAAATTGTCACAACTGTGGGTTGCCGGCATATTAATTGAGGTAGAGAGCAAGAAGTGATTTTTAATTTAGGCACTTATTAGATTTTCTATTGGACCTAATAATAGTAAATATAATAATATTATGTACCTAGTAATATAAACATTGAATTTTGACGTTTACAGACGGTGTTTCAAGGTGAAACCAGTATTGTCGCATTGAAATAAAATTATTACCTTATGTCGAGTGTATTTATCGGTATATGAATGGACCATTATTCGAATGATATACTTTGTTGTGTATTTAGCGGAATTTGATGTGATATGAAAAAACATGTTTATTTGCTCAGCTGGTCAACTGTATTTATCTGTGTTTGATTGAACCTATTGATTTCAGACGCATTTTCATCCGTTTTTAGGGGGTTTTATAGCAGAATCGTTTGGGTTAGTGTTTGAACTATATGGAACAAAAAAAAAAAAACTGAAAAGCGTATTTAGCGGTTTTTGTTCCGGCCCTCCTCGACTTTAAGCAGTCAACTCTTATTTTTAATATATATCTAGGATGATTTAATCTTGTGTAAATTTTTGTTTTAAAAAAAAATACGCAATAGTTTGAAGCTTTTACAACAGCTTGACATTAAAAAAATAGTTTAATTTTAAAAATAGTATTTTTTTTGTGGGATTCTTTAAAAAAAATAGATAATTTTCAATTGTGCAACTTTGGCCAGTAGTGTAAATATATAATTGTTAGATAATTGATTCTGCGGCATAGCCTGAAGAGTGTATTTTATATAAATATTGAGCTTATTTAGCAACCAATTAAAACTGTTTTTTTTAGCTAGTTTTTAATTATTTGGTAGATAAAAACACGAGATTGCTTGACACATAGCTGCCTGATATTATTCTATTTATAATACCTATGTTTTCATTCCAGTTACGAGTAGGTACATATATGTGTTATGTATGTCAATTCAACCTTATAGTTCATGGCTTGTGTCTAACAACATCTGTGTTACGTCTGTCGCCATTAAAATTAATATGCGACCACATGTTGTAGTTGAAAGGTTAAGATAGAATTTTTATGCGAAAATTGTGCGCTTGACTTCCTTACTGGTAAAATGCTAGAGGCTTAATATTACTTTTCCTCTTGGCGACACGTCCCATACATGCATTAGGGTGGATGCAAAAATGCTTTCCGACGAGCACATTATTATCCTCCTTGCAGCTGGCGGCTGCCTATGCATGTTAAGTATAATGTGCAAGACGTGAATGACGCAAAAATATTTCTACTTATAAATAATGTCTAGGTTTTACATTTTATACAGTTTGATTAAGTAAATTTGTTTGGTATCTTATAAACTATAGTGTTCTCATTGTTTTAAACTACCCTGTAGCGCGAAGTTCCTCTTCAGCTTACACTCTGAAGACGGTCTTGAATTCGTCGCCCACCTTAGCAATTCTTTAATTTTGCTGGATCGTTGCTACGCGACCGTGGCGGCACTTTCCGGTCTGCTGTCTCTCTCTTCCGTACATTAAAACCAAGAACTTTTCTTTTCAGAGGTTTATTCTAAAACTGCGAGCGTACGCTGGTAAAACGCCGCCAAATGCAATGTACCTAACACATGCCCTTCGCTCGGGCCGTAAAAATGCAGACTGAAAATATTTTACAGAGCGCCCTCCGCGTCCACAGCGTCTATAGAGACGCTCTGTATTACATTGTACATATCGTACGCTATCCTACATTATTTTAGCATATCGCAAATCTAATTTTAACAATATAACCATATTCTAACTTAATTAACGCTCGTGAAATAAACATACGGTTTATTTCCTCTTATTAATCTACTCAGCGTTTACATACATACTCTAAATAAACAATTACACAATTACATAATACACGCAAAAGGACGATCGCCAGCATCTCATGCCAACACACATCCCTGCATAGGCATGCAACAGCCGTGTAATCCGATATTATGAGGGGTGCCGAAATTCGTAGAACTGCCCTCGCCCCAGTAGCCGGACCTCATACCTTTATTCGGTGGTACATACCCTATTTTACGAATGGTTTAACTATCGAAACAATTTGGATTTATGTCTCCGATGTATATACGTCTCCTGTAATATACGTCTCAGTAAACATTTAATAGAAAAATAAAGTATAGGTACGATGGTATAGGTACGAGATATATGTAGGTATTGGTAATGGAGCCACAACCAAATTATTGATAAAATTAGTTCGATTTTTATTGAAAAATCCTATTTTGAAAGGCTTTTCATGATAACCCAAGATTTTTATCTGGTTTAACCCACTAAGTTACCAGGCCATAATAGTGCAGATATATTTTGATTTATTTTTACATGACTGTCCAACAATAAAGGATTGTAATGTTCATGGTTAATCTATGTAAGTTTTCCGTTTCTTTATTTCACTTTAACTTTTAAACACTCGAACCGATTTAGAAGTAAGTGGTATTGTTAGAATCGTCATGTCATCCAGGGTACCTTAACTATCAAAAAAAATATATTTGTCTAAATGTCCAAATCTCCAAATGTCAATAAATTAACATAAATATATCGTGTTTAGTTTCAAATAAAAGGACTGACTGAGTACATTTCAAACAAATATGTGTATCTATATGGATAAATACAAAAATCACAAATATTACATTTAAAGAAATAAAGAAATTATTGTAAATCATACTTCACTTTTTGTAACGACAGTCATATTTTTATACCTTTTTATATATTTACTTGTTTTACAGGCTGAGTTTTAATTAACCGGCAAACTTCAAGGAGGTGAATCAGTACGAGCTACTGAACAACTTTTAATAAACACATAAAGGAAAAAAAAAAGTTTAAAAAAATATGTATTTTTAGTTTTTTTTTAAATTGAAAATTTGAATAACTTGACTGTTAAATAAATATTTGACACGCGTTTGAGGACGCTGCGCCATTTATCGGCTGATAAAATATCGAAAATAAGCAATATTAGCGACATTTTACCTACCGCTAGATAGCACATCGTGCTCAGTGCTTTTATACTATTTTTCAAAAACCTGAAACTCTCAAAATTAAAAAAAATAAAATATTTGTTATTTTTCCTACAAATTTTTATTAAAAGTTGCTAAGTAGCACATACTGATTCGCCTTCTTGAAGGATGCCAGTTAATTAAAACTGAACCTGTATAATAGTCATGTCGAAAGATACTATCGCCTATCGGGAACTGTCTTTGCAGAGTATAGATAAGGAATTCATTTAATTATTTTTGCCTACTTGTTACTATTCATCCATTCATTTGTTCAAAGACATTTCCAGGTAATACTTGAAGTATTGAAAAATACGCTTATAGTTATACCAACTAAATGGCATACTACTACATGCATGAAGGACTTCATACGGTCGCTCTGCTTCCATTTTCCCTATTCCGTTTTATACTAATTTGTGCAGCCGCAGGAGGCATACTGCAGGTAATGTTAAATTTATGCATGATGCGCATAACGTTATCTTATGCAGTCACCTCGTGCAAAACCCCCAGTCTAGCATGAATTGCATAAAGTAATTCTCGAGAAGAAGATGATATTATAATACTATGCATATACCTCTCCTTTTAGGTCAAACACTTCGGGGTTAGTAATTAAAATTACACCTTTCCTATTTTGCCAGCGCCAGGTGTCCCGGAATCTGACCTGCTGACTCTACCCCGGGATTCTATGGCCAAAATACTGCCTGATCTGAAAGCTTATACAAAAGCGCTTATTGGATTATTAAAAATGTCATTACCATTTAAATTGATATTATAAAGCTCACAGAAGCGTGTGAGTACTCCATGTCTGGATGCATTTGTTTTAAAACGTGGCAATCGTAAAAGGTTAAATTGGCGTTTGGTTTCATTTGAGCGGTAACATGATCTCGCAAAAAAAGGACAGCAAACCTGTATACCATTTTATATTTTATAAAGCCATAGAGCATCATTCAAGTTGCGCCGATAAGATAGTGAATATTTTTTATTTAATATATCTGCCTCATTAATATTACAATGACTTTTGTTCATAAAATTTAAATACCAAATTAACTTATTTTTAATATTGTGTAGTCTGTTAACCTGATAATGGGAACACTATATTGGTGAAACAACCTCAAGGTACGATCGAACAAATGCATTGTATAACAAATTTAACGATAATGAATCAATGATTAGTTTCGATACGTAAGTTATGAAACCTGCCGTCTAAAACCACACCCAGGTTCACCTGATACTGTGAAGTAATTAGTTTTGTTAATTAACTAGTAATTATTACGTATGCGGCCATAGCCCTGCGGTCATAGCCCTGCCGAACTTATACTCGTCCGAATAAGTTCGAGCATATTTCGTGCGGTGTGAAATTTGACCTTGGCGACCAGTTTTAATGCGAAAAGTGACAACCGGTCATCTCACACTTCGCTCTAGTGTATTGCCCTGTCTCGTTCACACGGACTAATTTCCGATTTTAGTTCCCAAAGAAACGCAATCGAGCCCAATAAAGGAATAAAATAGTATAACGTAAACAAATTAGGAATTAACAATTGGCGTACAGGAAACCTCATTTTTTTATATAGGTAAGGGTGTTTTCTACGTTTAATTAAAAACATTTTATAATTATTATTTGAAACGGTGGAATTAGCGGTTTGATCAGTAAAAAATATTTTAATTTACCTTTATAGTAGATTCAGCGATCTGAAAAAGAAGAAAAAAAGAAATTAGTATTCCACTTCTAAATAAAAAAAATAATTGTATACTTTGGATTAATGCTTAACATAATACTTACATGATTTTACGTGTATTTTTTAACGACATTAATTTTTGGGTAAAAATAAAAATTCTCAACATTTAAAAACATTTGAAACCAGGAAAACGAAAAGAAAACTGTTTGCTGGTCTGTGTGTCTGGCTCATCGATATCTTAAGAACGCGTTGTCATATTTCGAAAATGTATTCGCCAATCTATTTTGTTTTTTAATGGGCAAAGCTGATTAGGGATTTTGGGGGCAGTCCATAATCCAGGTCAGGGCCATACAAACGGAAGTTTTTACCCGTGGAGTCACCGATCTCTTATTGGTTCTCTGAATTAAAAAGAAAACCGATTACTGTTTTGTTTTCAAATTGGACTATGCGCCATTGAGGAAATTAGATATGCCCAAGAGGCAATAACTCGAGAACGCGTGTCCGATTTAGAACATTCTTTAGCCAATCGTTTTAATTCGTAGGTGGGAAAAGCCGATAAGCTTTAGGATTCCGGGTCTGAAATGAGACGAGACGAGAAAACAAATGTAGATGTGTTGACGAGTTGCAATAATAGTAAAAATAATTGTAGGTAATAAATAAAATTCTTGTTGCGATTGCGGTCGATTATTTGACATTGCGAGAAAGGTCTGTGTAATCGTAATCGGTGGCTGACAAATCAAAACGAAACTCTCGATATCGATAACGTTCAGTAGTGCGTAGGTAGTCCTCCATATATTTTTCTGTAATGTTGGCAGCAATGTCCTAATTGAGATTCACAATCATTTTTGGTATTTTATTAATAAACATTAGCGCCTAAGCGAAGTTAGCGGCAGATCAGCGTCTACCGACGATTCTGCCTAATCACCTATTCCTTTATTCCTCTTTGGGGGTCTCGTCCATACATATAATTAATATTGGGTGTCATCTCAGCTGCGCTTCTGTGTCTATATTATGTATATTATAAAGAATAAAAAACATGACTTACAGAAAGTGTTTTTTTTTGGTTTATGTAATTATTTATATAAATACATGTATATTTCCGGAATCTATTTATTCAATTTTTTTAATGACACTAAACATGATGTCTTTATGACAATTTATTGACATTAGGATATTTGGACATTTAGACCACTATTTACTTGGTATTTGGACAGTTAAGGTACCTTATAACACTTGAAATGACATAACGCAAAATTCGAAATCGGTTCAATCGTTTAGAGTTATGGTGGAATAAAGAAACGGAAAAAATACCTAGATGAACCCTGAACACATTACACTCCTTTTTTGTTGGACAGCCGTGTAATAAGGCGAATTTTAACTTTTTCATTATTGCACAAACGAAAATATTCTAGAAATAAAAACCATTGGAATAAAAAAGTGTAACTGAATGTCAAAAACGAATAAATACCATTGCTTTGAAATTAAATTTATTTGAATTTGAAATTCCAACTCAAACTCAAGTTCAATGTCGCCAGTGTGGATAAACGGCGACTAAGAACCTGATATAACATATAATGGTAAAAGTTTAAGGAGAAATTATTAAAGACGTCGAGGACTACATTAAAACAATGGCAGGTCATTCATTATTGAACCCCCCAGCAAGATCCAACCCAAAAGCATTTCACGGATCGTAGATCCCAACATAAGGCATACTACACCTACCACTTGCGTTATTAGTCAAGCGGTTTCCATTCTGCCTACGTACGATACTCATATTTCAGCAATAACCGGCGAGTCTCACTGCGAGATTGATGGCAACAATAAATTCCGTCACGAGACTAAATGGGCATAGAAACGCTGAGAGAAAATAATATAAAATATATTAGGAATACGCCGAGATTAAAGGTGATGGATTGAAAAAATATATATATTTACCATACACCCTGAATATCGCAATTATAAGAAACTAAATTTTTATCACGCCTAATTTCACAAGTACACATATAATATTGTTTAGCAAGTACATTACTGAATAAGCCATTATACTCGTATATTTGCTCTATACATGCTACTACATATGAATAGGTATTGTTTTATTCCTATTAAAACAAAAGTTTGTATAATTTCACTGCATATCCTGACTATACCATTTTGAAGTAGTTATTCCTTTGGATATAGATGGGATGCACATGTTGACAAACTGTGCGATAGGTTTTGTCGCTAAGTTAAGACTTGCGATCACTTTGTCAAAAAAAAAACACTTTGTCAATGCTATTTCATATGTAGGTTTTATGTATGTAGGTCATCCTACGGAGTCGAAGTATCGAAGTACGGGCACATACTGATGCGAAAGTTGTACAATTCGATTGTTAGAAGTAGCATAGAAACGAATGCAGCTATTTGGAATCCGCATGAAGATACATATACCCGCATGCTGAAAAAGGTAGAGAAATGTTTTTTTGAGATATTTGTACTTCAAGCAGTACGGATATTATCCATTTTGTATCCGATTGCATTTATCACAGGCATGGTTGGCTATAATTATCTCTGTCTCAGAAAATAAATGTTTACCATGTCCTATGTTTTGAATCTAATTCGTGGTAAAGGTGATAGAGATAAACGTGATGAGCTTACTAGCCCAGGTGAGTCTTTTCGTACCAAATAATTATCTTCGTGCTCGATCGCACCATATTATTCGGAGCCGTTCTCTCGCACTAACCTTACGAAGTGGAACTTGTTGGCGCGTGCTTTGCGGCGCTTAAATGAAATTCACTCAATTGCACCACATTTTGATATTTTTACCGCCAACCCTCACTCGTTTAAATTGCAGGCTATTAATTATTTATTCTTATGTGATAGTTAGTATTCTGTCATTCTATTTGTATAGTTACGGTGATATTTTTAATAATTTTACTTTTCAATGCATTGGTTGTACTAAGCGAATTATTGATTAGTAATAAGCGAATAATAAACAAATAAATAAACAAATAGATACTAAGCAGGTATTCACTATCCAAATAATAATCTGACCTTTAGCCCTTGGTCACCCGTGATACTCCATCTAGAGAGTTTTTCAATAGTCTTCATATTCTAACCGTTCAGTGTATGTATACCTACATACTTTGAAAATATCAACTTTGTATTCACCGCCAAACTGATCAGAAATAAAATATTTTTAGTTAATTTCGTTGTTGATAAACCCCCTTTAGGTAGATCAATCCTTTTAGTTTTGTATGTAAATTTTAGGAAATTGTATCTGAAGAAAATCACAGTTAAAGAAATGTTACAATTTAAAGAGTTATTTGGAAAGTTAAAAATATATTTCCGAAACGAAGAATTGCTCCCTTGAAAAACTTTTCAAATAAGTTTTATTTGTTTTATTTTAACAAAAAATACGTAATAGAAAAACGACTCAAAAATTACATCACATTTAAAATATTAAACTTTTTATTCCAAATAAGTCCATCGAAAATATATTTTTTGTTTAAAATGCATTGAAATCTTCTAACTTTTTGGATTCAAATTTACAAGCACTTGAACCTATGCGTGTTTGCCAAAAGGCTGACATACATAGTTCACACTGAAAGTTTCCAAAACTGGCCACTTACATAGATTTAAAAAAAATAATTACAATATATGAAAATGAAATTCTTTGGATGTAGAATACAAGTTGATACATCCAGCTGTCAGTTGTTTATTTTCTATTCCATAATATTAAAATTTTAAAGTGTCCCACACTACTTATCGTGTGGGACACTAGTTAGACTTGGGACGAAAAACATTCCACTGTCTAGTTACGCCACCTGCCCGCCAGAGGCAAACACCTTACGGCGAGGCACTGGGAAAAGGTATACAACGGGAAGCCTCGTCCCCTGACTACCTGTTTGGGAGGCTTCTCTCTCTGGAATTAACCTTCAGGATACCTTCTGCCTCCTGACTGGTTACAGGATCGAGGTCGCTTGCGCGGTCCTCTCCCTTACGTAGCGGTGATAGGGTATCTACCGAAACAGAAATATCTATTTATTTCCATCTGATCAGTTTAGCGATGGACAGATTGCAGGATTGCAGGATTAAGTTATTAAGAGCGAAAATATCCCTGTTGGTAAACAGGGATATTTTCGCTCTTAATAACTCATACCGGTATACCTAACCAGGCAAGGTAGCGCCGCCTTGCAGTCGTTAAATTACTAAAAAAATCAGAACAATCCGTACTCGTCATTAAAAAAATATATACAGTAAATTGTTAAATGTAGTCTTTGTTAAATGCCCTGAATAATTGGAGGAATTAAAACATCCGCCAAAGTTTTTTACTACAAAATAGTTTTAATCCGTTGAAGCATCATAGTTTTGAAGCAACACTATTGTAGATAAGGTTATATATGCTTATAAATCTTATGCAGTTGGAACACTATCATCCGGTAGCCTCCATGTAGAAGTTCTAGCCCGGCAAGAACTTTTCTTTCCGCCTGCAACTGAGAATGCAGGCGTATTTGGGCGGTTTACGCACCGTGCGGCATCAGACTATCGACTGTGCACTCCGGCTGATAACCGGGGGAGTATGGAAACGACATATATTTTCCTATGGAGAGGAGTGGTTTTTGAAATTATGACAGCCGCTCTTGAAACGACCGGTCGGTTACCCGATCCCGAGTAAGGAATAAGCAATGGATGCAACAGTCTGCGATAAATTTGAACATAATTACAGCTTACATTAGGCAGAGGACTGCGCAAGCGACCTCAAACCCGTAACTAGTCGGGAGGACGCAGAAATCCGGCCATAACTGGTAGCGAGGGCGCAAGGCTTCCCGCTACCCAACCACCTAGTGCCTAGCTAGACAGTTAACTGTGTTCTCCCTAAGTCCTCACTATCACTCCAGTTTGAAAGAACGAACGTATATCGCTATAACCTCCTGGAGTGACGGGTTCGCCCGTAGTAGAGTTATTGAAATTGTATTATGCTATAATTATTATGACTTGAAACTTTTGTCCCAACATGATCAATGATATCTTTCTATCATTAAGATATCTTTTTATCATTATATGTAATACCACTTGTTATGTTCATCATCATTTCGAAATTTATATAAGACTGCTATCTAAGATTATAATAAATTATGACAATGATGATGAATTATCTCACTATACTTCCATTACCTAATCATTTACATAAATAAATATTTAAAAAACTCTTATTTAAATGATCAAATGATTAAAACATTTGTAGCAAAAAAAGCAATACATTTGTGTTACCATTGGGAAAAAACAAAATACAGAAAAATGTATCAGGAGAGTATTCCTACAAGTTTCCGTTATTTTTAGCAAATTTAAATTACTAAAACCTAACATATATCTTAAAATTAAAGAAACTTTAAATAAACTAAACAATAATAATTAAATTTTACTTTGCATAACGCTCCATCACATATTCAAAAGTTAGTAAAGAAAGAAATCTTACACTTTCTACAAAACACAAGATATTATCTTCGGAAATAATTTCAATACGATTTATTCTTGGGAGACTGCTTTACCAGATTTAAAAAAAGGCTGGAAGGAAAAGCGCTTGGCGATTTGGGGAAGTTGATTGGAAACCGAGCAGGAAGGGAATATGCATTCGCCATTTATTTTTAATCTAAAGAGCCCTCAGGCTATAGAAAGCTTGGCAGTGCTCCTAAACGATGTACTTTCACAGTCCAGCAATCTCAGTAAGTTTACAGTAGTACTTAGGCGGTAATAATGCATAAATAAATACAAACGGAGCTGCCATGGAATTCACCGACCGGAGTCGGGCCCATCATAATACTATTTTTTACACTTCTGGGGGGTGAGCAGTGGATTCCGGACTTACGAACCGGCTGTGGTAGGTTTAGGACAGCTGTCTTGCCACATGTGAGCGTTCACCTTGCCACCCATTCACTCCCCCTTCGAAGCCATAGAATTTGAGATGCGCAAATCGCAGTTTTAGATAATTTTTCTAAGAAAGAGTTGATTATTTTTCTGGAAAGGCCAAGATCTTTAAAGAGGTGAAATAGAGATTTAGCTGGCAGGCCACGAGCGCCAACTTCCACCGCGTGAAGGTGAACAGTGAAGCCGTTCCGGGTTACGGCATTTGCAAGATCATGGTATTTATTTAATTTGTACTCGTGGTCTTTTGGGATATTTGATTCCCATGGAACAGTTAATTCTACAATAAGAGCCACCTTCCGAGATAGAGAGTACATGTACGTACAGGTAGGCTGACCACTTTGGCCTTTAAATAAGGGTCCATTGCAATATTAGAATGAGATTTCTTTTGTATCGTGAAGTTTGGACTTTAAGGATCGCCTTAACGCCACCTGTAAGAAAGAGAAAGGCTATCGCGGCCTGTCGCCTGAGTTTTGCGGAGTATCTCACGATTCACTGCGCATTTCGGAGACCATATTATTAGACTCTATTTCACCGAGGGGTAATTTTTAATCCAACTTAATAAATGATTTTCATACATTATTCGTCATTATTTGCAATATAATACTGATGTAAACAGTTTCTTGAGGTATTGTGTAATATTTTCAAGAAAAGTGGTTTTTGTCGAATGTTTTCTTTGCGTGGTTTTAACTACCGGTACATTTATTGATTAGTCGATTAGTGGTGAAATGCATAACATTTTGTTTCACAGTTTTTATCTGTTATTATCGAGAATTTATGTTGAAACATTAAAAAAACTATTATTAAAATCGTTATATCGCATTTGATCCAGTAATTTACCAGTGGTTTGTAATAATTGGTAAACTAGTCGGATATTCCAGTTTACTCAATAGTTGACCATCATTCCTTTCATATTGGTTTCTGGTTCAAGATGCCTCCAAAAAAGACACTATTCAGGTATTCAGAATAAGATATATACAAAGCTTTAGAAGAAATACAATCTGGAGGTATAATATTACTGTTTTGGGCCCCAGGACATAAACCCTTTCAGAAGATGGAATTAAAACAATTCAGTCTAAAGATTGCTTTAAGAAACAGAGCCATATGTGGCTAATAAATAAAGGCCGTGAAAAGAGCCACAAATTATTTGACTATCTAGTATGATTTTTATTTTTATTCTTATTTTATTTTTATTTGTTTATTTTACTGAGTAGGTATCTATCTATCTATTTACTATTATTATAATTTCGATTTTTATTTATTTACTCGATAATTTTATGATTATAATTTCAAATACTTCTTGATGATATTTTAATTTATTTCTTTAACATGTTTAATTTATAAGTTTAGTTGTAAATTTTTTACTTTTTTTGTGTGCACAGGTAAAATATTTCCTGGTACACCTGCCTTAGTACAGGCCTAGGCCTAGTTAGGCTGTGTTGACGCAGTGACCAAGATACTGCAGTGTGCTCTATATTTCGCTACTGGTCCAAACACATTTTTTTTTGTAATGCTGCAGTAAATTATATTTTGTGCTTTACCTTTAATAAATAAATAAATAATAAATAAATATGATAATCATGCAAAAAGTACAAAATTCCTCATAATCGTTCCTCTACCATAGTCAATAAAATAAGAGATCGCGTGTCAAGAAAAATGGCTCTTCCTACAATATTACAAAATGGATTATTGTGAGTGCTCCAAATGGTTTACCCCTCAAAAAGAAGCTTGTGATTGAAATTGTGTTACACAATAACTTTTCACAAATTCGCAAATCGATCACCAACAAATTTATTAAAATTTGGACAGGACAACTTTTGTCAGGTCACCTAGTTTGATATAAATATGATCGCGTCATTTTCATCTGCACGCTGGGAGATTTGTTGTTGGCACTTGACTTTCAGCGACGGTTAAAGTTTTTACATCCCATAAACGATAATGACTCGTGAATGGCCATAACTTTCTCTCATTACGAGTGGAGTTTTAGCCCTCAGATAAGGTATGTAAGTAATTATAGAATACGATGGCATTGTAAAGTTTTACGTCTGTTAAGGCAAAAGTTTATCTACTAGTTTAAGTATTTAATTAAATTCTGTACACAGCAATGCCATAAGTAGGTCATATCTGGCGATGTTTTTTTTTATGGATACGAATGTATAAGTTGTCTCAAACAAAATAAAGCAAGAAAGCAGATTCTCGCCAAAAATATTATTCCATAGTATCACTATATTCTTGTTTAATATTTAATTATAAAATAGTTTAAAGTTATACATCGTCATTGCAAAAAGAATGAAATGGCATATTTGATTTAGAAGTTATATATTTCAACTAATAGAACTTTATGCAAACAAATTCAAATGTACAACTATTTATGATTACTTTTGATATCAGAACCATTCCTGTCGGCAACCACCGGCCGCGACAATACTTGCCAGCGATTGAAAGGGAAAGCAATTTGAAGAAAAAAAAACCTTTACATTGATATAGTCTAGTCAAAATATCGAAAAAGAGCTCTCCTTTTTAGTTTTAGAAACAAATAAGGTAACTTTTGGGCAACAGGTCTTTTCTCCCTATTTCGACCCTGCTAAATCTAAAAATGCCGGTTGCCAAAGCGAAATACCGACCGGAAGTGGGATATACAAGATGGACTCCAATATGGCGCTGAAACTCTAGAAATCGGCGCTGTAAAACCCTCCATTAGGAACACGTCCAAAATATGTAGATATATGTTTTTAAGCACGGGGGATTTATAAATACATTGTTGTAGTTTTATATTTTATAATACTTCCAAATTGACTATTATATGACTGGTCGTTTTTATATTTAGACTAGATGTATTATTCATTTATACCTTCTTAGATATTTTAGCTTCTTCGATTATTTTAAAAAGATTTCATACTTTTTACTACAACTTTTATTTTTTAATCGTGTTCGCAATAAAAAATAGTCAATCTGTACACAAATCAATTGAACTAGTACATCATATAAGTAAAAGCATGTAAAATCAATTTGACAATAATTATAGGCATTCCAAACAACTCGCTTATTTTATAATTTAAAAATATACGTAAAAAACTGAAATTAATGAAAAAAAAATCGATACTAGTGCAACCAGACTAGCAAATGTATTTATTTAACATAATAATTGACATATTGAGCCCTACTACGCTTAAATTGACATATTATGTACTGGCATAGTCAATAAACAAAGATACGCAAATATCAGCTGAAATCGTGTAGCAAATACTTAATTTGTTCCGCTGATATACGTTGTTTACAAGAAACCATCTTCCCATGTTCAACTTCTCTTTGTGGACTTTCAATTGCTTGAGATCCTACAATGTATTGGGTAATTTCGATGTAGTACTATGTAAACGATATAATAGATAATAGTGAATGCAGCAAGCATAATAAAAACAGCGCAACCAACAAACAGTGTCGAAACTAAATACGACTTGAGAAAAGCGACATTAAACATTTGTTACACCGAAAAATTTTAATTTACTGGCTTTTAAGATATTGAAGCTTGACCTAACGTGTTTTATAATTAAATTATTGGTAACATGTTGGCTTGATATTTAAACCAGAGGGGGAATATGTAGGTGAGACGAAAATCGTACCTTAAAAACGATATCACAACAAAGATGTCGCCGAAGCGTGCGTATCAAGTGAACAAAGCTTCATTGGTGGATGTTATTATTAATTATACTAAAAGTGACCTTTTTCCCTGTTTCTCTTACTCTCACTTTCTCTCTCGTTATTAAAAAAAATGTTGGGTGGCAGCGGTAAGAAATGCTATTACAGCAGCTTGTGTCCCTACAATACAAAGTGAGCACTTACGTACGCTTTTTCTTGGCAAAGAGCCTTCGTGCGACCATTAAATGAAAGGAACATTCTTGTCGTTAAATGCCTGACATTTCTTACTGAATATTTCCAGATTAACCGTTATTTATAGGACAAAAGAACATGAAAAAGAGCGTATATATAAGTATATTATAAATAAGAGTAGGTATGAGTATAATAGAATGGTTTAATTTATCGTTAGTTTTATATTTAAATGATATAAATAAAATAAAATAAACAAAATAATATTTTTTCTACATTAAATATTGAATATCTCCCATAATACGGACATAAAGGAAAGTCTTAATCCCTATTCTAAGGATCAGGCAGTGTCAAATCACGCAGTAAGTAGTCGTATTGAAACAAATGATTTACAAGACCACATAAGACTACAACTAAAAAATCTTTCTCTGTTATGCCGAAATGGCGCTGGAAAACATGAGCCATGTATCTATTTTTTGAGATGTCGACTACAACGGGCGAACTCGTCATCACAGGAAGTTTTAACGATAATGATCGTTCTGTATTCCGAGAAGTGAGCGTAGAAGACTTTGGGACGAGACAAATCTACTGTCCGGCACTTACAGCGAGGCACTATCTGTATGTCCGAGCTTAATAGACTCCGAAACCGTTTGACCGATCACCACGAAAGTTTGCACATGTATATATTTTTTTATGGAGAAGGTTTTTATTTTATCCGCTTTGTTGTAACTTACCACTAGATGGCGCTGCAGCACATCAACTTCTATACTTTATTTTTTTAATAACTTTAATTCCCCTCCACTTCCTTCTGTCCCATTCCTAGGCGACTGTATATTTTTACGATCTTTAAGTGGAAACTTTTAACTGGCATGGTAGTCTATAAACACAATTCAGATATTTCTCCTGTAATAGCTGTAAGTTTCCTTAACCCGGCGAGCATGTGGTGGGGTGTGACATACCCACACTTTGCGGGAAACTGTGTATTTTTCAAGTTTGCGCCCTAATCGTTTCGTTGCTTCGAGTAGCTGGAGTCAATGAACTCCGCGAGGGGATAGTGGCGTGCCCGCAGTGTCGCGTCGACCGGCGCAGGAGCTACACGCGTGTAAACGTCCGTGGGGTGCGTCACACCCAGCCACATGCTCTGTGTTACTTTTTTGTGCGTTAACTAAATAAACTTAATGTTTATAAAAATGAATGCCGAAAGAAGTGAATTGCGTTAGCGTCGTTAATAAAACAAGTGTTAGAAGAATCATCCGATGAGGCAAGCTCTGACGAAGAAATAGATCACTGCAGCGAACACAGCTACGGAACAGAGACGGAGCAAGGGGTCAGTGATGTTGACAACTTAGATTTGCAGGATTCCTCAGATGACGATGTTCCACTATCAGTTTTGCAAACCCAACCTCATTCGTCAGCTCATGGCCATGCACCCCATTACACTTCTAAAGATGGTCAAAAGTGGTACAAAGAAGCTCCACGATCAAATGTAGGTACTCGTTTTGAAAATATAATAAGTGAGCTGCCAGGAGTGAAAGGATCGGCGCGAGAAGCTAATATGGAAATGGATTGTTGGAATATATTTTTTAAAGAGGAAATGAAAAATATAATATTGACTAAAAGCCGGTGTAGATGTTGTCGATGAATTGAGTGCGTCCTATAATGTATCGCGAAACAGCAAGCGTTGGCCGATGACGATTTTTTATGGGACATTGAACATTGCAGCTATAAATGCAATCATAATTTATAGAGCCAACCAATCAGATAACATAAATCGAACAGATTTCATTCGAAATTAAGGGTTGAATTTGGTGAATGCTCATTTGAGTTCCCGCGCAAAACAAAAAAATATTCTATTGCACATTCGTCAAAGAATTGCCACAGAAATCGATGAAACACCAAGTGAATATGCTCAAAACACATCTGGTCGCTACGTACGATGTGCTGATTGTCCACGTAAGAAAGACTGAAAAACAAAACACGCGTGCACAGGCTGCAAGAAGCCGATATGTCTTGATCATGCAATTTTTACTTGCCAATAATGTGCTGACTCTACCACTTCCTAAATATTTTCCAAAGCTATTGCGATTTGTTTTTACCTAATTATTTAATTAAGGATCTCATATTCTTTAAGTTTTTAAAGTAGATTTTTAAGTTTCTTTAAGAATTTGTTGATCTTAGTTCCTGTTTCTGAAGTGCTTTTTTTTTGTTCGTCAATGTTATATTTTAGAATTTTTAATAAATAATACAAAAAAGTATATAAATACACACTGTGTTTTATTTTATACACTCAATATAAACCTTGGTTTAATAAAAATACGACTAAATTATAAAGTCTTGGTTTAATAAATTGGCATTTATAGGTAGTTGTATGTTGGGCACCCCATACCCCACCACATGCTCGGTGTAATTTTTTTTACCACATGCTCGCCGGGTTAATAATAGTAAAATAAAAAGAAATAAAAAAATGTCGCCTAACCGATTGCCATGAAAATGGCTATACATAAACATTTGAACACGCATACTTTTTCGCGCCATTAACTGTATTGTAACTTGCCACCATATGGCGCTGCATCCAACTTCTCTATCGTTTAACCAATGGCCATGAAAATTGCTAAACATAGGTATTTAAGCACAGATAATATTTTCGCGTTATTCACGTTGTTGTAACGTCACTAAATGGCTCTGCAGCAGGTTAACTTCTAAACTGTTCAGCCGAACGCCATGAACATTTTATAAATTCGAAAGCGAAAGGAACGGCAATTGACATAGGCTGCACGAGGGGGATGGGGGGATAAGGAGTAGTGGGAGGGGTAAGAAAACGAATACCCGAGCATCACCGTATAACATTACACTAGTATATTATAAAGAGAGTCGGTTAAATATTGTATGGTAATTATTCTGTTATTAAATACTATGCATTACCAATCCTACCTATCCAAATGAGTGGGCGAGTGCGGCAGGCCGCGCGCATTCAGTAAAGTGGTGCATTGTGCGAGTCTCAATGCAGCCGCAATAAGGAGGAGAGACAATGCAAATCTGGCCGTATTCTCCAGTGAATGAACGAACCTTTACGTTTTGGAGTTACCGCATTAATGCACGGTTACTCATTAATTCTCATACTCCGGTGGAAGTTACTAAAAGGAAAATGATATGAGAAGGGCGCTATTTTAATATACTCACTTGACACCGTATGATATGGCTCGATATGGCTTGGGATAAGACAAACACAAGTATGTATAATGTATATCAATCAGTGCCTCTGATGAGTACTTTTTTCAGGTATTAAAAATATTTGTAATGGTTTATAAAAAAAAACGAAATTGGATTTTACCGCTTGAATTTTAAATCGCCATACGTTTCGGCTATGTTACAACCACCATTGTACAGGGTAGAATAAAATTCTGTCAGTTGGCAGTATGCTGCTAGTGTTTATTAATTGGGTTCTACGTGGTAAAGTTTGAAACCATCGTCTTTATTGAAGTTTCTATAGCTTTGGTGGTGAACGGTTTCGTGCAGCTTGGGCAACAAGATCTATTTTGTTCTCGGATCGGTTCAACTCACGATTCAGTTCCTATTCAGAAGCCTCCTCGAGTGGAAGGCTATCCCGGGTAAGACTCACGTGTCTCAGGCCTCAGAGCTGGTGGACCAGTTTCTCCCGGCGGGATAGCAAGCCGGCGCCACTGGATGGTTTGCGCACCGGTCGGCGAAGCCAATCGGCTGTGCATTCTGACTAATTGCTGAAGGGATCTGGAGACATGGAAATATACTGTTTCCTAAGCAGCGGGTGTTGATGTTGACCTGTTGTCATGCCACTCTTGAAAAGACCTTGGACCACTCGATACCTTGTGGCACTACGGGCAAATAACGGCCAGGTCCGCGATACATTCAAACTGAATTACCGCTGTAATACAACAGGTAGAGGTTGCGTAAGCGACTTCGGACCCGTATCCAGTCGGGGGACGGAGGTATCCTGAAGGTTAATTCCAGACTGAGATATCCTGCCAAAACAGTTACTTAGGGGGTGAGGCTGCCCGCTGGATACCTTTCTCGGTGCCTCGCCGTAAGGCGTCGGTCTCTAACGGGTTGCTTGTGAACTAGACAGTAGATTGTCTTGTCCCCAAGCCTTCTAAGCTCATCCCAGGGCTGAAAGAACGATCTATATCGTTATACTAGCTTGGGGTAATGGGTTCGCCTGTTGTAGTCGACACTGTCCTACTATTTCTATAGCTTCCCGGATCATGCAGGGGAAACATAAATATTCTTTGGAAAGCACAATTGGATTATGAAACTGCGTCCAGTATAAAATCAAAGACTATCGCGGTTGTTTGACATTACACATAGGATAGAAACGAATTTAACGCATGAAATTTGTAGCACCCGACGTTTCGGCGACGTTGCCCTGGACAACGGCGGCTGCAATGTTACCGAAACGTCGGGTGCTACAAATTTTTCGCTGTAAGTTCGTGTATATCCTATGTATAATACGTCCAGTGGTTCGATCCGCTATCCAATATGTGTTCGTATATAACCGATTTTTCTCGCTGCACGTTTTACTGCCTTGATGTTTCCATTCGTCGAGTCGCTATAGGTCGCTTTCTTTGTCCAATGCAAACCAACCCACAGCTGCAAGTGATCTTATTATATACACACGGGGTTGTTGATATTATATCTATTACAGGTCTCAGAGACCGAGCTATATTATCAAATTTATTAAGCATCCTACTTATTTGATCCGTCGCCTTTCACATATGGTGAGAAACTTGTGATCTGCTTTGGAGTTTCTTCCATATATGATAAAGTGCCTGTGCCACGATATTTTCCTTATCCTTTTTTCTTAAATAAATCATTAAGGTCTTTCTATCTCCTGCGGAAAATGCTCAGCATCGCATAGATCGAGTGGTCGATTCATGAGCGATGTATGAATGCCGATGGTTAAGATGGCGGTGTGATCGATCGATCGATCACACCGCCATATCTTAACCATCGATCGATCGATCCGTATATGTGGGCTTCCGATACACTGTATATGTTTCTGAGAGTATTGTCACTTCTCTTCGTAAAATTGACATCCAAAAAGCTTTCTTTTTCGCAAAAGCGGTCTTTTTTCACTTCAACGTGAATTTAATGTTTGTGTGTATCGAGTTTTAATGACCCATGAATTCTTCCACCATTTGTACACAACCCTTCAGGATACAAATATTATCGTCGACAAACCGAAGCCAGAGAATTGGTTTAATTTTGAAAGTTGTAATGGTTAGTTCCTCAAAATGTTTCAGATACAAGTCGCTAACTATTGGTGATACAGGGTATCTCATGGCTACTCCGTCGACTTTTTAATAAGAATCGCCGCTCCACAGTAGTGGAGGATGTCAAGCAAAATTGAAGCATGCCAGCATAACTGAGCACTCCGAAATAGGCAATTTTGTGAAAAGGGACTCGATATCAAAGCTTAAATTTTCATAGTATTATCGATATCGATAGGCTATCGCTATAGATAGGATATCGCTATGGGTAGATAAGTAATTTCGCCAAAACGTCGGATGCTTTAAACTTCAAGCTGTAAAATTCGATTTGTTTGTATATACTTACAGAGATCTATTGCGTTTCTTCGTGAACTAAAATCGGAAATTAGTTCGTGTGAACGAGACAGGGCAATACGCTAGAGCCACACGAGAAATGAACGGTTGTCACTTATTCGCATTAAATCAACCCACCAAAGACAAATAATCTGAATCTAACGCCACACGAAATGAGTTAAAATTTATTCGGACGAGTATAAGTTCGACAGGTAGTTTGTATTGACGATAGTTCGTTTCAAATTCCGCTCTAACATATTGCTCTATCTCGTTCGCTGAACTAATTTCAGTTTTAGTTCACAAAGAAACGCAATCGGGCTCACAATGTCTAACAACCGCAATAAAAACAAATTCACATTTTTCCTCTCCCTTTGTAAATACTGTACCAAAATTGTATACGTGTACGAGTCAAGTAGAGCCATCTATTATATTCTCTTTGCTAATAAGGTTTAATTTGGTGTTCGATGGTCTAAGCTTTTAGACAAGCAGGGTCATTATCTTAAGCTTTTAAGTTATAAC
Organism: Micropterix aruncella; assembly: GCA_944548615.1. Lineage (NCBI taxonomy): Eukaryota > Metazoa > Arthropoda > Insecta > Lepidoptera > Micropterigidae > Micropterix > Micropterix aruncella. Next base: position 21,671,490 of record OX155958.1, read on the forward strand.
TGTATTAGTTACATATATCAGTGTAAAAGGAAAGTTCGCGCATCCTATGGGCTGATTAATTCGGGATTAAGACGAGCATGTTGTGATTACTTAGACATGCGTCTATCAGGCGTGATTCGAAAATTATGTAAGGATAATACGGATAACGAGAGTGTTTACAAGAATAGTATTCGATTGTACATGACCTAAATCTGTCAGTAAGAAAAGATTTTCTCGTTCCTAGACTTCCTCATGCCATATAAACAGCTGAAACAAGAACATAGCTAACAGGTAACTCTACACATTGTTATTTTTATTTTTCCAATCATTTTCCAATTATATATATATATATATATATATATATATATATATATATATATATATATATATATATATATATATATATATATATATATATATATATATATATATATATATATATATATATATATATATATATATATATATATATATATATATATATATATATATATATATATATATATATATATATATATATATATATATATATATATATATATATATATATATATATATATATATATATATATATATATATATATATATATATCTCATATGCCTCATAACTGCATTCATATATCTCATTTAATTTAATTAATATTTTTGTTTAATATATATACCTATATACTATAATAGTTATACAATATACACTTGTATGATTTCCCAAGATTAAATAAATTACCTATACACCCGGAAGATGAACGCAGTACTAAATATCACCTCAATACAGGCTCTGCCTAGTGAGGTGATAAAATCCCGCCGAAGCCGCACCTTTAGTAAATTTCCAGGGTTCACATTTTGTATGTACGACTAAATGATGAAAAAATATACTATAGGAAATTTAATCATGTAATACTAGGGATAAATAAATAAATAAATAAATAAAATAATATATATATATATATATATATATATATATATATATATATATATATATATATATATATATATATATATATATATATATATATATATATATATATATATATATATATATATATATATATATATATATATATATATATATATATATACACAATTAAATAAAAATGTTTTAAAAGTTTTCATTTAAAAATTATATATATATATATATATATATATATATATATATATATATATATATATATATATATATATATATATATATATATATTTTAAAATTATTTTCAATAATATGTAAAATTAGATTCATGAAAAGTTACTTATCTGGGGTCCTGGTGGACCAGAAACATTTAAACGATAGTTAATGTCCTCTTCAAATACTTAGGGCAGCAGTACCTGTTTCCGCAATTGATAACTTATGATGTTCTTAGTTACTTGATGTTCTTAGCAGCCGAATTACTGTATGCCCTTGGATGTAATAAGTATAGGAGGATGGTTTCTGTAACAGAAATGGATGTTAGTAACTTATTTTAGAAGAAATTATATGACTGAGAATATTTCGACACTAGTCGTATTCATCTCTATGACATTTCTGATAGAACAATTTTTTCAAAATTTAAATTTAAAAAAAACTGAACATAGAGAAATGGGTTAATAATATTTTGCAATATCGTTATAAATGCACTATAACCGACCTTGAAAAACATTATTAATAATGATTTTTAAATGAAAAATATTAATAAGCTTTTAATGAATATGTCTGAACAAATATAATTACTGTATTAATTTTGCCTATTCAGACCGGGACCCTTGCAAGCGCCTAAAATATTTATAAAAGCCAACTCCCAAGATTTAACGTCTCTTTCTTTAGCGTTATCGCCAAGGCACTTAATAATTTTTACTTTAAAACAATTATCAAAAGTTAAATTGTGTGCCTTAGCATGCAATGCTATTGGAAGTTGACTTTCATTGCCTACGCTGGCCCTGTGATTATTTAACCTAATGCTAAGAGGTGTAGTTGTTTCCCCAATATAAAATGCATTGCAGGTCTGGCAAAGTAATTAATATACAATATTTTTTGAAATGCAACTACTATTAAAAGGAACTCTGTAACTGTTGGGAGTGTTAGGACTAGTAAAATAAATGCTTCGATCTAATAAAGGACATGTTTTACAACGTGATCGACCACAAAGCTGTAGTCCCAAATTTTTGTTATTACTAAGATAATTTCGATTATTTTTATTAAGTATTGATTTTAAATTAGGAGGTTTTCGAAATGATAAAATTGGTGGTATATCTAATAAACCTTTGGTTGATGGGTCGTTAGCTATAATAGGGAATAAATCTGCTAAAATAGGTCGCAGTTTCTCAGTGCCAGGAAAATAAGTAGTACTTAGAAAGATTTTATTTTTATTTAAATTTGACACCAATTTAGGTTTAGGTGAAAATTTTGTTTCGGAATTTATTATATTTTTATCTAACAAAGAGGCAGGATAATTTCTTTCTATTAGTGATTTTTTAAGATTAGAAAGGTACTTATCTAAATTTTCTTTATTATTAATTAAACGGTGTCCGCGAATGGACATTGAATATGGAATTGACTTTTTGGTATGAAACGGATGACAGCTATCGAAATGTAGGTATTGCTCTTTGTTTGTAGGTTTTATATGAATTGCAGTTTTAATGGTGCCTTCGGATAGAGTTAGATCAACGTCTAAGAATGTAATTTGATTTTCTGATATAGTGTATGTAAAATCTAAGGGTCCGAAATTATTTAAATCTGTAAGGAAGTCAGTGAGTGTGTCATGTCCATGTGGCCAAAACAGTATAATATCATCAATAAACCTATACCACATTAGTGGTTGTAAATTTTAAAAAAAGTTTACACCCTTAAAATATCAATATACATATATATATATATATATATATATATATATATATATATATATATATATATATATATATATATATATATATATATATATATATATATATATATATATATATATATATATATATATATATATATATATATATATATATATATATATATATAGGTATATAAATATATATATATATATATATATATATATAAAATTGGAAAATGATTGGAAAAATAAAAATAACAATGTGTAGAGTTACCTTGTTTCAGCTGTTTTTTCAACTCTTGTTTCAGCTGTTTATATGACATGAGGAAGTCTAGGAATGAGAAAATCTTTTCTTACTGACAGATTTAGGTCATGTACAATCGACGTCATGTATATATATATATATATATATATATATATATATATATATATATATATATATATATATATATATATATATATATATATATATATATATATATATATATATATATATATATATATATATATATATATATATATATATATATATATATATATATATATATATATATATATATATATATATATATATATATATATATATATATATATATATATATATATATATATATATATATATATATATATATATATATATATATATATATATATATATATATATATATATATATATATATATATATATATATATATATATATATATATATATATATATATATATATATATATATATATATATATATATATATATATATATATATATATATATATATATATATATATATATATATATATATATATATATATATATATGCTATTCTGAAATTCTAGTGGATGTGGTGTATGTTTATACTTCAGCATTCGGCAGGTATGTTTATTGTTAGTATGCGGCAGCCGCATTCTTTCATGTTGCAAAATGCGACTTCCAGTTAATAAAATTTACCGAATCGTTGGCGCCTAAGCCTGAAAACGTTTCTGCTTCGAAAGTGACTGGTGATAACAAAAGGTGTTAAAGAACATTCGCAGGTGCTACTGTGCAAATCTCGAAAGTAGGTGGATGTTTGTCTCTAGAACAAACATCCACCTACTTTCAGTTCTATTTGTGAACACTTACTTCGTTTGCTCCTATTGAAGGTAAAGTTGTCGTGGTCGCTCTCTTTAATCCAATAAGTCTAATGTATTTGAAATTACGTATCTATTATAATCTCTTTATAAAATTAAAATATTCATTAAAACATTCTTTACGATCTCATTCAAATATTTTTTTCCATAATTTTTCCAAAAATAATCTTGCATAATTTATTTATTATTTTCCATATAATTCTATCATTACTATCATATACACCTAATTTTAGTTCATATTGTTTTGACAGTTTATTTTTTTTTTTGGATCATTTTTAACATAATCTTTAAATTCCACAAGGGATAATATCGCCTTAAATATTTAAACAAATATATAAAATAATTAAATTTGGGATAATAATCCAGCTCTAATAACCTTGAAGGTTTTGGTCCTCATACTAAAATTATAATACACAGATACCATCGAACACATTTATCAATCTAGGTACTTAATCTAAATTAACTGACTATATTATTAGTCCCACCCAAAAGGTTATTTATTGAATTATGTTATAATACATGTAAATGGAAGGGATTTTACCGCGTAAAATATTTTAAAAATATATCATTTTGCCAGAAATATATTTGCCGTCACGGAAAAATGGTAGAAAAAAGTTCGTGTTCCATCTCTAATATTATGTAAGAAATCACCAAATTTTTATTTTATTTTTTTGTATATAAAAATACTAGCCAGATTTGTACGTATGTTTTAAATGTTACCTTCGTACATTAATCATGGTTTTTGGGTCTTTTCGAGTGTTTGGCTTTTAAAAAATTACTTTAAAAAAATACTTTTTGCGTAAGAAATATTTTAAAACCGATGCCTTTCATGCTTATTATGTTGTGGACTAAATTACTGAAAATTAGGTTTTTGTCACGGTGCTTAAAATAAATAATATAGGCGCCTAAATTGAAGTGCATTTCCAAAAGTGTAGAAATGCTTAATTCAATACTAAAATTCACGACTGGTCTAACAAAATAGCTATCTACTGCATATAAAATTATTAAAAAGTTGGAGTATTAACAGGCGGTATGGTTATAATGGAAAATGCTGATTTGGCAAGGGAAGATTTATCGTTCAGCGGGATGTCCACGACATATTCTCTTGTTTTTGTTTGCGTCGTCGTAGCCAAAAAAATGAGAGAAATGACGACGATAAATCAATATATAATACAATGTCATTTTTACCATCGCGCTTATTTTGACATGCTGATATACTTCTGAATTTATAGCTTCGTATGATTATCATCGTGTATTATCTGATAAAAGATAGCATCATTTTTCTCTACGTTTCTCTACGCTAAAAGATAGCAACGTATTTTCTCTTATCAAAAGATGGTCTTCACGAGGGAATGTCAATTTATAATTATACAACTCAACACCATATATAATTATTATCCCGGCGCCATGGTAAATTATGTTTTTAGCTCCTAGTGAGACGAAAGGTATTTATTATAAAGTGAGACGAAAGGTAGAGTACTATAACGATCACGGACGTACTACCATTTAGTAACCCTTCTGCGCTAACAACATACAGGTGGTGCTGATAGTATTGCAGGTGAAATTAATAGTTTTTTGGCCATCTATAAAACATTAATGATTGATACCAACGCCACTATATTGAACATAAATGCCTCTATATCAAACATAAAAAGACAAGTTGAATTGATTTTTGGTACCTACTATTATTGCCATCTACATGTTGCGTTTCGTATCAAAATCACAGCTGCCAAATCGTAGTACCGCATTAAGCAATCTGATATGCTACATATATAATCAATGACGCGACGTATGTTCTTTAAAACCATACTTAAGAAAGTAACATAGTAAATCAAAATGCTTATTTTAATCGAGATTTCAGCAAATATTTATATATTCACCGGATATTGCAATATTAAGGACATATATTATTGTTAATTTATTGTGGATATAATAGATGCAGCAAAATAATTTAGGGCATTATACAAATTTTATTTAATAGGTAATGATAGCGCGGGATTAATTTATTATTGATGGAAAGCCCTCGAGCGGATTCCATTTAAATGAAATAAAAAATGCCTTAAGGTCCGATCCAATTTGGCCGATCGCGATCGTTTTGGAAAACACCCCTGTCACGCCTACTCCCAAGATTGCTTACTTATATGCTTTTATATATTATAATATATTATATATTATGTATATAGATATGTAATTTTCTTCTTTCCTTTAAATATTTGTATCCTTGCTGCTTTTTAAGGCTCTTACCTATTAGCCCAGTAGATTTATGCATCCTAAAATTTCTAAATATAGTGTATATTTTAATAAACTATAGCTCTACGGATCTAACTGTGATTTAAATTTAATACGTGAAAATGTGACAAATGCGTGTTTCAAAATTTAACAAAAAAATTGCTAAAATGCTGGCTTAGACTTTTAAATTCAAGAATACCCTAATTTAAATTAAAAAGCTTTTCAACAGCTTATGCAGAAGCCTCCAGCAAAAATCTCATATTAATTGCCGACTTGTACAATAATTGGCTTTGTGAAAGAATGACTCAAAGTATTTTGGGACTTTTGAAGGCTCTGCTAAGATTGGAAGACGTTTAAACAAAAGCAGAAAATGTCAATATTACAAATATTAAATATATTATGTACATATTGACTGATTTAATATAATTATTGAAGGTTTTGATTTTTTTTTCAATATTAGTTGAGTGAATAGTGGGTGATTTGGTTTACATGTCATATTCGTCAAAACGTAATAATAGACTTAATAAACAGTAATAATAGACGATAGCCTTTATATGCGGTGGAAAGTATATCATTAACTAGAAAATCTATAATAGAGTAAGGGCTATTATCTAATACTTTAGCTTTTGTCATTATAGTTAAAGGTTTTTTACTTAGGCTACTGTTGCTTTGGAGGATCACCGTACCCTGAAAGCTGATTATTAAACGATAATTGTCTTGCCAGTAGTTATTATTGACGAACTCCGTAAAAGAAGTCGCAAACGCTGCATTACCTTGCACAATGACAATGACAGCTCTCAGACGGCCAGAAAGTCAATCGAATTTTTGAAAGCGAAAACATAGAATTATTGAGTCATCCTCCGACAGTCCTTACTTAACACTTTTTGACTTTCTTGTCCCAAAAATTAAGAATCAATTAGGCGGTTAACGATTTTTGTCACCAGAAGAGGTAGTCGAAGAATATGAAAAACATATTTCCGAAGCCATCACGTAGGAATGGAATAAATATTATGAAAATTGGATTATACGTATTGAACATTGTATTAACGGCCACGGAGAATATATGAGAAGCAATAATTTAATTTTTACCTATTAATTGTAACCTTTTCTTATTGATTCCGGAAACTTTCAGTGTAGCCCTCGTATATTGGTCAAATGCTGAATTATATTGCGTAGCTATTAAAACAACCAACATCTGGCTACCATTGCCTAACGAGCCCTATGGTTATTTTAATGAATACTTAGATGTGAATTTATCTAGTTGATATACTTTTGGGTTTTGATCGTTATAGTCTAATTGGTATACACCGATTGTTATAGAATGATTGGTATACACCGTTTCACCGCTTCGTAAGGGAGAGGACCGCGCAAGCGACCTCTAACTCGTAACCAATCGAGAGAGCGGAGTAATCTGGTCGCAATTGGAAGTAAGGGCGTGAGTGTTAGCCCGCTGGGTAACACACCTACATAGTTATCTCGCCGTTAAGGCGTTGGCCTCTTACGGGCATGTGGCGGAGCTTGACGGTGGACTGTTTTGTCCAAGTCGTCACGGGAGATAGAACGACTAATCGTTTAAACTTCCTGAGGTGGCGGGTTCGCCCGTTGTAGTTGATAGCTCTATTTGTCATAGTCTAACTGCTTATTAAGGTATCCAGTACGATCAAAAGGCTTCTGACCAATAGGTATTTCGTGTACAGGTATTAAACAGGTATCTTATTATATCCAGTATTGCTGGAAAGTATCCAGCAGAAGGTGTCCAGCATTGGACAGCTGCGGGTTGAGGATGAAAAAGAGGTTTTATAAATTCCACATACGTATACAATATACATGTTTGCGTTTACAGGCTTTACGTATAATTTATATGTAGCACCTGTAAATGCAAAATTCTCAAAATTATTACACCAAACGCAGTTTTAATATATTAAAATAATGGCGGGGCGTCTTCGCTATAAACCTTGAACGCTTTTAAAATGAGCGTTATGTCTAGAACTTCATTAAAATTCAGCTACTCGTACCTTGATGGGAGGAGACTTAAAACGGGTGGAAGATTCTTAACCGCGAAAATGCCGCCATTATGCCGAAGCCCGCGTCGCGACGCCTAGCTAAGAGAGGTGAGTAAATAAGTGCCGATAGGCCTTGACTTTGCACCATAAGACTAAAGAGGGGAATGTTCAAGTTCAAATAGAAATATACCTATAATATTTCTATTTAAACTTGTGGATTTCGCGGCTAAATTATTTTCAAATTTTGTAAGTTCTTAGCAACACTCTTAATAACACTATTTTAACCCCATAATTTAATCTAAGTATATACAAACCGTTGAGTATTTTTATACCCGAACAATATTTTTAAAGAAGCAGATATACGGTGCGCATTCGAAATAGCACTACAAACCTGTCAAGCAGTAATTCTTTATAAGAAACTAAACAATATATTATTTTTGGAAATTAAAAACTGGTCATATGGCTTGGTGGCTTAGTGGTTAGGTCGCATTGTCATCTACTGGACACGGACACGTAATTATTATTACATTATCCGTTGCACACCTTTCCGCGATTAGGGTTCTACTGGGCAAAGTTTCGAAGGCAAATAATGTGCCACAAATACATCCGTATTTCCGGCCATTACGGTTCCATACTGGACACGGAAACGTAATTACGCCATCCGGGAGACCTTTGGCTACGTGGACTGGAGTTTTTTTCTCATTCTCAGCATTTGCCGAGAAATGTTGACCAAGAAATGCAAACAAAAATTAGGTTGGGTAAAGTCGCTAAACTACCGTACTATTTTGCATGACATCGTTTTTCTTGGAGCACACATTTTCATTTGATTTAATTTCTCTTAATTCCGGTTAGCTCACATAATAAAATAACTCAAGATCTACTCAAAGCCGCAATAACCACTAGTGTAAACCTTCCCGTTGCGGAGTTATGAATGTTACTTTGGTCAAAACACACTCATACTAAAGTAATAAGTTTAGGTTTAAGTAGGCGATCACGAGGAACTGCGACATCCTTAAACCCGAAACTTTAAATAGTAAACATACGAAGAACGCAAGAATGATTTTTTGTCGACACAAAAATATGTTATAATTACAGGCATATTCTTGGGAACTTCATGGCAAATTTTGGAAATTCGCCGGTGTTAATTGCGATATTCTGCAATATAATGGCGAGTTCTTATACCTATAGTGAATTTTACTAAAAATTATGAACAAGATTTGAAACTGTCTGATGAACAATCATGTACATTAAACGCACCTAAAAAAATTAAATCCTTGTCCCAAGTAGAATCCTTGTCCTTGTCCTGGTTATAGTCGATACCTTGAAGAGTGCATATATTGATTTCTAAAACTAACAATATAATGTCCTAAAATATATGTAAAATTAATAAAAAACGCTTGCTTTAATATTGAAACCCATCGTGATACCTATCTATTTTAAATACTAATCAGCGGAGAATTATTTTCCTGTATAATTTATTTTATAAAATAAACATATACGCTAGCGACAGCCGAAAGAGAATTTTAAAAAATCGCCTAAACTCAAATTTCACCCCGATTGAAAAAAAAAATTTCATCGATGGAAAGAGCGGATAAGTTTCAAGTGTCCGTTCCTGAAATATATAGCGGAGCTCCCACATAAACGAATAACTGACAAATTAAAGTTTCTTTCCTAAGATTGGCAAATATTTATTAGCTATCCAAATTAAAATTTAAAAACCAATTATAGAAAGATCTAGCTTAGCGTTAGCTTTTTAAAATGATCTTGAATGATTCACCTTACTTTCCACTACCATTAGTTTTGTAATCTATTTTTTCTTTTACTTGTATGCCTAAGACACTTGCATAGGCGATGGAAACGGAACTTTTTTTTTACAGAAACCAAACCTGCCGTGTTTGAATTATTTCCGTTCTTTTGCGTGAGCAGTTCCGATAAATGTGTTATTATCGTTTGTATTATAACGTTGATCTACAAATAATTCTGTTCCAAAACGCAGATCGAACTCTTTATAATTAAATAATAAAATCACGATTTTATTAACAGTCATGATTTTTCCATATTATATTGTACTAACTGACCCGTTCCCACTTCGTTGGGCGGTAAAACTTTTTACTTGTGATAAAATTATGAGTGTGGTTTGGTTAGTACTGAGTGCTATGATTTATTTCCTGACTGCCAAAAGAAGGGTTATATTTTTACTGCATATGTATGTACGTATTTGCATGCCAATTTGACTATATTACCGTTAAATAACGGTAATATAGTCAAATAAGACACTCACAAGTAGACACTCACAAATGTGAGTGTCTACTTGTGAGTGTCTTATTTGTGAGTGTCTTATCTCTTTAACCATTTATGCAGTAAAAGTGAAATTATATGCAGTAAAAGGGAAAAGTCTTTTGTTTTAAACACTTGAGACGATAAATTTACTTATTTTGATATGAATTTATAATTGTTGATAATATGACCAATAAACATGACCTAACGATTTAAATTATTTTTTAATATAAAAAAAACTACTTTTTGTGACTTAAATATAAAATTTAGACATATGCTGTCGCTGACTTTTTTTAAGGCACTACCCAGCTCTACAACTTTTCTCTAGAACTAAATCATATATCTCTCATCGTTAAAGCAGCGTTCGTAAGAAACGTTTTCATTCGACAGTTTTTTCTCCGACTTACTTTGCAAATCCAACTACCACGAAAGTCTTTTCATTTTTCGGATTAATATATTATAGCATATGCATCTCACAAATAACGTAGCTTTTTATTGGTAAAAGAATTTTCAAAATCAGTTCAGTAAATCCAGAGAGTACTTCCTACAACGTCACAAACGTTACCTCTTTATAATATAAGTATAGATAAATACTCGCATCATGTAAGTATTTATCATTTATCAAGTTCATCATTAAAATATTTGGTTTTGCTTTTAAGTATGGAATCTTTAAAAAAGTAGGCATAATTTTGATAGCTTCTGCTGGGTCAATTCTACTGGTTGCACAGATAATATTCGATGATACGAATACCTTTACGAATACGATTCTTTAAAGGCAAGAGTTGGTACTTCCCGCTCTTTGTCACTGCGGTGCCTTGTGGCGATAGCACAGCCGCTTGGCGTTGCGTTACTGAAGTACCTACCTACCTATGTATTGTTTTTTTATTTGATTCTTTTAAACCTTTATACTTCTATTACTGGGGCCACACTAACAGGAAACGTCGAAAATTATGGCGATGATGGACGTTTAACCTTGGTGTAGCTACGACTTATCGCTATAATTTTACAACGGCATTCACATTGCCGTTTGACGTTAGGCGATAGGTCGAATGTCTGTACATCAAAGAAATTAATACGTTGTAGCGACCGCACTACGTTTGCCATTGTGCACCATGAGCGCGACAGGATCGCACGTGTTTGTATTCTATAATATATTGAGTGGACTAACGAGATAGTTTGAGTCTACTCTTTATTGTGAAATTTTACAATGGGCAGGTTTATTGTCGTGTGACAATCTCTTATAACAAACCCTACTATGTCGTGTTTATATGTATGTGTGCATGCAACATGTGTGTAAGTGCGTGTCTTGTTATTGCATTCGATAGACAGAATTGAAAAGAAAATGCAATTCCGTTCATTTGATTTCAACGGAAAATGGTGACACAGCCGGGAATCGAACACGGTACATTACAATGAAAATCAGGCGACCTAGTCACTATGGTACCGGGCATTGTGTTTCTCGAAATTCTACAAACGGGGCCATGTTTGTCGGATCCGAGACACAAAAGTTAAAAGAATCCTGCATCACAATAATAAATACAAACGGAGCTGCCATGGAATTCACCGACCGGAGTCGGGCCCATCATAGTACTATTTTTTTACACTTCTGGGCGGTGAGCAGAGGATTCCGGAGTTACGAACCGGCTGTGGTAGGTTTAGGACAGCTGTTTTGCCACATGTGAGCGTACACCTTACCACCCATTCACTCCCCCTTCGAAGCCATAGAATTTGAGATGCAGAAATCGCAGTTTTAAATATTTTTTCTAAGAAAGAGTTGATTATTTTTCTGGAAAGGCCAAGATCTTTAAAGAGGTGAAATAGAGATGTAGCTGGCAGGTTACGAGCGCCAACTTCCACCGCGTGAAGACGAACAGTGAAGACGTTCCGGGCTACGGCTTTTGCAAGATCATGGTATTTATTTAATTTGTACTCGTGGTCTTTTGGGATATTTGATTCCCATGGAACAGTTAATTCTACAATAAGAGCCACCTTCCGAGATAGAGAGTAAAGAGTTATATCTGGACGGAGGGCTGTGCATCCGAGACTTTCAGGGAATTTATACTGCTTAGAGACCGAATCAACCTCCAGAATCCAATCTGTAGCTTTCTCAATTCTTGAGAAAGGTTTTGTAGTTAAATGTTTTTTGCCTTTAGAGCCATCCCGCACAAACTGTATTGGGGGTTTGATACTTGGAGACGAATAATGTAATTATTACCATTTAAAACAAAACTCCAAAAAAATATAAAGAAATTTGGAAACCCTAATGGGTTATTCTAGAACCCATCTTAACAAATTAAAAAGCCTTTGAAGTCCAGTCTTTTTTTCTTCGTTCTGTAATGATAAAAATATATTCATATAATATTTTTTTCACTTATGAAATTCAATATAGCGGCGTCCATCTTGCTAGAAATTAAAGGATCATTAATGCCAATTTTATTGCCAAGAATGGGCATTGACGATGACCGTTCAAATGTGGCCACTCAATTTAACGCGTTAATAATTAACGCAATATTTATCGCGATGATGGGCATTTACGTATTCCACCAGTGTGGTCTCAGCGTAAGGTAACGGCCCACCATAACGTCTAACGAGATTATCTTACAGGCGGCCGGCTTATATAATATAATACCACGTGGCAGTACTCAGGCGATCATCCATTCAAGTACTGACTACGCTCGACGCTGCCTAACTTAGGTAACCTGACGGGATCCAATTCTTTATGCCAACGCGGCTTTGGATGTTACGATAATATTTCTAATAATAACAACCCTAAACTAGACAAATAGAGACTGCAGCGAAGCAGTGGCGGAGGTATCGAAAAAAAAAGGAACCGAAAGACTGAATTAATTATTAATCTTTCCTAAAAACAGTTGTGCTCACAACTTGATTTCTCAAGCTCACAAAGTAAATGATTCAGCTCTTTCAATATTCCGCAATCTGAATGGTTTGCTTAAAACATTTAGTAAAACAAGGCACTTTATGCTCAAATCCACTGTAACTTCGCTATTAGCATTAAAAAACAAACTGCAAACTAAAAGCAGAGTGACTTATTCGCAGACAAGGCGTCGGGACATAATCCCTTGAGTGAAAAGTTTAAAAAGTGTGCAACAGGTTAGTTGATTCGTCTCTTTTTTTATATGCCTAAGGGAAGACAAATTGCGCCATAAATTTTGTCGCTGCGGGCGTCGAGTCAGGCCAGAGCGACTTCATTTAAAACTGCAATTAAGCGCACTCAGAATTTTCTCTCTTGGATAAGTAATGAGATAATATTTTTAAATTCAAAACTAGACAAGAGGCGATGAAACTTAATCTGGGTGTACATGGATTGGTGCAAAATAAATTATACTATTAAGGCAAATTTAAGGAAAGTGTTTTCATAGATTTGTTTTAATCATTATTTATTTATTTATTTAACTAAATAGCGCCTTTATAAAGTATATATATCACAAATATCCATGCCAATTTACATGCATTTAGATATTAAAAAAATAATAAAACGGTAGTTATGAGCTGCGTGCTATCTAGTTTGCAAAAAATATATATTAAAAAAAATAAATATAATGCATTTATAGTATCATAAACATTATAAATTATAAGTAATAATAACTAACTCATAGGCACATAAGGAAATATTAAAAACAGAATACTACAAAAATATATAATCATGTTAAATAAAGTATTAATATAATGTTAAATAGTATTAATTACCAGTAACCAACATTAATTAAAATATAATAGTCAAGGATAATTATAGGGATAGTCAAGGATAATACCTGATATAAGAAATAGTCTGGATATATAAATTTGTTGATATTTTGCCGGTTGTCATGTTTCAACCAGGAATCTATTTTGGCTTTAAAATAATGCTTAGGCAAATACGATTTTAGATCTTAGTCTAGTATAATCAATATTGAATTATATTTTTACAATATGACTATACTGTTTATTTTCCAAATAAAATCAAGATAGCTTCTAGCACGGGTATTGTTAATGCTTTAAAAACATTATTGAATTCAATATCTTTGAGATAATGTCCAGTATTTCAGACCAGGATGGGAAACAATTAAATGGTTTTCATAGATAATATCAAGCTGCTGTAGCTATCATCATTGATTTTATACACTATAAAATCAATGCTATCATCATAACTAAATGCAAAGTTACAACTAATAATCTAGACTATATCGAAGAAGCCTTAATGTATACACCCCTAGATTTTTTTTAAATTACTGGCAATAATAATTCATGACAGAATTCTTGATGACTATTTAATTTTACTGAATCATGTAATTCTTTTAAAGCAAGTAAAATTAATAAAAATAAGAACTGCAATGGCTGTACAACAAAAAGGGGTAAATTATCGAAACAACGAAGGCTATTTCTCCATGAGAATTTATTAAATAGTAATTATATCAAATTGAAAATGCATGTCAAAAAATACAAAAATATCTACGAAAATATTGCGTGTATGTTGAAACAAATATATTTGGAGGCTGTTGTTATGAATACTATACACAAAATTGAGGCTTGTTGGGATGCGATTCAGTCAGAGACCTCGCAACAGATGTTGGTGGCCTCCAGCGTCCCCTTTAATGCAAATAACTATCAATATGACAAACCCAAATAACAAACAGTTGCTGAATTGTTTAATAATGATTTTAAGGCTATTTGTGGTGGAAGAAATTCGTTTAATCAGTCAACGGGTCCGAGATAAGCTATTAAAAGGTTGGAAAACTTCCGACCCAGGACCCCTTGGGTGTTGCTCTTGTCTGTGTTGACTAGGGAGGAGATTATTTAAGTAACACAATAACGCTTTTCTTTGAGACAAAGATGTTGCCTCTATTTGGCAAAAATAAGAACAAAGAATCTTATCAGTGGCACAATAAAAAATTATAATGATGCTTTAGGGTTCCCGAATTACCGCGGCCGCGTCCGTGTAGAGAATTGACGACCACGTTTGCAGTGTGTGGTGAGAGAACACAAACTTGTTATTCGGAGATT
This sequence comes from Micropterix aruncella, assembly GCA_944548615.1. Classification (NCBI taxonomy): domain Eukaryota; kingdom Metazoa; phylum Arthropoda; class Insecta; order Lepidoptera; family Micropterigidae; genus Micropterix; species Micropterix aruncella. The sequence continues at coordinate 21,686,896 of OX155958.1, forward strand.
GTTGATTTCATGCTGTTGAGCTAGTGAACGTGTTCAGGTCCGCTCTCGTTTACACCGATGTTTGCTCGTGAAAGTGATGTAACATTTATATACGGAGACTTTACGAGGAGAATTCTCTCCACTCTACATTCGCCTAACGGATATTTTTCTCACCAACATGAATTCACACAAAAGCTAATTGGCAATTCCTTTTTTTATTTTATGTAAGAGTTATTTATAAGTATGGGTTGTGTTTATATATTTAATTATGTTTAAATGAATATGTGATTGCTTGAAATTTTAAAATATCTTTTTTTCTATTCCTCATTCTGTTATTCATTTTCTTTCGAAATTATTTAATCGTTGATCAATTTAAATGTCTACTTATTAGTAAATAGTTAACGAACTACAAGGTTAAAGAAATAAAAATGTACTAAACAGCCGAAAAGAATTATATATATCTTAATTTCTAAAGTATTTTAGTAGGCCTTCGTCCGACGATAGAAGATCGATATATTTACTAAAGTAAAAATTTCACTCTTGGTGGGTATGTCCTAAAATTGGTCTCATAAAGAGTTATTAACCGCCATTTTCTGTTGCACGAGCATTACCCACGAGTCGTTTGAATGCGTACTTTTAATTTCAGTTGTTTCGGAGATTTTAAGAGATACTGAAATAATAATATAATAGCTTAGAGAATGCATGATTAGAATAAAGCAATTGAATTTACTGGTTTAAGTTCTAATTATAGTTGTTATAGTTCTATTTATAGTTTTATAAGTTCTATTTAGAGTTTGTATTTGCAAGGTATATATGAAAAACTAATATTTTGTATAATATGCTTGCCATATTATGTCCACATGGAATGAAAATATTTAATACTAGCTGTTGCCCGCGGCTTCGTTTCGCGTAAAGTTTCGAAACGATTTGTTAATTTAAGTGGGGTGGCGTTTATTTGCCTTTTTAGACGCTACCTTTAGATATATAGTGCAAGACATCTCAGTTGTCTCAGATGTCTTAGATGTCTAAGACATTTCAGATGCACGCTACATATCTAGAAGACGTACGATTCCTATTCTTCGCCACGCGTTAATAATTTCATGATATCTCTATAACTTTACCAACTAAATACTTACGGTAAATGGCAAATTTTATCTCAATTAACACTCGTTATAATGGATTTATTTATTTTTATAATGATTCTTTTTTATTGCTGATGTCTTCAACAAATACTGCCTACTAATTTTTCTTGCTTTTGATATATAAAAGCAGTTATTGTAGCTTAAAAAAAAAGTTACATATTTTCTGTCGTCTATTTTTTTTAACTCTTTAAGACCAATGTTTTTGTCTTATATTGTTCGTACATATATCAAACAGTTCCAACAGCGCACGCCGATAAAATAACTCATCACCTCATTTTGATCCGACTCGATTTTAAAATAGCATATTTTCTTATTGGAAACCATTACCTATCACAATAAAATATAGCCTATAGAACTCTTTGATAATAAGACTTTTTTTTGATTAAAAAAAATAATCGGATAGGTATTTTCGGACTTCAAACTGACAAACATTATATCATATTAGTATAGATAATTGTTTACATTACAGATCATAAAGACTGTTTGGTTAATAAGTAAAATACATATAAAAATGACAATTACACCTCGAATTTAACAATCCCGCAAGCATTATCCGCGGTTTATTTTACATCAGAAACCCGATTTGAAATAAAATACGAGCAGCTAAAAATATGTTTCCTCATCGATATATATGTGGTACCTACCTACTCTCTCGAATAGCTTTAGCTTTAGAAAGTACGGGGAATGCCATGGGGATGACGTGCTCAGTGGTGGCAGGGGAGCCTAAAACCGATTGGCCCGAATAAAAATGACCCATGGGTAATACAAGTGGGTTAAGCGTGTAATATGATGAAAACCATTCCGAATGAGTAACTTTTTCTCAGCACAGACATGACTTCATCGGTTTCGTATTTTAATTTTCTCATAGTCAGCTAATGATTAGTCGATATGCATTATATTAATCGCCCTATTCATACGAACGTACGTGATCCGGTCGCTATATTATCGTCCGTATACCGGACGTTCAAGTACAAAAAAACAAAATAACAAAAACCCTTAAATCCACAAAACGTACGTGATACTAAATCCAATAAGGTAACATAAATGGGTCTATTGTGTATTTTTTTCGGGTATATTATTATCAAATAGGTACATATTGGGCTCAATTGCGTTTCTTTGTGAACTAAAACTGAAATTTGTTCAAGCGAACGAGATAGAGCGGAATATGAAATGAACGATCGTCGATAAAAACTACCTCGTCCAAATAAATTTGAACACATTTCACGCTGTGTTAGATTGAGATGCTTTATCTTTTGGGGTAGTTTCAATGCGATAAAGTGACAACCGTTTATTGCACATTACGCTCTAGCGTATTGCCCTGTCTCGTTCACACAGACTAATTTCCGATTTTCGTTCACGACGAAATGCAATCAAGCCTATTTTTATTAAGAAATCTAATGAAAAAATACAAAGATTTTTACCTACTTTTGAAATAATAACCAAATGGTTAATAACCCAAAGAATGATAGTTCTTCATATCTACAAAGGTTATATAAATAATAATCCAAATATTAAACCAATATTCATGAATAAATGCTCCCACTCGAGGCTTTCGATTACCCGCCAGAGTACCTAACTTAATTTTAGACGGTTGATATCCGGTGGATACTATCTGATCGGGTTTTAACGACCGCATTAAAATTCATCCGCATCTCATCAAAGTACACTCAATAGCTCCAAAGTTATACATAATCGGATTTCATCGGCGATAATCAAGGGCGAAGGGATTTATTTGTATTGCCGAGAGATTACGATGGCTTACGAAGCGACCCCACAGAGAGCTAAAACGAAATTAGTTTTCGTGAAGGAAATAAGTTACACTAGTTTAATATATCCCATCCCAGTCGAGGTGGCATACAAAGTCAACCTACCTCTATTAAATGGAAAACAAATTTAGACGTTGAAATAATCAATTTTATATTTATGACTTTAAAATTTGTGATATATTATTATACCTAATATACGTCATCAACTTTTCGTGTTATCATTAGAAATCAACATTATTATCATCACGAGACGTGATGTACGCTACTCACTGTCGATATAAGTCTTGCTTTTAACACAACTGCCCGACAACAAAAGAATGTAATGTGTTCAGGTTTTATCTATGTATGTTGTTCGTTTTTTTATTCCACCATAACTCCTAAACGCTTGAACCGATTATAAGTGTGTGATTTTGTTGGAATCGTTATATCATCCTGAGTGTCCATTGGGCACATTGACTGTCCAAGTATCAAGTAAGTAGCTGTTTAAATGTCTATATATCCAAATGTAAATAAATTAACAATAATATACAGTGTTTAGTGTCAAATTAAAGGCCTGATTTAGTATATTCCGGAATTATACATGTATCTATATAGATAAATACTTAAGCCACAAATATTTCATTAAAAAACCGTAATAAAAATAATTATTAATACAATAGTTCACTTTCTTTAACGGCAGTCGTGTTTTTTATTCTTTTTATTATATATCCTTGTTTTGCTCTTATAGCAGCTCTGCACTTTCTCTACTACTTAATATTAATTCCTTAATGCAACGATCTTCTGGTAGAGATATCAGAGTGTATTTTAGAGAAATATAGTTCTTCATTAAAATCAGTAGCTTAAACATACGATAGCGCGGCTGTATTATTCTTTTAAAAAATGGTGGCCAGGCAATTGTTTATGGAAAATGTATATTAGATTATTACATATTGGTGTTCTGCACATGTTTAAATTTGGTTTTGTCGAAACCTAGACAGCGAATAAATGGAAAACGTTTTCTTTAATATTATAAGTCATTAGCAACCTTTTCTTTCTAGTACAAAAAAAAATGGATTTTATAATTAGATTTTAGACTCATAGTTATCGATATCACAAATATCGGTATCACAATACGATACAGCTGTCAAAAATACAATCGACACCGTGTTAGGTTCACAAATTCACAAGGACTTCACAAATTCACAAACATTTTTTCATAACGAAGGTCTCATCCTTAACGCGCCAAAAACCAAAATGGTAGAGGTTCGTTATACGCTCAGAAACCATACTAAATATTTCGTTGATTATTTTTTAGTTTGGTTCGTTATGATCTCGGCAGGAAAATATTTCAATTGTATATTTTCCATTGAAAAATAAATATTGCATTGCCGCCAATAGGATGAAGCATTTTGGGTCGCAGTGATAGATTCGGTATCTACCGAATCTATCGCGTACTAAGGTGACAACAATACTCAAAATGTCGTGTATCATAAAGCATTTCAATTACCAAAATGTTGATCACAGCAAAACAGTTGAAACAGAGCATTTCTTTGTTTTGTTTGTTTACTTCAACATCCATCTTTCAATCGAATCGAAATGTAAATAAAACACCTTGAGATTCGTTGTGATTTAAAATTTATTGGAAGAAAATAAATGGTTTAGTTGACATGAAACTCTGAGTTAATTCAATTGTGACTAAAATTTTGGAACAAAATCGCATGGTTCCAAGTCGATCACATTCTAGACACAGCACACATTTCTAGCATTTCAGCGGTTTACTGCCAACAGAAATTATCTCGCATGTAAAAATTCCTATTAACCCTTGAAGTAAATGGGTATTTTCATGGATGCATCTGTCTCTTTTGCAGGATTTTCGGCGACATCGACCTTAAAGTACTATAACTACGAAACTACTACACCAATCATAAAAAGAACAACTGCACAATGATTGCATTGAAATTTCGAATATAGAATATTGAAATATCATTTTTACTCTTGAATATACTCTTGTACTCTTGAATACTCTTGAGAATGTACTCTTCAATATACTCCTCCTTATAATGATTATCCATGGCCATCCATCCTTCCAATCGTCAATACATACAAATACGTTTTTCATTTTGGCTTTTTTCACACGTTTTCAATAGCTTATCAAAAATTCACAAAATTATCACAAACAACATAGTGGCATAGTGGTTAGGTCGCCTGATCGTACATTGTAAGGTCCCGGGTTCGATTCCCGGCTGTGTCACCATTTTCCGGTCGGATCTAATTAACGGAATTGCATTTTGAATTCTGTCGATGGAATGCAATAACAAGACACACACCTACAGACATGTTACACGCACACATACATATAACACGTCATAGTAGGGTTGGTTGTAAGAGATTGTCATATGACAATAAACCCGCCCATTGTGACATTTTCACAATAAAGCGTATAAGTATGAAACAAACAAACAAACAAACAAATTTATTGAAATTTGGGCAAGACAACGTCTGTCGGGTCAGCTAGTATATTACAAAAATAACTATGTCAATAATCACTTAATTTTAAAAGTTATAAATGATATTTAAAATTGATATTATTTAGTATTATTAAATGAACGAAATTATTAAATAAATGAGAGAAAACTATCTGGTCGTAATAGACCCGGAGCATTTCGGCGACTCTTACACATCCATTTCTTCTTTCGGCCTTCATTAATCATGTTTCCTACTGTGGCATTTTTCATATAGGGCAGTAAGGCTTCCTTAGCCTTCATATAGAATAAAAACATTGATGGGAAAGATAAGGATCGGTGCTGAAAAATAATACGCATTAGTGACTCTTAAAAACTAATATTAATGAAAAGTGTTTTTTATCGATATTTCGGTTCAAGTTGTATGTCAAGATGGTAATAGATATTTTTTTATTTTATTTTATATGAAACTTACAGATAGTAAATACATGATATAGTATTTTTAAAACATTTAAACAAAACAAATTTACTACCATATGAATAGTTTACAATGGTTGCATTACAAATGAATATAGAAATAATATTAACACGATGATAGTAAAAAAAGTAATGAGGCAAATAATTATAGTATATGTCATAGATATCTTGACAACGACATACTAACCTAGATGAAAAATATCACGATAGGAAAAAAAGGTCCGGACTTCCGAAAGTGAAAGTTTCTGAAATTATTCTCTTTTAACTCTTGAAATTATTTTTTCTAGTGATTTAGATTTTTTTCCATTTAATAAAAGTAAGAAAACATAAAAAGCACAGCATTTAAATCAGAGAAATAAGATATTTAAGCGCATATACGACGCGATTTAACAAAATGAACATATTTTTAAAAAATGAACATACGAATTTATGTATAAAGTTTTACCAGAATTTCACTGGTTGTCCGCCAAAAAAACGCTAGTATGAGAGTAAAAAGCAACGATATTTTCACTTTAATTTATCCGCCCTTGTTTGATACTAGGAATTTCTCATAACTGCCTAAACGAGATAAATAACTGAGCATCGCGAAAGAATAATGCAATATAAATATCTCGTAGCCAGTGATAGCTTTGATGTGTTATGCTGATGGTATATTTTGGTATCGCGGTCGCTATTCCTTTAGCAAATATTATTATATCATAAAAACGCCAAAAATATGCTAAACATGCATATTATTTGCTGCGCTGTTGCCTTCAGACATCCAGAAAATTGTTATTTTTTGTTTGAAGTAATAGAATTTACGATATATGTCATTAATATCAAGTTTCTGCGGATGAAGAAGTCTTTGGTTGGCTACAGGGAGACCCAAAAACAATATTATAAATAAATCAAATTTTAAATAATAATATCTGTAAAATTACAAAGATAAAGTAAAATGATAAAGACCTTCCCTTGTTTTGATTATAGATTGCTTTACATTTAATTCTCGTTTAAATGTAAAGCAATTTCTAATGAAAACAAGGGCTTTTTTAAATTATTATTTTCATAATCATACTTCTAATCAATTCTATGCTTTTTCAATTTAACGTATGGAGGTAGAAAATAAAAAGGCTTTTATTAAGGTGTAAAACAAACAATATAAAAGCGTATAATCACTGACAAACCCCGATTACCTGAAGGCGCCTGCGGTCGTTATCCTGAATTCTATGGGCTGCTGACTAAGTGCGTTCTATGCAATCGATGACTGACTGACATATCCCCAAATTTCATAGATTTTTTAAAATTATATATTTTTAACCCGTTGAGTATGATACGACCAAATCTGGTTCTGAAACAATTATCCGTTGAGTATGATACGACCAGATCTGGTTCTGCGTTTTTTTCACTTCTTTGACGTTCTCATATTTATTCATAATTATCTAATTGTTTTACAAAATGTTATTTCAATATTCTATATTCGAAATTTCAATGCAATCATTGTGCAGTTGTTCTTTTTATGATTGGTGTAGTAGTTTCGTAGTTATAGTACTTTAAGTCGATGTCGCCGAAAATCCTGCAAAAGAGACAGATGCATCCATGAAAATACCCATTTACTCCAAGGGTTAATAAATTGACATATTTCAAAATTTAAGCTTTTCAAAAACACTTTCAGGGTACTAATTAAAATAAAACTTTTCCTAGTATACTCCGGCGTTATGTTTACCGGTATCTGCCCTGCTGACTCTACCCCGGCATTCTATGACCAAAACACTTTTTGTCGCTGGCGATTAAAGTTGACTAATATTGAATTTTTTTTTATGAATCATTACGAATATCAAAAGTGTAGAGTTCGAAGTCGTAAAATATAGTTGGAGTTAGGCAAACTATTTATAAATTTAAAAGTATTTTTTAAGAAATCTACAAATTAAAATAATTGTATGCATCATTCGCCAAGCATCTATTGAGGCAAGACACTATAAGGAGAAAATATGATTTAAGGTAATATTCAGGATAAAAGTTGATAATATTTTGTAAAGGAGATTTCAAAGGCACTTCAAGAATCGCCTAACCGATAGCCGAACACTATTAGTAAGATACATTTTGTATTATACATATGTCAAAAAAGACGGATCGTTGTTTTATGAGGGGATGTTATCTCTTTCTCTCGTAACTGGCAAACGTCCTTTCCTATGCCTAAACCGAGACAGCGTCTTTTTATTTGATTCTCTTGATTTAATTTCAATGAGAAGCTACAGCTATTAATTAATATTATGTGACTGAAGTGGGCTACACTGAACAAACTTCGCCGGGGCGAAATTGAAATCACCTTGGGCGTAATACATCCATGTTTATTTACGCCGAGTTAAAGGTTTTACGTACATAACATATGTATTCAATTGCTTTCTCTAATACTTGTCGACATATGACGAACATTATATTAGAAAATTTTATTATAACAATATTAGGCAGATAAAATATTTGCATTCTCTTTAATTTCCTCTTTTGCGTAATAATTCGCAAATTGTTGACATGTATACTATTTTCTCTTCATCGTCTTGAATAAATTTCTATCCATCCTAAATATCAAAGTCTTGACAGGGCCTTTTTAATAATACTATATCTTATAATATTTCTATTGTTGTTTTAATAACATTCGATTTTAATCAGACTTCACATTTACTCAGAAATAATATTATTATACTTGTGTACATTCAATCTTATATTTCAAGAGAATGCTTAAATCTACAATATTTTTCTGTAATTGGATGTTGTATATACGAGGGCGGATCAATAAGTCCGTGACTTTTTGAATGAAAAACAGGTTTATGGATATAAAAATATTTTATTTTTCAAGGTGACTCCTTTGAGTTTTATACACTTTGTACAACGTTTCTTAATTTTTTTTAACACTTCCAAAAAATAATATTTGTCGAGGTCATCAAAATAGGTATTTATTTGTGAGATGATTTCATCGTTGGAGTTAAATCTCTTTACGCCCAGTCATTTCTTCAGGTTTGGGAACAAGAAATAGCCACTCGGGGCTAAATCCGGAGAATAGGGCGGACGAGGGAGCAATTCGTAGCCCAATTCATGAATTTTTGCCATGGAAACTGCACATGAAAAGAACTTTTTTCTTGGCCAAATGCAGTCATTTCTTTCTCAAATCCTCATTAACCCCTCAAATGAATGGCGATTAGCTCGGGTTGCCTACGGCAAAATGTATATAAATTTATATTTACATTTACATTTACATTTACATATAGCGGTGTTTACTATAGAGCTATAGCATTACTATAGAGCGGATTACTATAAAGCGGCGCACATTTACATTTATATTTACATTTATATAAATTTATAAACATTTTGTATACATTTTGCCAAGGCATCCCTTAAGGGACGCCTCACATTTGAGGGGTTAAATCTACCCAATAAGTTGGCATGTTCGCCATTGATTACCCTTTTGAAGGTAGTCAATGTGGATTATACCACGTGCATCCCAAAAAACAGTCGCCATGACTTTATTGGCTGACAAACCCACCTTGGCCTTTTTTGGCGCCGATTCACCCAGAGAAACCCACTGTTTTGACTGCTGTTTGGTCTCTGGTGTGTTGTGGTGGATCTAAGTTTCGTCTACGGTTGCGAAACGGCGCAAAAACTCATCCACATTGCGGTTGAACAACGCCAAACATTCCTGCGAAGTTGTCACACGATTGTGAGCAAACGCGGCACCCGTCTTGCGGAAAGATTTCTAATACCCATGAGATTATCCAAAATGGAAACCACTGAGCCATATGAGATGCTTATGGCTTTCACAATCTCTCTTACATTTACTCTTCGATCGACCAACACCATATCGTGATTTTTTTCAATTGTTTCGGGTGTAGATACCTCAACTAGGCGTTCGGCATCTTCCGTGCTTGTAAGGCCACAACGAAATTCATTGAACCACTTCTTTACAATTGAAATTGATGGTTCAGAGCCCCATAGTATTTATCGAGCTTAGCCTTGTTTTAAGTGATGGTTTTTTTTCCCAAAAAATAATGCTTAATGAGCACAAGAATTTCATTTTTTCCATTTTCTTCTCAAAACCCACGGTAGTCATACGACGGCTATCAACGGCTGTCATACACACACTAAATTACACAGCTTGTTCAAATGTTGACAGGAGTCAACTGATAGTTGCCTGTTGACAGGAGCAGTGTTGCCTTTTCAGTTAAGAGGCGGAAAATTCAAAAAATCACGTATATATAGACCCGCTCAGGTAAAGTCTTATTGCGCTAAGGTAAAAATAACTATTTTAACCTATATATGCCCAGTGATTCGAAACAAGAAATAGTACTTTTGTATAAGCATCGGAAATCCTTGCTCAGTAAAATCTACAAACCTGCCATCTATCGCAAGAGTATGGAACAATCTCCTAAATGCAAGAAGATTTAGCAGAATTGACACTTTTGATTGACACAGCAAACAGTGCCAGTTGTGTCGTCTTTGCATCGTACAAAAATCATATCGACTCCCGAAAAAAAAAGTATTTAATAAAGTTTAGTAAAGCTTTGTACAAGTATCATAGTTTTGTAGTAAATTTGGGTAAATTATGGGTTTATTTGTGTTTTTAGAATTAGTTGATTGTAAATAGAATTAGTAGATTGCATGTGAAAATAATAATCTATATAATAAAAATGAGTCGGGTTTTATGTATGTTACCTAATAACTCACGATCGGCTAACCCGATTTGGATGATTCTTTTTTTGTTTTGTTCATAATCACTTCGGTCTTACTATAGGCAATAAAAAAATCCGGAAAATCTCTCGGAAAAGTGAGAAAAATGTGAAAAACCGAAAATTATTTTAGTACTAAGCTTGATCATAGATGGCGTTGCTTGACAAGAATAAAAATTCGAAAATCAAGATGGCGGTACAGTTAACATTTGACAGTTAAGTTGAATTTTACGATTTCTTGATAGCGTTTTCGTGATTCTGAAGGTAAATCAACTGAATTAAATGAATTTGTGTAACTCGTGAAGAGAGGTTCGAGCAACTGAAAGCGATGAGCGTCGCGAAAAATTGAATAAAGCGGCACGGATCCGTGATGTTGCAGTGCGAAGACGATTGAATTTGAGACAAAACACATACAGAGAGGCAATCTATTATGACCTGACGAAATAATACAGCGATTATAAATGCATGCAAATTGGAGAAATGGACCATTTGTGCCAATATTGCAATGCATTGAAGTACCGCCACGAGCCACTCGCTTTGTGTTGCGCAGGGGGTAAAATGAGATTGACACCATTGGTTCCATTAGGATCGTTCGTGTCTGGAAATGCACCAGATTCTAAGCATTTTATGTCTAACATTCTCTGTCAAACAAAATCGTACTTTTTACACACTTTTCTCCTCCATTTAGGACACAAATGGCAATTGATGAAACTGCTCTTTTGGTGAGACAAAAAATAAACAATCAGACTGCTTTCAATGAAGAATTTAAACAACGATGAAAATTACCTATGTTAACGCCATCTCCTGCTAAGCGAACAAATTCGTGGCGAGACGAAGTTCGCCGGGTTCCGCTAGTAAATAATAAATAAGCTCATTATAACATCTTTGTTTGAATTACCTATAACGAATATAGGATATTTGCCCATTGTTTCGTTTTCGAACACCCCTAAAATACATAGTTAACAAAAAAATATATATTAAAAGTAATCAATACTGTAATCAATGAGAGACCTATCAACATAAACGTATTCCAAAATAGTTCCGGGCATATATGGGTTAATACCTTCTGCTCCACTGCAGCAGGGCTTTATGTTGTAATAATAACTCATCCGCAAAAGAGGAGTTTAGGCAAGTTTATCAACTACGTCCATCTGCGACAGCTAAACAACAATTGAAATATTATATTTTCTTCTACGCATTATTATGGAATATCACAATGAGCGGGTTTATTATCATACCACAATCTCTTACAACGAATCAACCAAATAATGAAGTGTTTCATATGTATGTGTGCGTATAACAAGACAAGATCGAATGCAGTAACGAGACTTACGTATTCATATGTATATGTAAGTCTTGTTACTACATTCGATATATGGAATTGAACGGAACATGGTGACTCATCCGGGAATCGAACCCGTAACCTTACAATGTAAGAACAGGCGACCTAGCCACTATATTACCGCCGTGTTTAGCACACATGCAGAGTATAAAACATGCACATGTTTTAGCGAAAAGGTAATATATCTGTCCCAAATAATTGGGAGCTGATGGGCCTTGTTGGAGTTCGCCACGAAGACCCATTCGTTCAGGGTTGGTCACACTCACGGATCAGTACCCATCCGGTGGCCTCCACGCATGAAGTGCTAACCGGGCAGGACTCTGGCCTGTCTTCTGGCGCTTCTAAACGGTTTGCGTACCGTGCGGCGTCAGCCAATCGATTGTGCATGGTGACTGAGAGTCAGAATCGGGGAGTCTGGAAACAGTAATGTCTCCTATATAACGGGGGTGGTTGTTCACCTTACGGCGACTTCTCTTGAAACGACCAATCGGCTACTTGCTACCGGGTGAACAGCCTGGTAAAGGATGCCGTGGTCCGCGATAGATTCGGTAGACACCGTTTTGCCGCTACGTAATCCCTTACGGACCGCGCAAGCAACCTCGAACCCGTAACCTCTCGGGAGACTGGATTAATCTGGTTGCGACTGGAAGTAAGGGCGCGAGTGTCCTGGCTATCTCGCGGATAGGCGTTGGATTTTTACGGGCATGTGGCTGAACTTAACGATCGTATGTTTTTGTCCTAAGTCTTCTGCGCTCACCTTACGGGAGACAGAACGATCAATATCGTTAAATCTTCCTCGCCCGTTGTAGTCGACAGCTCTAGTTGTCTCATATAATTCTGAATCCAAGCGACTACATTTCCATCGCAGCGAGTAAATAAGAGCAATTCAGTAATTTTTCCGGGTAAGTTGCGGAAAAGTTACCAGCCGGGTCATTCCATAGCGATTATACTTTTACCCAGCAAAGGAGTTTTATAAACCTGTACGACACTTGTTTTCCATTCCCAAAAGTTTCGGAAAACAGTTGGATGTTTATAGACAAACGGAAAAGATATTAATAATAATAATAGACTGTGGTTAAACTTCGTGGTGTTTATTTACAGGTTTTTGGAGCGGTTATAACTTTAAATGTTCTGTTTCAATATTTAAACAATTATAAAACAAAGCCCTCCAAAAATCGTCTGTCTGTCTTCAGATATTTACAGTGTTTATTAGAGCGTCTTTCAAGCAAGGGTTTGTGTCTATATACCATAAATATATTTGAAATGGGGACTGAACAGAAGTAAGTCAAGTGTCGATAGCCAGAACCATGGCCTTGTGGTTTTAAGACATAAACTCACGAGCCGCTACAGATTATAATTTAGCTTTCACTGTCGGTTGGGTCATCTTTTAAGGATGACCAAACTATTAAGAATAATAATATATATAAAAAGGAAACTGAGCAGTGATGAGTTAAGTTTATTGAGTTGATAGAAAACAGTCATACGATTTCAAACTATTCTAACCTGAAATTAAAGGAATGATTAATAAACATTTTAAATTTATTTGTTAAAATCGACCTCGGTGGTATTTTCCAAGATATAAGAAAAATATATTTAATGAAAAAAAAATATTTCGTGGCAACCTATCAATACTTCCAAAACTGCTTCTCTTTCTTGACACAGTATGTAGCTATCATCATCGATTGGGGAGATATTAGCGTTGAAATTCGATGCAGAAATACGATATGCATGCGCAGCCATACGCTACTATCTATATATAGTGTATTGTGGATGTTTATTTCATGGACAACTTTAGCTGATCCTTTCGAGCTCCTATTCAAGAAAAATGTGTTTGTAATTTCTGCTGCGCGCGAGCGGATCGTAACGAGAAAAGTGATTTCGGAAGCATCTCTTTAAAAAATCGTTTATGTTTACGTAATTCATTTTTTATATGGCTCATACACAGTCAAAGGCATACGTGGCTTAGAAAGGTTTTTAATTTGGTAGACGCATGAAACTCGCCATAAGTCTCCATGTCTCTTATTAAGGCAGAATTCATTGTAATATTGTAAAAACAAGCGATTTCTTGAACTTGCAAGTAAAACTTATGATCAGCATCAAAAGAGGATATTTGATTAACATGAAACAACCTTACCAGCACCAATAACGTTTGTTTACTTGGGATACGTCATGTTTACAGCCGACTGCGTCGTGCCAACATCCATTCCCGTTGCACGCTCCGCACCACTTGAGCCGCACACTTGGACATTCATTTTCACTTAATACATGTCCAAATGAAAACGTTCGCTGCCATTTTATCCCTATAGGGGCGCAACTTCGATTGTTTCCTGAAAACGGTGGGAAAAGGCGGAGGATGGTTTGTATCCGAGATTCGTGGGAGTGCGGGTGCTCGCTCGCGTTATGCGTCGCTCACCACAATATACTGAGCACTACAAGCGACAATTATATTTCTTTGCGCACTTATCCCCGTTGAAAAGGGCACCTGTATCTAGTTTGGTTTGTGGCTCATTTCCTTGTCGTTATAAAAACGTATCTGAAAATTATACTGGACTTTTAACCTTCGGCATACAAGGTGGGGTTATTTTAACCCCAATCCATTTAAAATACACAGATTTCTTTTTAAAATGCAACTTAGTAAGTTGCTTTTCTCAGTAGCTGGAGTTTGAACATTGCCGCATCGCGTGACAACGTTGATTCAGTGCCGCGCGCGCCGCCGTCGTGTCTGCACGTGCGCAAAGTGGTCTCGGGCGTTTTTAACCCCACGTTGTATAGGACGTCGTTAAAAAAGTAAGTGCCCTCCCTTGTATTTTCTTGTTGTTTATAGTTACATTTCATTTTTTTTATATGGTTTTATTTTTATTTTAGGTACTGATATTCAACATGTCAAAAAATTTGCAACCTGATGCTATTATGGCGGCTTTGTTGGAGGAAAGCGACTCTATGTCAGAAGATGAAATTTTTCTCGCTAGTAGTGACTACGAATCAGATCATATTAGCGATGCAAATGATGCCCAAAGTGATACGGACGTGGAAGATGAAGAACCAGATCTTGAACCAATTTCGGATGAGATAGCATCAACATCTCAAACATTTTATATCGGAAAAGATGGAATAACAAAATGGGATAAATCTCCTCAGCAGCGGACCAATGTTCGAACACGGGCTGAAAACATAATTACGCATTTGCCTGGATGTAAAGGTACAGCCCGCGATAAAAAAACACATTTAGAGTGCTTTGAGACCTTTATCACTACAGAAATTGTGGATTTGGTATTGAAACATACAAACCAGAAGATTTCTTTGAGAATGGAAAATTCTACGCCCGATTCATCATATGCGGAATGTAATAAAGCAGAAATGAAAGCTGTTTTTGGATTGTTGTTGTTGGCAGGTTTATTTAGATCTGGCAGACAAAATCTTATCGATTTATGGAGTAATGATGGCACAGGAATCGAAATATTTAGAAACACCATGACAAGACAAAGATTCACGTTTTTGGTAAATAATTTAAGATTTGATGATGCATCGACCCGTGGAGAAAGGGCGACTGTCGATCGCTTGGCACCGATAAGAGATATATTTGAGATATTTGTCAAAAATTGTCAAGATACCTTTACACCATGGGAATACTTGACCATTGACGAAGAACTTGTGGCCTTTAGAGGAAGATGTGTATTTCGCCAATACATACCTTCAAAGCCGGCCAAGTATGGGTTGAAAATTTATGCCCTAACAGACGCTAAAACATTTTACACAATGAACTTGGAAATTTATTGTGGCAAGCAGCTAGATGACAGCCCTTTTAAAAAGAGTAATAAACCGTTTGATGTTGTGGATCGTCTGGTGAGGTGCATATCTGGAGAAGAAACGTTACCATGGACAACTTTTTTATGAGCTACGAAACTGCAGATTATTTGCTAAAAAATCACAAATTGACTTCTGTAGGTACACTAAGATCCAACAAAACATGCCTTCCACTTTAGTTTAAGGCCAGACGTGAAGAGAAGTCATCTATGTTTGGGTTTCAAAAAGATATAACGATAGTATCGTACATACTCAAGCCACGAAAATGAGTACACTTGATGTCGACGTTACATCACGATGATGAGGTGGATCCAGGAAGCGGAGATCAAAGAAAACCTTCGATTATAACGTTTTACAATGCGACAAAAAGCGGGGTTGATGTTGTAGACAAACTTGCAAGAACATACGATGTCTCCCGCAATTCTAGACGCTGGCCTCTTACAGTATTTTTTCTATTCTGAACCATGCTGGCATAAATGCTTTTGTTATATATATCTTGAATAACGGAATCGAAAGAAAAAAAACGAATCTCAGAAAAAACTTCCTCAAAAAATTGGGACTTTCATTGCTCGAAGACCATCTCAGAAAAAGAAAAGACAATCCACGAATTCCACGAGACATGAGAGGACGTATACATGAAATTTTGCATGAAGAAATCCCTGGACCACCACAAAAGCAAGCAAGAAGGTCTCAGAGATGTTCGTTTTGTCCAAGGAATAAAGACAGAAAGACTATAAATGGTTGTTTCAAATGTGATGTCGCAATTTGCAGGGAACATGCAATTTTCATGTGCCAGAATTGCACTGATTTAGATAACGAATAATTTCAGTAAAACATGTATAACTATAGTCATTTGTGATTTTTCTATAACCTCCTATTAGTGTAGTTCACAGTAGCGAGTTTTTATTTTGTTTCCATTTAAAAAAGTATTATTATTATTACTTTATGTTACTCACAGTAAATTGTTAATTTGAATTCTTACGTAATGTAATTTTTAGTTTGTTTTAATAAAAAAAACGTATTTTTATATACTGTTGTATTTTTTCTTTTAGTTTAGTATTCATTTAATAAAAATAACTCATTAAAACATATTGTCTTCGATGCAGGTATGACATAGATGCAATTCGTTGTGGGGTTATTTTAACCCCACGTTGTATAGGTGAGGAGTTATTTTCACCTTGTATGCCGAAGGTTAATATTATTCGACCGCTAAAACGCATTCCTCTCACTTTTTTATAACTATAATTTGATAATATACATATAATGCTGCTCTGACGAATTTTGTAGTCTAGAGCCTGCTTAGTCATTTTGAGGAAGCACTTTTTATGAGAATATTTCAATCAATTTGAAAAGGAATATTTTTCCGTACATTAATAATTAATGAATTAATTAAACAGTCTAGAAATGAACAATTACAACATTAAACTGATCAACTATTGTTTTTCCTAATAATTTATAGGTATTTAACGAATAAAAAAAGGTTGGTGCAAAAGTAATGATCCCTAAACCCTAGAAAGGTAAGGCTTGTGAAAATCATGGGGCAATTTTAATTTTCCGCAATACATTTATTTACACCGCTATATCTGCAGGCGGTGGTTCAGTACTTTTCTCGCGCATTTTCTTCGACCAGTAAGCGTACTTTCGATAGTTATGACACAAATTTTTAGCTTGATTTATGAAAGTCACGACGCTTTATCGATAGAAGGCTATTGATGAGTGATATATGCCAGATTATGTTGATTTTTTAAGCAAATAAAAGTTTGGTCTATCAATGTACATTGAATGCTAAGCAAAAAATAAAACAGTGTAATCTTATACCTATAAGTAATTTAAAAAATACTTTATAACTATATAACGTCTGACTCAAATATCTGGTGGTTTGCAAATAATTTTAGGTTATATTACAATATTTAGATTGTTTTAGGTGTAGATCATTTCTCTTCGACCAATTTTCTATACTGCTTAACAATGGGCTTAATTGCGTTTCTTCGGGAAGTAAAATTTGAAATGAGTTCATGTGAATGAGATAGGGCAATACGTTAAATGAACGTTTGTCACTTTTTAACATTAAAACTGCCCACCGAAAATAAAACGGACGAATCTAAGGCTCATAACGCACTGGCGTCCACGGCTCCGGAGCCATGGCTGCGGAGCAAGAACATTACAGGACAGCAAGACGGCCAGGCTCCGCTGGCTCCAGGAGTCGGCAGCACGCGCATACGATACAAGCGTCCAAAATGGGAGCCACTGGCTGCGCGCAGCCCGAATGTAATACATTCGGGCTGCGCGCACTTAGGAGCCAGCTCCGTATGTGGTATACCTACATATGTGGTTGCTATTGTGTGCGCGCACGCAGGAGCCAGCTCCGTAGCCAGTTGAATGCCGCTCAGTGTCAACTGGCCTCCTCTTATTTCTGCCTCCGCAGCCGTGGCTTCGGAGCCGTAGACGCCAGTGCGTTATGAGCCTAAGACCGCACGAAATATGTTCAAACTTATTAAGTTTGACAGGTAGTTTTGCTGCAGCAAAGTCGACTATCGTTTATTTCATATTCCGCTCTAACGCATCTCTCTGTCTCCTTCGAATGAACTAGTATTCAATTTTAGATCACAAAGAAATGCAATCGGGCCCAACGTCTTTTTGTCTCTTTACAGCGTACTCAAGAGAGCACCGTTGCGCGAAGACATTTTCCAGACTTATGGCGATCCTGTGTTATATAAAAAAGCACAGGTTATTATAATCACTGCATTATGCGAATTCAAGGGTTCAAATGTGAAATATACTTGCGTAATTATAAATAGTATAAAATGAATTTACCGCGCGAAGTTTGTAGCACCTGAAATTTCGGCGACGATGCAACCGCCCTGTGTCCAGGGTGAACTCGGTATATTTGTTTTTTCCAATTTATAATGTCAAACAATTGCGATAGTTCTCGATACTTGCGTAAACTAAGAGTAGGTACATGTGGGCGATGTTGAAAGCGATAACAGTATAAAGATAGTGAGCGCAAAAGACTTCCCTAAGAGACGCCCGATTGGCTGCCCGCCAGGAATTGACTTCATTGTCATACATGTTCGTTTTTCGTACATTTCGCATTTATATAGATTTCGCATTTGTATAAATTCAACGTTGGTTTTACATAATTCGAATACAACGATTGCCCGTATAAAACTTTATCAAAAAGTCACATCGATTTTTTTGTGTTATCGATTTTAGGATTAAACAATGGCCGGGAATGCTAATATTAAAATTTATTTATTTATTTATTTATTTATATATTACAACTTGGTATAGAGTTAACATTGAGATCGTACAGATATGATTTGTAATTATTTATATAAGCAATAAGAAAATGAACACAACCCATCCGATCATTCCAGACGAATGCCCAACTAGACCGAAAAGCCTGTATCTGGGCATACTAAATATATAGCCTTTGTTTTTGAGTAGTACTGACGTTTGAGTAGTATTGACTAATAGACTACTTTCACTACTAACACTAATATAATGGCATAAAATAGTACATATATTAATACAAATATATATGATAAAGGGTTAGTTACATACATAAATACACATATACACATACAAACAAACATACATACATAAATACACATATAAACATACATACATACATATATAATAACACACACTCACATACATCTACATACACACATATTTTAAATTATTGTATGAAGCAATTCTTTTTCAGTCTTTGTACGACCTACTTCGTAAAGGAGCCATTTTTTTACTTTTATCTTAAATTGGTGTACATTTTGAACATTTTTTACTGACTCTTCTAAAGTATTAAAAATTGTTGGGGCGATGAAATACAACTGTCTTTGGGCAAAGGTTGTATGTACGTTAGGAATTACATAGTTCGTCCCTTCAGCCATTCTAGTTGGTCTTTGCTGCTGGCTTCGGGATCGTTTCTCTAAAGTCTTGTAAAAATGTATTAGGCATTGTTTCACGAACAACTGACGAATATCCAAAACACTTGCTTCGCTGAACAGCAGGTCAGAGTCATGGCGGGGATGTTTTCTGTAAGTAACCCTCAATAATAATTTATGAGCTTTAACCAGTGGTTCAAGTACTTGTTTCGTACAAGCCCCCCAAGCAATGACACCGTGCATCCATAAGCTTTGGCAAAGCGCCATGTACACAATTTTTAACGTCGGTTTTGCCAGAATATTACGTAGCTCACGAAAGACGTATACTAACTTTCGAGTGCGTGATGTAAGTTCATTTAGTTGGTTCTTCCAGGTTAACTTGGAATCAAAATGTTTCTATGAGACGTCTAGATTTTTTCCGCGTATATATCTCATCGATCATATTCTTCCTATTCTAAAGGCAAGTGGAAGTTTTATATAAGCTCATCTCGCATGTCGAATTTACTAAAGAGCAACACATGTTAAATAACGTTTACTGGTTCAGTTATATACTCCTTGTTGTATTTTATGTTAGGGTAAATCGCTTCTGACACGTGACAAATTTTATTGATGTTTTCTCCCCTTGGGTATATACATATCGTAGGAGATATTTTCGCATCTGCCATTATTCATTTAGCTCACGTGTTTATTTTATTACCACTTACTCGCGTTCCCGCTGTAGTTGGCCTGCGTATTTTTCTTGCCATCTTTTTCATATATCGCTCTTTAACTTATATACATATTGCGATACCTCTATAAGGCAACGAATACTATTTAATCTATAGGTAGTATATCACTTGTAAAAATATGGAAATGGAGTGCCAGCCCATTTATGAATGTTCTGTCGATGACTTTGTGTTTACTAGCAACATTCGCACCTAAAACGAATGCACTTCTCTCGGCCGGAAATCGGAAATTCGGGACTATTTTCTGACAGGGTGACTATAAAAGATTACCAAATTGGGATACATTGAGTTAATTATCTTTTAAGTGTAGCAATATAATTGTACTCTTTGTTGGTTTAAAAAAAATAGAGGTAATTTAATTATTTTTTATAAAAGCATTCTCCATCTTCATTTTCATGCGCAACGGAAAGCTATGTCATATAAGTTAGTTCATTTAATATAATGTTTTATGGCAATACCAGGTAAAAAACGAAACGGTTTTAAACATAAATTATCGATGGAATTTGTATGAATGTAGTCATTCAGATATCGTCCTTCGATACTGATGATGAACATTGTAAATAGGATAAAAACGAATTTACCGCGTGAAGTTTGTAGCAAACGACGTTGCAGCCGCCGTTGTCTACAAACTTCATGCGCTACAAACGTCACTCGGGTAAATTCGTATTTATCCTATTAATAATGTCAAACAACCGCGATAGTCTTCGATTTTATATTACTGATGATGAACGTAGTAATTTTGGTATCATTCTTCGATACCATTCATGAAAGTATTTTGATATCGTTTCTTCTATAATTAATAATAAAATAATGTTAAATAAATATTATCAGAAAATAAAAAACACGACAAAAATTGGCGAGCTCAAGTGGAGCCAAGCATTTTATAATATAATATTATTATTCAACCCAACTACTTGTGAGGGACCACCCCTCACAAGACTCCAAATTGTTCGGTGTGAGGTAGTAGTGTCTTCTTACGAGTTATCTCCGTATTGAAAGGTGGTTTTGAATGAAGTAGAAGGAATTTATTGATCGACGGTTTGAATATTGCCAGTTATAACGCTTGCCGAAGTAACGAGTGCCCGGATTACTTTATCGAGACGCGAGGGTTGCGCGACGGAGGTTATGTGGGAATAGTGGATGAGGATTGTGCGTGTGCTCCTAGTATCTTGTACTGGGCACGGCTCGAGTCTGTGGGATTACAGACTGATGCTTCGAGGCTCAGGGAGAATGAGGAAAGGAAACCAAGGAGCCGGATTCGTTGACCTAACTCGTGAGAGAGAGTGCAGAATGCCGTCGCAACCTTGGGGGAAGGTGATCACTCGGGAATGATAATTTGGTTGCTTTTTCGCCAGTTTATATGGGCCGATCAATGATGCAATCCAAAATATTCCGAGTAAAAGTATTTTTTCATCGTGCTGATTCATAGCTGCACGAGTCAAAATAATAGCTGAATTGTGTCTGTGGCTTTCACTGGAAATCGATGCATTTGTTGATCGCATGTAATAGACTTAAGGTCCGTTACATACTTATTCATATTATATAATTTCCACTAGTAAGTTGTACATTTTTGACATGAAGTATCACTGAATAGATAGGCATACACTCCATTTCGCCTTATATAAATGTTCCTTAATCTAATTGAAAATATTTTTTTTTTTAATATGAAATTAAAACGAAGTATGATTTATTTGAAATATGTTATATTTAACGATTCAATATTACGTTCGTATTTCATATTTCGTACGACATATCCTTATACCAGATTTTTTGATAAATATTCAATATTATTAATACTAATATCAGCAATAATTTATACAATACAAGCTAAGAAAACAATTAATAAAAATCAAATAATTGGTCCAATAATAAATTGTCACTTTTGTAATCTTTCAGTCTCATTTTTGACATTTAAAAAACCTTTGCATGCAGTTTGTGTACTAGACATGCTGCTACTGTGTACTGGCATTCATGGGTAATATGTGACTTGAGGGAATGTTTTGTGTCGTCTCTTATTAGGCAATCGTTTGGATGTAGAACATTAGATTATTTAATATTTTTCCGCTTTTTAATTGTCTTTTTGTTTTTATTGTCCTTGGTCTACCCTTCAGCAATCAAAGGTAAAGTCCTGTTTCAGAAAGTATTTTTATTTCCTGGAAATATTTTTATAACCATTTTAAAAATATTAATTTCTGAAAATAATAAATGCGTCTAGGTATATTTGTACATTCTGCAGCTATATCAAACTGAAACTTTGGAGTGACTTTGGAATAATTAAAGCCTTTAATTATAAACTTTCTTTTAAATATTAGGCACATTTAGGACTGTAAGTAAATTTAGGTGTTACGATGCGGATTAAAGTTCGACCCATATAATTCGCTGCTAACCACAATTCTACCACCCGAACCCCTCTTGCTGGACATTAATTCATCACCCAACACAAAGACAATGGAATTCTCAAATAGGAGCGTTTCCTATTTACATGCATGTGATATACGTGGGATGAAGGAATGTTATTTACGAATGCTGACCGTTGACATCTTATTTGGAATACGCCTTAGCGAGTATGTCATGGTTGGGCGGTCCATTTAACATAATTATTATTATACTCCAAGAAAGGGATAGCAGAATATGCTACGTCGAAATTAATTTGTTCTTGTAGGATTATAATAATATACATTTACCCACAAGGTATTTTGGATGAGTTAGCAATAACGATGATTATTATTACATACACCGTGAGTTTTTACATACCGGCGTCTTTGAAGGGGTGAATAAGTACGAGCAAATAAGCAACTTTTGATAAAAAAAATAGGAAAAAAAAACAAAAAAAATATATTATTATTTTATTAATAAAATAGTATAAAAAGCTTTCAGCACGATGTGCTATATAGCGGTAGGTAAGATGTCGCTAATATTGTTTATTACCGATATTTTACCGCCTCGCGCTCAACGCTTCTTAAATGTTTTTTCAAAGATTAAAAATTTTGACATTGAAAAATATGTTTTTTTTTTATTTTTCCAGAAATGTTTACCGTAATGATGTTAAATGATTCGTCACCTTCAATGATGCCGGTAACTAAAAACTCACGCTGTATTTATAATCTGTTAAGTAGACAAATCAACAATATGACAATAGTTAATATAAATCATTTAAACATTCAATTTGGGTTTTGGTAAAATATTTTGAAATATTTCGTTCAAAGGATGATCTATGATGGAGGATAACGCTTATGGGATGATCTAGAACTAAAAATAATAAAAACAAGTCATAATTATGGCAGCGAACGTTCTCCTAAATTGGTTTGGGAAATGCTTATACTAACGATTATTTCAATGAGATGTATGTATGGATGTGCACAACTTTTGACTTTACTATTTAAGTTTAATGGGAGTCCCTTTGTCACCGTATTACAGTAACCCTTCATCTATCCATCTCAAAAATCCAGCTCATTTTTTCAAAATGAAATCGCTCGAATGGAGTGTGTAAGTGAAAATTAATGAATAAATAATATTGAATAAATCGGCGAATGCCGTTTCTTAAATATTTGATGAGAGATCGACATATTTAAAAATGTCCATCATATCCTTTATTTAAAAACACTATTAAAGGACGCTTCGCTAGTTATAATATAGCCATTAAATTAAAGTGGAAAAGCTTAGTATGCTCATTTTTATGGAAGAAAGCACTCAGCATCTTCATTCTGGATTGGGAAGTTTATACTGTAAAGACCGCGCAAACGACTTCGGACCTGTGACTATAAGGGAGCGCGGAGAAATCCGGCCAAATCCGGTAGTAAGGGCGCGAGGCCTCACGCTGGTTTCACTTCCCAGTGCCTCGCGGTAAGGCGTTGGTCTCTCACGGGCATGTTGGCATAGTTAGACGGTGGACTATTTTTTCCCTAAGGCTCTACGTTCACCCCGCAATTGAAAGAACGATCAATATCGCCATAACTTCATAGCGTGGCGGGTTCGCCCGTAGTATGTAGGTGACAACTCCACAATATACTTTAGCCTATATGGTATCTGCAGAAGATATTATACGGTTAAGGGTTACAAAACAGGATAAAACTGTATAATTATATACAATTACATTATTATAAGAGGTTTTTGTAAAATCTTATGCAAGCATTGTTTTAGAGGATGTAGTTTTGATCTGCAAATAAAAATAATAAAGGGTAAATGGCAGCGAAGGAATTCACGGATTGATTTAAGAAATGTTTTAATGAGATGTATTATATGTGCATATGTGCACAACTTTCGGCTTTGCTATGTAGGTTTAACGTGAGTCCCTTTTACTTTCCTGGCAGTGAAAGTATTGTGGGCGTACTTCTGTGGGTCTGTTAGTCTGTATTTCTCTGAAATTTGGTATGCAGGCATCATTTGGTCATCGCAAGAGTTGAAAAGGTTGTGGTTCAAATCAGTCCACCAGAAGGCGCACTAGGTCTACTTCAACTACGAAATATTGGACTTAAAGACCGGTAGGGGGGGGGGGGGGGGGGGTAATGGAAGGGGGCAGATTAAGGGCAGTGGGGGGTTGAGAAGTTGAGGGGACGGTGGGAGAAGGGGGGTGTAGGGGGAGGATTTTTAATGGTGTAGGGGGAGGGGGGTTAAGGGGTTTGAGGGGGATGTTTAAGGGTTTAGTGCGCGAGGGAGGGTTGCTGCTTGCCTTGTCTTGGGGTGGCACAACCGATTCTTTCACCGGCCAACGATCACCATTTATCTATACATCCAATATCCCTATTACTCCGCAGGTATTTTAATCCAATTCGCTGGGCGGCTATAGTGTCGGGCTTTGGAAGCTCGGCCTTACGTACTTCCTTGAAAGATCTTGTCGCAGTAAATCAGCCTGTGGTGCATGAATCCTATTGCAAGGGGTAAGCTTCTTTAACGCGGCCGATAATGCTTTCCATAGGGAAACGGTTCGGTGTCAACACTAAGTTTAATCCTCTGCCTGGGATTTCCTTCGTGGGTTGGTTTACTCGTATATCCAATTTTGTAAGATTGATTACGTTACTTACAGCGTATTCCGGTACCTCCTTCCGGGAATGCCCTGCGCTTGTTAGGCGCAGAAAATTATCTTGCGACTGCTCTTGCGAGTACAGAAATCCGTTCCGCTTGGCTAAATATAACACAGTCGCATGTGTTTAAATTTTCACCATTTAAAACGCTTCTCATTTCTAGGTAAATACGTAGTAATCATTTTTAGAAAACACTGCAGCAGCAGCAGCAGTCAACAAGGTCCCATTCGCCGCAGGAGGAGAGGATGGAGGTCGAAGCTACCGCACTCACCACTTGCTCCCGACCAGATCCGCCTAGAGCAACCACAGCGTCCGCCTGCACACAGACGGGCGAAGAGTGTGCGACCACACCGCCCCCACAACCCCAAACTGAAGAGCCGGAATACCTGGACGATATGCGCTTCCTCGATGAAGGTTATACAGTTGCTGGAGCTGATTCGCGCATTCCAAATCATGCTGCTAAATACGTACCTACAAACGGACCTACCACGTGCCTCGAGGAAAGGAGCGTAAAAAGCACCTCATGAGAAGCCTGCCTCAGGGTAAACAGTCCTGAGACGCCATACCCTCGATAGCCGGGCCAATGGACCCGGCTCAAATGATTATCCAGAAAGGGCTATCATGCCTAGTGGAAGATGTCACAGGCCTGTATACAGGGCCTGTCGACAGATATATTTGGATTCGAAAACATCGACACTCAAATTGGGTCAAATTGAAAACAGTAAGTCGCAAAGTGGCAGAAGTTGCGTTTAGAGACACTTCGTCGTCCGCCGTACTCACCAGACCCTACTCCGACAGATTTCCACGTGCATTTTTAGAATTTAGATATACTTTTACAGGGGAATAAACTACTCCGAGAGGCAGTGAAAAATCAACATATCATATTATGTTGATGCAATGAGACGCTAATAATTTGTAGAGCGTTGGCCTAAGAAGACGAATCACGAAAGAAAAGATACCACGTGCAATAAAATTCTTGAAATGACGTACTGTACGTCGATGAGAAAATCTACCTACTGTGTCAGTTAATAAAATTGACATTTATGTATTGACTGTGAATCCTCAGTGTTCCAATATTATTGTCCCATGAAAAAGAAACCTTAGCAATTTCTTTTTCATACTGAGATACCCGGTTATTTTCTTTGTGCAAACTTGTCGGGATTTGACAACAAAGGGGTGCCCGGCGTCCTTTTCCTCATCAATACAAACGCTGACATTCTTAGTTTCTATTCATTATATGTCGGCATATTGTTACTAGACATAAATCCTGACTCGTCTGATATTTCTTTGTAGTTTTGCGGCGCCCCTCGATATATTACTGACTTAGAAAAAATAATGTATGTTGTTAACAGAGCAATGAAAAAAGGGGATCGGTAAAATCCAAACCCAGTCCCCGGATTCTAAAGCGACGATACGATATACGTTGTCGTCACTCAAAGCGGGAGCTAAAAGCTTTTATCTTATGTTGACAGCCTGTAAATTATCGCACTGCGTTTAGCAAGAAGATCGACGTTAATTGATAAATAGAGCGAGATATTCTTCCGCGTCTCCATACGTTGTTAGGGAAAATTTTGAAGATTTACTGCGTAATAATTTTCTGATAAATCCTGTAAAAAGACTACTATAAAATCCGCTTAAAAACTCATCTCGCATGTACGGTAAAATAATAAGCTAGGCGGTCTCTCTAGACTTATCGTGGTCGTGGCGATTCCTCATGCCCGCTCGATACGTTCGCCAGCGTTGGTCGTATCGCCAAGTCTCTCTCGCTCTTTCCCATATATTTTCTGACGTCACAGTGGTGCCTTCTCATTTCCACCTTAGCAAGATTGGCGAACATTCGCCAACGTATGGAGCAGGCATCAGACGGCATCTCATGAGCTGTCGCCATTCTTGACCTTAATTTGACGATTGAAGGACTATCGAAAACTCGGCTTTCCGACTTAGCCAGAGTGAGCGTTTAGCTTCTTATTTTTTCGTACTTGCGAGATGAATTTCTAAGCAGATTTTAATGGAGGGTTTTACATGATTTGATAGAAACTGATAATTCAGTAACTCTTTAAAACTCTCCCGAACAATTTTGATGCAGACGCGAAAGAATATCTCGCTATATTTGTCGATTAACGTCGATAAGCCATTTACACTCAGTGCGATTAATTACAGTCTGTTAAAATACAGCACAAGTCTTCCGCTCCCAAACGAGTGACGATAATCGTATATAGTGTAGTCGCTTCAGAATCCCAGCACATCCTGGGCCTAAAATAATAAGCATATACAAGTATAGGGCGTATATATTATACAAAAATAATGGTCTGTCCGTACCTAATCCAGAACATTTTTTCAGCTTCAGGGTACCATCACGACAAACATAGTCGATACTTCTAGTCGCGTTTCCCGTGGCTACTAATTCCGCTAATAATTATCTCCTAAATCGATCTACTTAACAATCTAATTAATTGATATTACGCAGACGACATTCCTTAATTCATTAAAAACACCAATCTTAGACAAAGACACGGTGACACTTATTTAGTAAGTATACTTTTAACCATCGTTAACAGGTCGACTTCATATGTAGAGATTTTCGAAAAGCTTTTGAAAAGGTGGATCAATCCATCCTCAATTTGAAACTTGGCGAGATCGGCAGTTACGGAGACTTGTTGTTGTGGACGAAGTCCTGCATTGTGAGCCGTAGTATAGTGGTTATTAAGAGGTTAGTCGGATTACAACGGGGGTTACATCTGGAGTTCCAAAAGGGTTTAATCTTGGTCCCCTTTTATTTTTAATACTTATAATGACCTTCCAAATAAATTTAATTTAATATTTTTATTATATGCCGATTTCGGAAAATGTTCACTACATTAAGTTATATAAGAGATTGATCTAAAATTTAAAGGGATTTTAAGAACATTTTCTGCATTGTTCTTTAAAACAATATGTATTTAAATATAGGTAAACGTTATTCAGTCACATTTTATAAGAATTATAACAGAAGTTAACAAAACTATAATATGAATAGTATATCGTTAAAATTATGTTTCGATTTCAGAATTATATTTGATTCTGATCTCACATTTAAGAGAGATAGAAAATATTGTCGGTAGAACAAATAATATGTTGGGATTTAAAACGAGAATAACTAAGTTGTTTAAAATCCTCAGGGTTGAATACTGCCCTATAATTCATTGGTATTTAATTTGTTAATTTGGAAGTGAAGAATAAGGATTATCGCGTAATGTTGAAATTAACTTTTATTATTTGGTTTATGAATATGGAATTCAGATAAAATTTTATCTGCACAAAAGAATTGTCTGGGAACTTTTACTATCACGTGTGGCCTTAAACATCAGCTCACATACTATGAAATCAGACCAAAAATTTATATTGTACAACTCAGCAAATGCCGACAAGTATTCCAACATAAAATGATCTATCATCTGGTCGACGTTTGCTGGTATGACTACTTTTTAAAAAATATTTTGCCAAGGAATTTGCGGGCTAAAGCCTCTTTCAACTGCCGTTAGCGAACAGTAAGACAGGGCATGGCAACGTCATCTCTCGCAAATGCTGTCTGTATAAAGATCTTTACAAGGTCAATCATTTCGAAATGTTCAAGGGCAGCCTTCAGAAATTCAAATAATATAGAACTTCTGGAAGGAAATTAGTTTCTTTCGTTTTAAATTTGATATAATTAGTTTATTTTTTTATATTTAATAAATAATGTTTTAGATGTAGACCTACCTATTAAATACGTAAGCTCTCTATTCAAATAAACCAAACTTAAGAAGCAAGTATGCCAATATTTTGTGTGAATTTCAATGAAGTAAATAAATATGTAAGTTTAAAAAATCCACATGCTATGTCTTTTAATAGAGAACCTAATATAGGGGCATTTTAAAAACACTATCATCGGTCGAAGAACTACAGAAAAACGCTAAATAAAATCACGCCGCCTAAGTCTAATACATGAAAATATAGGGGAAGGTAAAATACTGATAGTATAAAGTTTGGGGCTATATAAATATAATAGGAAACACTAACCCTCCAAGAAAATCAGTGACCGACAATAATGAAGCAGGGTTTATTCTTCAGTTCAGAATATAGACATCTTAAAACCTTATTCTAAAGTAGGCTATTCAATAGAACATTAAAACAACTTATTCAATAGAACATTGAAAAAAAATATTTTCTGGTTGTGAAGCTTACAACCAACATAATAGTATGAAGACCTATTTTACTGCTACATAACTCTAATGTTAATTTATCCAAACAATCCATTTCTTCTACAAAATATAAATGAAGCAAAAGTAAAGCAAAAATCTATTATCTTGTAACTGTGATTTTACTTTTTCCGTTGACTTGCAAAATATATGATTTAAGATGAAAATGCAACGTTGATAATGGGCCCGATAACGTTTCTTCGTGAACTAAAATAGGAACTTAGTTTAACAGAATGAGACAGAAGAAATATGTTAGAACGGAATATGAAATGAACTATCGTCGATTTTCCCGCACCATAACTACCTGTCGAACTTATAGACGCCCGAATAAATTTAAACACATTTCGTGCGGTATTTTTGAACAGATTTGGCTGCTTTTTCTTGTGGTGGTCTGTTTTATTGCGAAAAAGCGATAACCGTTCATTTCCGCTCTGACGTACTGCTCTGTCTCATTCACATGAACTAATTTCCGATTTTCGTTCAAGAGAAATGCAATCGAGCCCAATGTTCAAATATAACTTATTTTTTTTGAAGTTTTATCAGTAATTTGTAAATAGGTATATTGAATTTAAATTCACTTTTTTAAATTCCCAAAGAAGCAACGAAACGGACGAAATTAATTACGTATTTATCCATTTCGTCATAATTCAAAAAAAACAATATTTTCAGAAACACTAAGCAAATCTCATATTAGCCCTAGAACATGCATTTGCCTGGTTAGGATACACTAGGCGAATATGCTAACTTGCGGAATTTAACTATGTAATTTTAATTACTGCAATTCATGTGATTAATATTGTTAGCGTAATGCGAAATTGCAATGCTATAAAACAAATAAATGAAACGAAATTATGCCGGCACCATTCCCTCAAATTAAATTAACTGTCACCGATCCCATTTGAATCGAATTCATTAGGTGCCTAACTAGGCCCTAGGTTTGTAATTCTAATTTTCCATTTAATGAATTCAACGGCGGCCTTTTCAGGCGGCGCTCGGCCCACTCTCTGATCGATGTGAAGCCAAAAAAGAGGGGATCGAGTAGGTACTCCAGATTCACCAAAGTGGATAGATAGCTTTGTTTCCGCGTAAAAACTTGCAACCAGGGCCGGATTTTAATGAAATTCGACTTGATTGAATCTACCGTACCTACGATAGATTAATCGAAGTAGGTATAGCTATTCAAGGAATAATTATTCCACCCCCATACCATATCATCGTTCTATCTATACCATTTTCTATGCCTTAATCAAAATACAAAGGCTTGTTAAGACGATAAAGATACTAGAAGACGATTTTCTTCTCTGAACTGAATAATAATATGTAATATATTATTATTCAACATAATATTATATAACAAGTTCTAAATCGGTTTAAAGTTTAGAAGTTATGATGGAATAAAGAAACGGTATACATACATTGATGAACCCTAAACATATTTCATTCCTTTTTTGTTGGGCAGTCGTGTAATAAACTAGCTGCTGCCCGCGGATTTGCTTTGCGTCGCGCGAGACATTTAAGTAATTTTGCGTTGATTTTCTATTTCAGGAAGTGCCTATAGATACATAGTGCAATAGTTTACTATGTAATTAAGTACGATGATGTTTAAAAAACTCTCAACGTGATAACATTCAAAACAAATTGTCTACCTTAGAACAGGCGGCAGCCTAGTTAGGTCTTGACTATTAAAAACTATAATAATTGAATGTTAAAAATTAATAAATTAGTTCGAAATTATTATTTAATTAAGGAACTAACTCTTCCAAAAGTTTTTCTCGTCGATTTTTTTTTTTTTTTTTTTTTTTCTCTTTATTTGAAAAAACAACAGATTTACATCAGTCTTACGTACTAGAGATAATATTACATTAAGTTATTTGATATAAATCTAAAAACGTTTTCTACTTATTGATAATTTACCTATTTTGTTATACTATTCTAATAACTTAAATATTTTATTTTAATTTCCGTTTGGTGTTTTTTTTTTTTTTTAGTCCGTTATTTTTGCAGAGGCGAGTTGCTTGAATTGTGATTTACTTAGAAGCATACCATCAAAGCAATTTACGATTTTCACATATGAGTGCATTATACGGGGCACCGGCGAGAATAGAGCGTTATTGGTTGAACAATGCGGCAGGCGGAAGACATCACAACGACGAGTTCTGTGGATCGACGGAACGTTCAGCGGGAAACAACTGAGCAGATCAGGGCAGTCGAGTTTATGGGTAAAGAGTGAATTAATGAGGAGAAGATCTGTAAGAGTACGTCTCGTCTTCAGAGATTGACATTTAAAAAAGTGAGTTTGGGCGTTGTAATCGGCGAATTCTATTTCGTGAAAGAATTTAAAACGCATCCACCTCAGAACCGTTTTCTGAACTCTTTCAATGTCTGAAACATATTGTTCGTAACATGGATTCCAAATCACACTGCCAAACTCCAGTCTACTCCGGACAAGCGATGTAAACAGGAGCATAACAACGCGGAAATCCTTGAACGGCTTCGTTACCCTCCAAATGAATCCCAGCAACTGGTAACATTTGGAAGTCATTAGCTCGATATGAGTATTGAAGTTAAGTTTACTATTAAATGTTATACCCAAGTCAGTGAATTCAGAAACTCTTTCCAGTTTATGCGCGTTAATATCATATTGGTAATGTGTAGGCCGATGAGATCTAGAAAAAGACATGGTTTTGCATTTATTTAGGTTTAAGTACAGTTTATTTGTTACGCAATATTCTTGTAAATTTATTAGTTCGGCTTGAATATCATAGCAGTCATCAGCAGAAGCAATCGTATTGAAAATTTTAAGGTCATCAGCATAAAGTAAGAATTGCGATTTCCTGAAACATTTTCCGATGTCGTTGATAAACAGCGTGAATAAAACAGGCCCTAAATGGCTTCCCTGTGGCACACCGGAGGTGACGTCGATGGCTTTAGACAAATGTCCGTTTACTTGGACTAATTGGGATCGATTCGATAAGTATGATTCCATCCATCGTAGCAAAGAACCGTGAATGCCTAAACGGTATAACTTCTGCAAGAGCAAAGAGGTATTCACTTTGTCGAAAGCCTTTGAAAAATCAGTAAATATCACGTCCACTTGCTTGCGGCTGTCCAGAGCGTTAGCTATGTAGTTTGTATATAGTAATAAGTTAGTGTTAATTGACCGACCGGCAATAAAACCGTGCTGCTGTTGTATTATGATATTTTTGTATGCTGATGAAACGCTCCGACAAACGAGATATTCTAATAGCTTGCCAAAAATGCTCAGTTTAGATATAGGCCGATAGTTTTTGACTTCGCTTTTATCTCCCGACTTAAAAATTGGAGTGATATGGGCCGTCTTCCATTTCTCAGGATAAACGCCGGTTCGCATAGATTCGGTAAAGATATATAATAATGGCGGAATAATTTCCGGGGAGCATCGTTTAATAAAAAGCGGTGGTAGACCGTCCGGCCCTATCGCTTTACGAACGTCTAATCGATCAATATAACTTTTTATATGTGTAAATTTGATTTCTACTAAGGCGAGAGTAACCGCACATGAATTATCGTCAGTGGCTGGGGGAGAAACGGCGGCGCGGAGCGCCGACGCAGTCCTCGCGGCCGGGGACGCAGCCCCCGCGCCTGTCCCGCTCGCTGGAGGAACCGGTTCGTAAACTGAACTGAAATAATCCGCGAATAAATTACACACAGTTCGACAGTCGGATGAGGTAGTACCTCCGAAGGACATATTTTTTGGTAGACCCCGATTAACTCGGCTGTTATTAACGAACGACCAAAACTCTTTAATATTATTTTTTATCGACGATTCAGTGCATTCAATGTATTTACGGTAGCAATCTTTTGTTAAGGTTTTGACGCGTCCACGTAGCAGTGAAAATTCATAGTAATCGGCGGGCCTTTTGAATTTTTTCCATTTTTTATGGTGTTTTTTCTTCTCCGATATCATCCTGCGTAACGCCACCGAAAACCAACAGGGATAGTTAAGGGGACGAGTGTGCTTTAAGGGTACATGTGCATCTGTAATATTCCTGATTTTATTATAAAAAATGTTGACACAATCATCCACAGAATTATTTACAAATAAATTATTCCAATCAGTTTCTCTCAGTGCCGTTTTGATTTCGGGATAGTTGGCCCTAATAAAGTTTGGGACAGCTTTATTTTTTAAGGAAGTGTGTGTTTTATCGATTGACGGAAAGTGTTGGTTTTAGCAAAGTATCTACATATTATGTCACTTTCATGTAAGTTAAAATGTTTAACTTGAATGTGTAAGGTAATTAAAACTGGTCTGATGCTCCGGGATAGCCGACGGGATGTCATTTAAATTTGAGTCATTTCCAAAGTAACACATAAACTGTGATGCCGTACCGGTTGACGGCATTTGCGAGGTTATGGTATTTATTTAATTTGTACTCGTGGTATTTTGGGATACTTGACTCCCCTGGAACAGTTAATTCTACAAAAAGGCCATCTTACGAGATAGGGAGTACAGAGTTATATCTGGAAGGAGGGCTGTGCATCCAAGATCTTCAAGGAATTGATACTGCTTAGAGATGAAATCGACCTCCAGATTCCAATCTGAAGCTTTTTTCATTATTGAGAAAGGTTTTATAGTTGAAAGTTTTTGATTTTAAAGCCATCCCGCCCAAACATTATTGGGGGTTTTAAGAGTGCTGTCAGATCCTTGTTATCATGAGCCACTTATAGGCATAAATATCAAAAGTTTAAATCGTAAATAATATAATGTTGAACCGATGAATTTGACAATTGATCAAACACTATAGACGTTGCCAGACATGAAATAATAATTATTATGTTTTTTTTTCTATTGTTTATTAGGTGAACACTCGATAAAAGTACCAATCGAATATAAAATGGGATAATGTAAGACCGGATGAAATGTTTCCAAACTAATTCAGGTTATTTTATGTGCACTTACATATTTACGATAACAATTTGTGTGTTTTTTTTTTATTTGAAAATGTTTTTGTTTTCAGAAATAGTACAAAAGCGCTGATCACGATGCGCTATCTAGTGGTAGGTAAAATATCGCTAAATAACAATATAAGCTACATAAGGATAGGTAAAATATCGCTTATATTGTTTATTAGCGATATTTTACCTAGCGATAGACGGCGCAGCGAGCTCAAAAACTGTCCTCAAACTTTTATATGTCAAGTTCTTAAAATTTTCAAATAAAAAACAAAATTAAAAATGTTTTTTTTTGTGTTTTCAAAAAAAGAGTTGCTTATTTGCCCGTACTGTTTCTCCCCTGAAGGATGACAGTTAATTAAAACTCACCCTGTATATTATATTTTTTAAGTTATGGAACTTATTATGAACCAGCTATTTTTAAAAACAATAATTATTTATTGTCTATTACTCCCTATTAAGACTGCACCGAGCAAAATAAGCGAAAACGTCAGTCACGGTTTTGTCGCTGCAATCCATAATTTTTCGGTAATAAATATTTAAAAAATATATTTAAGATCTCAACGAATGTGTTTACAATAATACAGCTTCTATAATCAAAAACCATTTGCTGGTTAATATTTCTTTCAACATAAAGTTGGGGAAAAACTTAAGAAAAGCACTCCGGTGTTTTGCTCACAATGAATAAAGAAATTAGATTTTATTTCAAATTTCAAATCGTAATAAATCACAAACGTTCAAGCTACAAGAAAGCATCACCGATATTTAAAAATGTTCCCTGCTTATTTAAATATGACTTTTTTTAGAAGATACCTCGAATCTGCCATACAAATTTACTATGGCCAAATAACGTTCGATATATATACGCGAGCGCAAGGGTGAATTATTCAGTCGTCCACTAGAGCTGAGGAGGGGGTGACGTTTCTTTGCGTAGCGATCTGACCTCGAAAACCGGCCGCGATCTATTTCGTGCGCGTATAATCTCACTCACGCGGTAAAACGATGTAAGCATTTATTGAAAGTATTTTTTATTTAGATTTTATCTGGTATTAGTGTTCCTTTTTTCTATTGTCGAAAGTTGTAATTAGGTCAGCTCGTGTAAGAACCTGACCTAATTATAACTTGTTTTTATCTAAATGAGCATTATATAGCATTATATATATACAAGTTTTTATCTAAATGAGCATATTATTATGTTTTAGTAAAAATGGGAAAGCGTAAGATTAAATATCATAAATTGAAATGTGGCTCAAAGTTTCAAAACAAACGACTTCTCGCTTCTATTGTACGTGCAAGTGCCATCGCTGAGCAAGACTCGCTCGCCCAGGTATAAAAATCTTAGGATCTAAGTGATAATACGTTACAAAGCAATAATTACTTTTATCACTGTACATTTCGTTCCTAGGAATCTTCGAACAATGTGATAATAGGCTCGAGTATAAGAAAACTTGATGAACACTCGACGACAAAATATACGCCGTGCAATGATTTTGCGGTAAGTTAGTTGTATATATTTTTTTTAAGTGTTCCAGTATAAACTTTACCTGTATATTTGTAACAAAGATTTTCGGTACTTAATTCAGTTACTTTTATTAACTATCTAATTTTACCAATACAAATCGTGTTTTCGATTGAGATATATACCTATATATTAAAAAAAAATACTCTGATATTGGGCTTGATTGCGTTTCTTCGTGAACTAAAATTGGAAATTAGTCCGTGTGAACGAGACAGGGTAATACGCTAGAGCGGAATGTGAAATGAACGGTTTTCACTTTTCACTTTTTCGCATTAAAACTACCCACCAAAGATAAAGCATCTGAATGTAACACAGCACAAAATGTATTCAAATTTATTCGGACGAGTATTAGTCCGACAGGTAGTTTTTATCGACGATCGTTCGTTTTATATTCCGTTCTACCTCGTTCGTATTGCTTCGTATCTCGTTCGATTGAACTAATTCCAGTTTCAGTTCACAAAGAAACGCAATCGGCCCATTGCCTACGTAATTTAAATTTGATAAAGTTTTATTATCAGTGTAAATTTGACTTGCAGTGCAACTTTTCTATACATACCTTCTTCAATATTTCCGGTCACTTCTATTTTCAGCAGCAACTCAGCAATAATTTATTAATTCAATTAATTTTATTTTAGAAATCATTTGAAACGGACTCGGATTCCGATTTCGAATTAATAACAGAAGAGGAAAATAATGATGATGTGGATTTTTTACCTGAAGGGAACAGAATAGTAGATTTTAATTACATATTCAAACAACTCCAAGAAATGGCCCATCACAACTCTGCATTTCAATGTAACTTAAATTTTTTAAAACTTACCAAGGAGATTAAGAAAGGGTTTCTATCGAAATTCTTTTTTACGTGTCGATTATGCAATGCAAAATTAGAACTTTTAAATTGTAAAAAACCAGATAGCCCAGTTGAACTTAACCTCAACCATAACGCTGTTAGTAGTTTCATGTCTATTGGCGCTGGATTTTCAGGATTGGAACAAGTTTCAGCCTCCCTGAACATACCCTGTATGTCTGATAAATTATACTCAAAGTACCATACCAAGATCTGTGAACTATGGGAACTAGCCAAAGAGAAATGCATGGAGGAAGCAGCCAAAGACGAATATAATTTAGCTGTACTCAACGGCGAAGTGGATGCGAATGGAGTACCAATGATTACTATGGTGGCTGATGGCTGCTGGTCGAAAAGATCGTATAAAAAGAACTACAACGCATTATCGGGTGCTGCAGTAATAATAGGATACAGGACAAAGAAAGTACTATATATGGCAGTAAAGAATAAATATTGATGGTTTGTGCTCGAGCTGAAAACAGAAAACACACAGTTCCAGATCACATATGTTTCAAAAACTATACAGGTTCATCTAGCGCAATGGAATCGACAGCTTTGGTTGAAGGTTTCAAAACATCATTGTAGCACCCGGGTGCTACGAATTGAAATTTGTAGCACCCGGGTGCTACAAATTTCACGCGGTAAATTCGTTTTCTATCCTATTTATAATGTCAAACAACCGCGATAGTCTTCGATTTTATATTATCTTCATCGTCTACTATGGGCCAAGAAAGCATATTAGATTTATCCCAACATTTAAAAAAAAGTACGGTGTATGTGCCATTTGAGTATTCTCAATTTTTTCCTATGTACTAATACAGCTTATTTTAATAGATATTGGATTATTACCCAAATCATCAATATTGTCGGAATGTACACCATGACAAGCTACATTCTTAACATTTTCTTTTTATGCGTTGCAATTTTTTGTATTGTCATTATCCATGTCATCAGTGTGCTTATCAACATTGTGCCGTCAGTATTCATATAAAACGGCATGACTTTTATATGTCGTTGTGTCTCAAAAACGGTAGTAGGTACACTTCCACGTACCTACTACCACGTACTACTACCTACTACCTACTACTACTACTACCTACCTACTACTACTACCTACCTACTACTACTACCTACGTACTACTACCTACACGTACTACTACCTACTACCTACTACCACGTACATGCTACATGAACATTCGGTGTATCGTCTTTCATCTCATTGCTAGTAAGGTGGTTTACATTAAACACATGGTTAACTATAATTTCACCGTATTGAGTGAAGCTTTCTACAAATTCGCGATTGATTAATTCAGGTTATGTGATGTCAATCCCAACGCTCAATCTCCCCAAATGCTTGGTATGGTTGCACGGAACGTAGATGAAACTGGAGATAAAAGAGCTTAGCTCTCTTTCTTCTATAATTCTTCTCTTTCTTTTAGAATTCTTTCATAATTTACCCAAAATACACTTAAACAGGCCAAAATTGACATATAGATAATTGACATTTATCTACTTAGCTCTTAAGTTTCCTATAAAAACCTTCAAAACCATTCGAAATTGTCAATAACTCATTGCCTTCCAAAAGTTTTCATTACCATCTGACACGTTTTCATTACCTTCCAATACGTTTCATTACCATCCTACATAAATTTGGAAGGAAAGGAAGGTAATGACAAGGAGTGGAATGAAATAATGGAAGTTTATTCTGCATATTTCCCATGATTGATGACCTTGAAGTTTCAATAACAGTGGACGAAAGACCCTACCTAAACACACCAAAGTGGATATAAACTTAGCTTTATTGTTTTGTACTTACTGTTTGACTTGGATGGATGGTAATGACTGCTGAACGGTGACAAACTCGAAACGAAGAGAAGGAACTTAAATATCTTTTTACACGGCGACTATTCACACAGCCTTCAGAGCTTACGCGACAGACTGACCAATGAGGAGCATAATGATCTACGTTAGAAGCTTGGGCTCCTGTTGCGGAGCAAGATATACTTATTTTTTTTTTGCGCGGGAAATGATAGAATCTCTGTTGCCAAAGACAAAAGTAGAAATATTTTGTTTATATGTAATTGTAGATGTCTTATATTTTAATACCTATAGTGTGTTTACCTTATCTTTCATGTATGCTAAGACAACTAAGTATGTGTTGGCAAGTTTAGGTACAACACATCGACGAATTTGAAGTTTGTGGTTTGGAGGCGGAGAGGAATGAAATTTTTCCATGTATTTTTAAGATTAAAAAAAACTATGTACTTTAGAATTAGATTTCCTAAAGAGCCTTCTCCCTCACACTTAGAGTAAATATATTTCAACAAAACTTTTTTTCTAAATGCGGTATGCAGTCTGATATTACAGGCGATTTGCACGAAATGGCGGAATGACCCATAAACACTTCATATTAGGGTTGGTTGTAAGAGATTGTCGTATGATAATAAACCCGCCCATTGTGAAATTTCACAATAAAGAGTAGAAACAAACAAACAAACAAAACAAATTACTTTCTTGTATGTATTTATAATATATTACGATGTTCGGGGTAGTCCAAAACAACTAAATGAACTTAGCACGTAAACCATAAGAGATTCATTGCCAGTCCTGTAAATGCACCCTCAATAAAGGGAGTTACTCTCTGGAAGGGTTTCAAATGTTACGTATCTCCTGTCCAAATAATCTAATAATCTCCTGTCCAAAAAGTCTTCTAATATCCAAAGCGTGAAACGATGGTTGGTGTGAAATATCGTATCTACTTTTTAAAAATTAAACAGTTTTTTTTTTATTTTGGAATATTGTTCAATATGAGAAATTGAGTTTAAAGTTATACATGACTTTTTTTGTTGAGGTCAAGGTTACCGACAAAAAGCGGGTTTTATTTTTAAAATTCAGGTCTTCAAGTTTTTTTTTCTTAGTAACAAAGGCCTATATGAAAAAAAGTTTCAGATAAGTTTTAACTTGGTTTCCATGTTGAATAATCTCCTGTACAAAAAGTCTTCCAATATCCAAAGCTTGAAACGATGGTTGGAGTGAAATATCTTATCTACGAATTTTCACATTTTACACAAATTCGGTTGATTACGTAATCTTGGGGGGGGGGGGGGTAAGGCCGCAGATTACGTCTGTAAACATGTGGGAGGGAGGGGGGGGTAGAAAATCCCAAAAACGTGATTACGTAATATGTGGACGGCCCCGCCTCATAACCGCACAATCAGAGACCTGTATTCAAATTATTATGATATCGTTTATATAAATTACTGTGATATAGTTAAATATAAATATAATATAAGACGAAATAGTTAACAATGACTCAGTTTTCTGCTTTTTCTGTAAAATATCTAATTTTGACTTACACTGTACTTTTGTTTAGGCGACGATATTCGGCGCGCCATATCGTCGCGACGATTGGCGCCAACCGGTGTGCTGCGTTAAATACCTATTTAGGGCACGTGAATTATGGTCGGCGCAGTCTTAATATATGTATAATTTCTCAAAGAAACGCAGCTTTTACCAAACTTTCATTACAATTATTGTTTAGCATTAAAACAATTTACTCTCATCTTATGTATTTAGTTAGGAAGTAGACTTTTCAATTTAATTACACAATAAATCATGCCCTTCACAGCTTTTAGTATTTACCGATAAAAGGTGATTTATTTGATCATATCTGCTTTCGAGGAAGGGGAATTTATTCGATATTTAGTTGCTAACGATTTACGATGATGGCTTTTTCGTTTAAAAAAATAAGAGTCTGCTGAATGAGGTAAATAAACTTTGGCAAAATTCAGACATCGCGATAAAACTGAAACGACAGAAGTTATATAACTTGAACTGCATTCCCGCCTGACTGTTGTACCTATATTTATTTTTTTCTGATGCAAATTTCGAAAGGCGTACCCGCGGAAACGTGAAACTTTATCGGAAATCGTCAGGGGATAAGAACAGAGACGTCGCGGCGTGTGGCATAAAAAAATCCACCACTTCAAAGAAATTGTAAGAGTGGGGGGAAGTGAATTCACTTTCCGGTGGGAAATAAAACAAAGAAGTGTACTGGCGCATACTGTAGAAACGATGGATATTGGAGTTTATTTTTACAAGCTTTTGTTTAGCATGCAATGTATGTTAGTATGTTTGTTGAGGTCAAATCTTGCAAGCTGAATCAGAACCTCTCATCTTATGAAGTTGACGTCTTACACGTTGGTTCAGTTCCGATGACAATGCATTTTTATGGTGAGCATGACCGGATTCTACAACCAGGATCGGCTCGCGGCGATGATACTATTCCTTTGTCAACAGCACAGACACACAATTTTGTATACGCATTCAATTATGACAGCCTGTTTTAAGTGTCATTGCGACAAGGCTGCTGCACCCAGGGTTGGCTTCCAACGACAGGACTCCTCAACAGTCAACAGCACAGAAATGAAATTGTGTATACGTATTAAATTATGATAGCCTAATCTATTTTTCATTGCGACAGGGTTGCTGCACCCAGGGTTGACTTTCAACGAGAGGACTCTTCAACGGTAGACAGCACATAAATGAAATTTTGTATACGCATTCAATTATGATAGCCCGTTCTAAGTTACAATATGACATGGCTTCTGAACCTAGGGGTGGCTCGGGACAAAGCATTTTAATAAAACCTTGTTTTCAACAATTTGATTTTATTATTAACTTATTCCCCAATAGCATACTTTTCGAACTACATACATAAATAAATATGAAATGATTCAGACGAAGGCGTTTTCATGTATAGCAATCCATAATTTTAGGAAGGCTAATCAAACGGTGGTTGCGATCAAAATTAGACATTATTACAACTATTGCCCCAACAAGTAAGAAATAAAACAAGGCAAGAAAGGTTTAATAAAAAAACTTCTATATACAGATCAACATAACTAGCAATACACACACACAAAGTTAATCCACACTATCACATTACTTGACGAGCGCTTTCAAAGAAATACTTCCGACACCATCCACGAGGAAGTTCCTGTTTAGAAGAAGCCAGAATGGGAATACGGATGCAACTCATTATGAACCAATTTTTTTTAAAGAAAATTATTCTCTATTATTCATGCTTAAATTATATATACGAAGACAGATTTACCAAACTCTTCCAAGAATTTTTCTTTAGCATTAATAGAGTAACTGTCATCTCCTGTATTCAATTAGGAAGTAGACTGTTCAATTTAATTAAATAATAATTCTTGCTAGTTGTTACTAGCTTTTAGTATTTTCCGATAAAAGGTAATTTATTACATCATATCTGCGATTATGTCGTTTTCGTATAAAACAAAAGAAAATCTGGTGAGATAAACCACCTTTGGCAAAAGGTAAAACTGAAACGACATAACTTATATAACTTGACTGCATTCCCGCCTGACTGTTGTATATTTATTTTTTCAGATGCAAATTACCAACGGCGTACCCGCGGAAACGTGAAACTTTATCGGAAATCGCTAGGGGATAGAAACAGAGACATCGGCGGCGTATGACATGAAAAATTCTATTTCTTCAAAGGAATTGTACGAGTGGTGAGAAGCAAATTCACTTTCCGGGGGGAAATAAAACAAAAATGTGTACTAGCGCATTGTATAAGAAACGATGAAGATTGGCGTTTATTTTTCCCAAGAGCA
The DNA here is from genome assembly GCA_944548615.1 of Micropterix aruncella. Taxonomy (NCBI): domain Eukaryota; kingdom Metazoa; phylum Arthropoda; class Insecta; order Lepidoptera; family Micropterigidae; genus Micropterix; species Micropterix aruncella. Next base: position 21,729,337 of record OX155958.1, read on the forward strand.
TACTTTTCCAACTATTATACATACCTACGTCATAAAATATAAAATTATTCAAACGAAAGCCTTTTTATGTATAGCAGTCCATAATTTTACGAAAGGTAATCATAAGGTGATTTCGAACAAAACTACTGTTGGGGACTAAGCTAAATATACGCGGTGGCTGAGGAGCTAGGACCGGCGTTCCTAGAACACGCGTTCTTTCGTTAGTGTACATACCTATAGCTATTACTGTCGAGTAGCACCGGGCGAGTGATGTTACAGCACTAATGTCTGTGGTGGGGAGACCGAACGCCAGTCCCAACGCCTCAGCCACAGCTTACATATTAAGCTAAGTCTGCAACATTGCTCAGTCTGTATACATTGTTGCAACTATTGCCCCAGCAACTAAGAAATGGGACAAGGCAAGAACAGTTTTATAAAAAACCTTCTGAATGCAACTCGACGTAAGTCGCAATACACACTCAGTAAATCCGCACTACCACACTACGTGATGAGCGCCTCCAAAGAAGTACTTCCCCTGCCATTCACGACGAAGTTACTGTTTAAATGAAGCCAGAATGAATATACGGATGTCCAGTGAAGCGAGAGCGGGGGCGAAGTCAGAGCGTAATCGTGCTCTTCAGAAGCTCTTAATTTTGTGGTTATATTATTTACCAATAGCTAACCCCGGCCACGGTTCGCTATGGCTCAGTCTCATATGATATAAATGGAAAACGCACCGATATCGAAGTGCACCGAATCTTCACTGTTGCGGGAAAACTTTTGACGTGCGTATTCGAATCCAACGTTGTTTCAAAATTTCATTTTGCTATAAAAACACGAGCATGTTCAAATACAACGTCGTTTCTAAATTTCAAGTCAATCGAGAGACTACTTTTCAAGTTTTACGAGCACAAAAATATGCAGGTTAAATTTGTATTTATAACAATTAAAAGGAGAAATAAACACGACCGCTGTTTCAAAAAATGAATTACTGTAGTTATAATTATTTGTTTACGTTTCTTTAATGAAATATTTGTGGTTTATGTATTTATCGATATATGTCGATATGTACTCAGTTTTCGAAATGTACTCAATCAGACCGTTCATTTGATATTAAACACGATATATTTATGTTAATTTATTGACATTTGGAGATTCGGACATATAGACAACTATTTACTTAAGACTTTGACAGTTAACTTATAACATTTGAGATGACATAGCAATTCTAACAATACCACACACTTTTATATCGGCTAGAGCGTTTAGAAGTTATAGTGGAATAAACAAACGGAAAATATACATAGATGAACAATATACATTTATTAAATTACACTTCTTTTTTGTTGGGCAGTCGTATAAAAGTAGGATATCACTTGAAATCTAAATCTATCTGGATATAATCGTGAATCTATCCTGTTAAGCTCTTTTCAGCGAAAACTCGTTTGGCGTTTTTGCATAATAAGTTTTCAAAATAGACTGATTCCAAAGTGCGCACACTTCTGAAATCACGTCTCTCTCGCTAACGTGCGCCACACCCAGAGAATACGTAATTGAAGCCAATAATCTCGATTGCTAGAAGAGTACAGGTCTTAAAAAAATCACATAAAATCGCAAACTGAAATCCAGAGTATAATCCTAAATCCGGAATACGGTAAAATTGTAATAAAATTGTAACGCGAATTACCAATACGTCACGTTTTCACGAAAAAACCTCTGAGGCTACCCAGACTGAAGCTGCCCATTTTTTGCTGCATACAATGAGATATACTTTCATAATATTAGTCAACTTACCGATGATTAATTAACTTATAAAATGACTTTAAACACATAACCTACCGTGTTTTCGCAAGGGAAAATGGACAAGAAGGGTCATATTTAACTTATTCATATATATTATTAGCGTACCTACTGTAAAATCGAAGACTATCGCAGTTGTTTGACATTATAAATATGATAGAAACGAATTTACCGCGTGAAATTTGTAGCACCCGACGTTTCGGTGACGTTGCAGTCGTCGTTGTCCAGGGTAGACTGAAAGAGCTGTCAATCCGTTGTTTAGCGGGTAGGCCGCATACCGCTGCCGCCACTGCGTAGGTTGGCCGGGTGGTGGTAGGCCGGGCTCGGAGCGCGCTAATTTCGAAAATCCGGCTTGCACACAACACTCACTGTATCCTGTCTTACGTCGAGAGGGTTCCACGTAGAAGAGAGTTTGTAACCTTCGTCTCTATTGAATTTCGGGGTTCTTCTTATTTCAATGGCTTCCCGGATCTCTTTCAATCTACCCTGGACAGCTCCACAGCTCTTTCGGTCTACCCTGGACAACGGCGACTGCAACGTCACCGAAACGTCGGGTGATACAAATTTTACGCAATACATTCGTTTCTATCCTATTTATAGTAGAGTACCTACTGTTTGTGGATGATAAATCGATAACCTGCAGATGATAAATTATTAAAAATATTATAAATTAAAGTATAACAATCCTAAATATTTGCTAAATTTTACAGTAATTTGTATAAAATATTTAATAAACAATTGTTCAAAAAATTACATTATCTTAATTGGCAAGGCTCTTAAATCGGTAAAAATATTAGCGTCATAAAAAATTCACTTCATAAAATTACATTACCTTAACTGGCAAGGCTCCTTAACAATGGTTCAAAAAATTACATTACCTTAATTGGCAAGCAAAAATATTAATATAAAAAATATTAATAATAGGTGAAAAAATATTAGCGTCATAAAAAATGCACTTAAATTAGAAATCATTAAAACTTTGTAAATTCATATATATTTTAAAGGTCTTATAGTACATAATACCTACAGAAATACGCTTAAAATACATATACCCATATATTATATCTCCATTTGAATGCAATTTTAACAGCGAGCAAATTGGAAATTTTACCCGTCGAAAGGCCTATCTTGAATTTCAGCACGTGCGAATGGAATCTTACGCATAGTATATATACATCAACACACAGAGGGTCGTGACAAATGCGTTTGAGATATAATCCCGTCGGAATCATACATAAAATAAAATGAGACACGGCACACTGCGTCCAGGGCCTATATCTGTCTGTGTCACCTACAATTTGCTTATTTATCTTGTGTGTTTCATACATAGTTTGTCATCAAAATTTAAGTTTCAAAATTTGTGAAATTACAGAATATTCTTGAATGAACTAGGGATGTTTGTTATAATTAATTATGTGACACATAATCGTAGTCTTTGCAGATTTCGGGATTGGTATTGCTAGGTATATTAATGGGTAGATACATAAGTATGCTGTAAACCTACAGTAATTTATATCTGGAATGTCTTTAACAAACTTTTATTTACCTTGCAATGTTTGTCAGTATGTTTGCTCAGGTCAAATCTTGCAAGTAGAATTAGAATCCTATGAAGTTAAAATTTAACATGTTGGTTCAGTTCCGATGACAATGCATTTTTATGGTAAGCGTAACCTGATTCTGCAACCAGGATTGGCTCCCGACGAGGGTACTCATCAACAGTCAACAGCACAGATACGACTTTTTTTTACACATTCAGTTATGATAGCCCGTTATAAGTTTCATCATGACATGGTTGCTAATACCAGGGTTGGCTCCCGACGAGGGGACTCCTCAACGGTCAACAGCGTAGTCACGAAATTTTGTATACGCATTCAAGTATTATAGCCCGCTATAAGTTTCACCGCAATAGAGCTACTGCAACCAGGGTTGGCTTTCAACGAGGGGACTACTTAACGGTCGACAGCACAGAAACGATATTTGGTATACGCATTTAATTATGATAGCTCGTTCTAAGTTTTTCTATGACATGGCTGCTGTACCCAAGGTTGGCTCAGGACAGAGAATTTTAATAAAGCTTGTTTTTAAAATGTGTTTTTATTATTAACTTATAATTTTAAGTTGAAATTCAATTATTTTATAAACTGAATAAATACCATTCTCCACTTTTTTCGAATAATAAAAAAACCGGACTTTTTCCAACTATTTTAAACATATTTTATTAAAAACCATGTACGAACGGCTAGAAATAAAGGCAATATTATTTGCCACATGTGAGTTTGCGACATCCACATTAGCATAGCTTGATTTCCGATATGGGACCGATACACCTCCAATAAGATAATATTAAAGAAATACATCTTTTTCTTACTTTTCTGGCAACAATACAAGTGTATTACAAAAAGATTGCAGCTGTAAAATTTATTCATTATATTCTGCAACGTTGGAGTATACACACGGACGTGCCTCAGTGGACAGTGGCTCTCTATTAGGGAAGTTCAATTAAGGCAGTGATTAACATTATAAATAGGATATAAAAGAATTTACCGCGTGAAATTTGTAGCACCCGACGTTTCGGTGACGGTGCAGCCGCCGTTGTCCAGGGTAGACTGAAAGAGCTGTCAATCCGTTGTTTTTCGGGTAGGCCGCATACCGCTGTTGCCACTGCGTAGGTTTTAACGGTGGTGGGGGGCCGGGCTCGGAGCGCGCAAATTTCGAAAATCCGTCTTGCACACAACAATCACTGTATCCTGTCTTACGTCCTTGCGTTCGGCGTTCGGCGGCGGGAACATTTTAAGAAGAGGATTCCACGTAGAAGAGAGTTTGTAACCGTCGTCTCTATTCAAGTTCGGGGTTATTCTTATTTCAATGGCTTCTCTTATTTCAATGGCTTCCCGGATCATGCGAGGAAAGTAGAATTGTTCCTTGGATAGCACAATTGGATTTTGAATCAGTTTCAAAATAATTTTGATTAAACAAAATAATTTGACTAAAATTAAACGCTCAATTATTGAGCGTTTAATTTTAGTTTGCAATGGGTATCTAAAAACGAAGTATGTTTTTTGTTATGTTCCATAAACTATGTTAAACATAAACATTTTATAATTTATAATAACCGACACACACGGGTATCGAATTTGAGTATTTATATTTCGGTTTTAAAGGAACATGTTTTTAAATCAACCTGAATCATTCATTGCAGCTAAAATTACATAAGATTTAAAATGAGAAAAGCTTTAACGTCTACTTGTTATAACTTTTTAAGCTAGACGTTGACATTGCTTGTGCAAGAAAATTAAAATTTTTATTTGTCTTCGTCCATTTTCGAGTGCATTTTATAATCTCGATTTTTCGCGAAAATATATTTTTTGAAATTTGTATTACAGTCTATTCAGACCTCAGAAAGTCGGCGACGTCACAATTAAAAATTTAAATATAGAAAATAAATATAATCACGATGTTGAAAGAATACAAGCATATATGTGCAAAACATAGAAAACACTGACGAAATGCCTATTCTATTAACCCTTCAGGCCTCGGCTCCTCAGGCGATTGAAAAGTTGATGTCCCAAAAATTTTTACTAAAAATTAGTAAAAAAAAATTATTATAACACCAAAACATTAATTACTGCCAAACCACTCTACCCATAATTAAAATGAAACATATTAACATAATAAAACATAATAAAATAAAACAAATTAAATTAAAATAAAATTAAAACTGGGCCGTCGCGCTGAACCGTGTTGTGGCCAATCGGGCCAATCGGGGCCTGAGGGGTTAAAGCGAAAATCCTGCGTAAACAGTATGGTTACAAGATAAAGAAATATTCAAATTTGATAGCGCCGAGTATGCAACCACCCTCTGATATTTCATTACTAAGGACGCTAAAAGAATGAATAATTTGTTCCAAAACTAGTGTAATTTTTAAGATCTACTTAGTAAGTACATCTTAGTACTAAAATTGCCAGTACTAAAATGTTGCATATCGACATGTCCTAAAAGCAATAATGAAGTACTTTGAACTGTATGTACGTGGTGATAAATTTGGATATTGTAAAAACGGACTAATAGACATTATTTTATTCGACTTTTGTGACTTCCATGAAGTTTGAATAAAAATGTAAATAATTGAAATATCTGGGAGAGACTGGACTTTATTTTTAATATTATCTACAGTATTTGATTGGATGTATTAGTTTACTCGCATGTTTTATCGTTATAATTAATTGAAACAGTAAATACCTACTGTAATTTATGCTGTAAGATAATGGGCCCGATTTCGTTTCTTTGTGAACTAAAACTAAAATTATTCCAAGCGAACGAGGCAGAGCAATATATTAGAGCGGAATATGAAACGAACGATTGTCGATAAATACTCCCTGCCGAACTTATACTCGTCCGAATAAATTCGAGCATATATCGTGCGGTGTAAAATGTGACCTTGGCGGGCAGTTTTAATGCGAAAAGGTGACAACCGGTCATCTCACACTCCGCTCTAGCGTATTGCACTGTCTCGTTCACACGGACTAATTTCCGATTTTAGTTCACGAAGAAACGCAACCGAGCCCAATGTCTGCACAACCGTAAGAGCTTTTAAGACAATAAACAATGATTGATTGATTGATTGACTGATATATCTAAATGTTTGTATAATTTGAGTGAGTTTTAACAAGGAATTTATGTTATTTTATTTTATTTAATTGTTGCATTTGAATTGTTTATTTCATTTCTGTATTTTATATACCCCAACCGGGTTTTTTGAAAATTAATATAATTTGATTTAATCACATTTCAGTAAAATTACACAATTTTTACTTATCAGCAAATATTTACTTAGAAATTTTTTGAAACGTGATGTAAAATAATATATAATATAAATATGTTAATGATCAAAGGCAAATAAATTGCTAGGTTAAAGTAGCATTAGAATAATTATGTAGAAGAAAAAGGGTACATATAATTATAGTTAATCGTGGTATTTAGGTAAAATTAATACAAAATATTTTTAGTTACCCATTAAAAAGGCCTTAGTTGGAAACTGTAATATAACATATTTTTTTATAAAAAAACAAATTATATAAAAATGGATTGTGTCACCCCAAGACTTACAGGGATCAACAGTAACTGACATGGCGGTATCTTAGTAAACAATTATATAATATGTTTGATGTCATCATCACGTAGCGCCATCTACCGATTTAGAAGGAAGCTATGCGACATGATTTGCGGCAAAATGTTTTGCATGTGGTTAGCGTCTTTGCTTACTGATGTTTTTCTCTAAGGAGATTTTCCATTCTTGTTTACAATTAACTTAGGCATTCGGGTGTTGTATTTTCCTGTTTTGTATTACGTTTAATATTTTAGAAAATACATTTTATTCTTCCCCAAAACCTCCCCCAACTACCCTAACCCCTTTGAACCCAACCCCCCTCCCCAAACCCCCCTCCCCAAACCCCCCACCCAATTACCCCCACCCGCCCTGTTTTCAACTCTTGCCATGACCAAATAATAAATGCACGCCAAATTTCAGCCAATCGGGTGAGGCGTTTGGACGCTATCGTGGAGGAATACGCACATAATAACTAGGGTTGTCAACTACAACGGGCGAACCCGTCACCTCAGGAAGTTTTAACGATTCGTCGTTCTATCTCCCTGGAATGAACGCAGAAGACTTGGACAGAACAGTCCACCGTCAAGTTCCGCCACAAACCCGTAAGAGGCCAACGCCTTAACCGCGAGATAGCCAGGAGTGTTACCCAGCGGGCTTACACTCACGCCCTTACTTCCAATTGCGACCAGATTACTCCAGTCTCTCGATTGGTTACGAGTTCGAGGTCGCTTGCGCGGTCCTCTCCCTTACGAAGCGGTGAAACGGTGTATACCGAATCTATTGCGGACCACGGCATCCTTTGCCCGGCTGTTTACCCACGATCGGGTAACCGATGGTCGTTTCAAGAGCAGTCGCCGTAAGGCCCACAACCACCCCCGCTCTATAGGAAACAGTACTGCTTCCAGACTCCCCCGACTGTTAGTCAGGGTGCGCAATCGATTGGCTTATGCCGCACGGTGCACAGACCTTCCAGGAGCGCCAGAAGGTTGATTCCTAGGGGAAACTAACCCTAAGGCCAGAGTTCTACCCAGGCTCGCACTTCATGCGTGTAGGCCGCCGGATTTGTGTTGACCCGTGAGTGTGACCAACCCTGAACAGAATGGGTCTTCGTGGCCAATTCAGCAAGGTCCCCTTAGCTCCCACACACACTCACACAGCCAAATAGACCGACAGAAGTGCGCCCACCATACTTTTCTACCCAGGAAAGTAAAAAGGCTATCTAGGCTATAAAGGATGCGTGCGAACGAAACAGCGAAGGTTGTCTTTCCTCTCAAAGTTAGGTGAGACACTTGGCCGTCTATTAGCTATTCGTGTTTACAAATACTTTTATTTTCCCTTAACATAGCGATTTTAGAGAAGTGTGATCCCCTGCCTGACAACCGAATGATTGATCGCGGCCTGACCGCTATAAATTTCGGAACTGTCTGCCGGCGTTCGCACAATCCGTGATCCGCGGGCGCCTCTTTCCCCGCACTCCGAGTCGCACTCCTCTTCTCTCGCCAAAACGCGTCACTCAAAAACTTTAGCACGTAGTTCAGTTGACGAACAATGTTATATTTACATTAAACAGAGTACATAATGTCATTACTATTTAATTTCAATTAACCCTCCGTCGGACGCACCTGAGCTGACAGGCACAGGTCGGAAACTTTTATTTGACCCACCCCGCCAGATCGGTGTCTCAAGGGCTCCCTAGACGATCAAGAATGCTTGACAAGCATCGCGTCGGGCTGGGAGGGGATCGTAAACCGCAGGGAAAATGCAAATATATTTTTAAAATATTTACCAAAAATGCCTAATTTTGTAGTGTATACCAGGAGTCAAATCATTCATCAATTAATTACGTCTAATTAATGTTAATCCCTGGTATAAACTACAAAATTAGGCATTTTTGGTATATATATTTTTTAAATATTTGCATTTTTCCTGCGGTTTAAAATCCCTTCCCAGCCCGCGACGCGATACTTGTCAAGCATGCTTGATCGTCTAGGAAGCCCTTAATACCGCCCCTTCATTTCCTTTTTGTTTCGCGGCGGCGCATTGAATACCCCTAGTCAGTTTCTTGCCCGACGCCGTGGGGAGTAGTAGCATCATACGTGGCCTATCAGGCTCATTGAGTTTGATCTCTTCATACTTTTTAAGGTGCTTATTTCCTATTTATTCCAGCACATTTTATGCTATAACAAATCGACTTTTATTTGCATTTACATAAGTGGCCTATTATAGATGTGTTTCCTCATTTTATTTTTTGAAAATTGTTATTGCTTATGACATTGATTTCGTTTTTTAATAATTTTACAGTTACTAAACGTATTTTTTGCCCGAAATTTAACTTATTCCCTTAGGATACATCCCTATATATATATATATATATATATATATATATATATATATATATATATATATATATATATATATATATATATATATATATATATATATATATATATATATATATATATATATATATATATATATATATATATATATATATATATATATATATATATATATATATATATATATATATATATATATATATATATATATATATATATATATATATATATATATATATATATATATATATATATATATATATATATATATATATATATATATATGTGTAGGTCAATGATTACTTTGGAGATATGATATTAATACGGGTAGTTAATAGCGGCTATTTTCAAACCTGTACCAGCCAGTCAATTGCGCCCGAATTCAGGTGGCCCAGAGGTGCGCTTGACGGAGGGTTAATAACATTCATTAATAATAGTAAGACTAGGTATCAGAATCTTCCTTGGGCCTTCCTTGGGTCAACCAGCCAGACATGCAATGCACAAAAAACATACCCTCGCTCGGTCTTCGCCGCTCGGACACAATCCAAAGTTTTCAACCCCTTCAGAATGTTTATTTCTTGAGCTATTCCGGAAGGTCACTCGTCTCGATGGTCCATTCGCGCATACCCATGGTAAACCGCTAAAATATAAAAATACTGTACTTTCGATATCGCTCTACATTTAGTACAATAAAACGGACAATTGCCAAAAAGGACTTTTGGGCGCTGGTGACCAGAAAACTATCCAATCCTATCTATCTGCACCGTGATAACTTAAAATGACCAGCCTGCGCACGACCCAGGGATCCTGTGTAGGGCATTTCATAGTTCGCCATTTAGGACAGCTGGTTTTGATGGCGCATTGGAGACGTATAAGGTATCTTTCCCGCATAACTGCTAAATATTGGGGTTTTACATACATAAAGAATTATACAAATAATTTAATGATAGGCTTGTAGTTACTTACTTAAAATTGTTTTAAATGGTATAAATAAGTTTTATATTCAATATTTGGAAAACCAATGGCACATGGTGTATTGTTTTTAACAAAAACTTTGTTATTCATTGTTAATATGTAAATGCTGTTCAGTTTAAAGAGAGTTTTTCTCCCATTTCTATCCACGTTTAGCAAACATTTCGTACATTTCTTTAAGTTATGGTATTTTCATTGAGCTACAATGCCCAGCTACAAAGTAAGTAGCTGACCAGTCATAAGTCAAGAGGGAAAGTCGACGAGTGATAAGAACTGGCCACGCCAGCTATTCGCCAGCATTGACTAAAGGCTGGTTACACAATTCGAGTTGCTGACCCGAGGTAAAGGTAGACAGCTACTGCAAGTGTGTACTCGCATATTTTCAGTAGCTAGTAAATTGTCTCGTGCAATGTAAAAAAACCGATCCCGGGTTTACGAGCTACAGTCGTTAATGGCTGGTTTACACGTTGCGAGATAGCGTGCGAGTCAGCCTGCCGAGTAGCTGCAGGGTAGTGATTCGCACCGTATAGATGTATCTTACGAGTTACTCGCACATGCGAGTTGGATAGTAGCTCACATGCGACTAAAGGAGAGGTTACACTATGCCAGCTGCTGCCATAACAGTAGACAGCTACTGCACCTGTGCACTGGTATGGCAGTAGCTCGACTCGCTTCGCTCGGTCACATTATACGAGCTGCTGCCATGACAGTAGACAGCTTGTACTCTCATGTGCGAGTTGAGTTGAGATTTGTCGGACGCAGATGCAGATCTCTTTTCAATGATGTCACAAAATACACGACAGATCGCGGTTCACAGTGTAATAAAATCTGTTACAAAAATACTTTGCGCTGAAATACTTCGAGCTGAAGGTGCTGTGCAAAAAAAGAAGAAAAAAATAAGTACGAGTAACTGCCCTTCCGCAGAGAACGTGCGAGTCGCGTGCGAGCTGCTGCTTGTGGCTTTGTGGGGGGAGGCGATTGGCGACGGAAAACAAAAAATGTTGTTGTAGCTCGCATGACAGATACTGACCCACTCGCATATGACAGTAACTCGTATTATGCGGTCACACGGTGCGAGTAGCTGCACAGCAGTAACTGACCAGGCCAGCTCGCACGCTAGCTTGCATAGTGTAACCTAGGCTTTACTTCAAAATTTTTTGTTTACACTCGCCTGCTCGCTTGACAGCAGCTCGCACATCAATGACATCGTTCGGACGCGTTTGGCAGTAGCTCGCCAGTGTCGCTAGGTAGTTGCGAGCGGTACCTCATTTTTTATGTGCTGCGCCTACCCGCGTTTATCGAATTCAAAATGGCTGCGGATATACGGTATTCTAAGAATAATATTACTTTTATGTATTTCAATAATATTACTATAGAGAACAAGAAAACCTATAGAATTGTTTTTTTATGGGCATTTTCCAATTCATAGCCTAATATTGTGGCCACAGACCTAATTACGGTTTTTTTTTAATCAAAGCACATTGACTTGACATCGCGACAACTCGCATGAGACTGGACAGCTTTTCGAATCATGTGGACAGCACAGGCAAGCCCTGCTTCTGTCATCCGAGTACACAATGCGTGCAGCTGCCTACTGTCAGGTCAGCAGCTCGCAACGTGTAAACTAGCTATTAGTAATACCGTGCAAGTTGACGTCCGAGTCGCATGTGAGCTGTTACTTGTTTGTGGTGGGAGTGGCGATTAAAAACCAAAAATATTTTAGTTATTCGATTGCGAGGTACTGACGGACTCGCACATGACAGTAACACGTATGATGGACACTCACGGCGAGAGTATCTGCACTGCAGTAGCTGACTAGGCCAGCTCAGATGTTAGCTCGCACAGTGTAACTAGGCCCTTCACTCGCAGTGTTCAAATTGAAAGATAGTTTAGCTGCTGGTGGGGGAGTTGGCTAGCAAAAAATATTTGAATTAACTCGCATGACTACTACACAACACGCACAGACAGTAGCTCGTCTGCTCTGTTTAAACCAGGTCAGGTCTGATAGTAACTGGCCGTTCTCATCCTGCAGCCGCTCAATGTAAACTAAACTTTAGTCCGCTAATTAATATTTTACTTAACACTGCTCAAAGTTTTAAAACCGTAATTTATATGTTTGAACGAAGTTATAGTAACAGGAGGCATAGTTAAAACGGCTATTGAGATAACACACTTAATATTGTAGCTTAAAAATATGACTTGCGACATAACATATATATCCACCAGTTTAATTCACTAAATTCGTTGTTAATTCTGCAATAACCACAAATGAACTCGGGCATTGTATTTGGCTCACTGCCATTTTCTGGCCACAGAACTTAACGCTTCCCTGACTTATCATTTCCGATACATCGCAATGACATATTTTATGGCAACGGATCGTTTCTCGTCGGCAGCATTTTCCCCCAATCGAAGTATTATTAGTGGTTGGATTTAATTTAGGAATTGACAGTAATTATTCATGAAACATAATTACCATTAAGTAATAATGTAACCACCATTACAAAATTATAATAGCACCTAATTATAATCCTTTGTGGTGAGACTAAAGAGAAAATGAGATTTTAGAATTAATAATATGGTGATGGCTTTGAAGCCCACCACCATGAAAAGTATTATGTTTTCTTCGGCTAATTGTTTGGCTCAATTAATTTGATAATATATTATTTGTGTGATATAGTGTTATTGTGCGACCAGAGTCAAATGAGTGGTTGTGGTTGCAGTGAAGACGAGAATACTGCTGTATGTAAATGTGACTATCGGCTATTGTTTATTACCAGCAATGCAATAAAAATGGGGCATCAAGATTTGCAGCTTCTGAATCTGAATATACGGCTTCTAAAGCCGCAGTGAAGCATATAAATATACCGTATTCAATTTGTTTCCTGCGAACGTCAGTAGATAAAAGCATCTAATCAAAAACATACTACATGTAACGTTAAAGTTGTGGAGGGGAAACACATTCAATATTGATGGTGCCAGGGTACCAGTGAGTACCAATATGCCAAAAATAGGTATTTAACTGATTGTACCTTTTAAAACCTTTAGGTCCCCTTAGATATTATTTTGCGGTTACGATATGACAATGTAAATATATATTTTTTAAACTGTGAAGATAACTTACTGCCCTTTCTTAATGGAAGCCAATGGTTCATGTGCAGTTGGGCCACTTTGACTCGATCGCTACCTTGGTTCGGCTCAACTCAAAATTCAACTCCCGTCCGGTAGTTTCCTCGAAGATCGTCGAATCCGGGATGGACTTTGTTAGGTCTAGGGTTTGACCAATAAAAATCCAGCGTTGACGAAGCGTCAAGCGCCAATTCCACGTCCGCTTGCGCCGGGGACCAGGCGCATACTAAATGTTCTATCGCAGCGCTAGCACAGAATAACTATCTTTATGCAGTGGTGGTATAAGGGTGGTAATGGCAAAGCATATTTAGTGCAACTCTCAGAGCGCTCTCACGTTTTAATTAATTGTAATTAATTTAGGACCTAAATAAAAAATGTGGCTTAATACTGCCCTACAGAATTAGCAAGCCAATATAATGAAATTATAATAAAACACTCACCGCTTACGTTGTAGGAGTAATCGCGCCTGAAAGTTTTCGAAGTCAGTTTAAAGCCTTAATGGTAGGCAATGAGATTCGCTGAGAAACTTTTGTTTATATTTTCCAAAAAACTCATAAAACAAAAATTCTTCAGATATGGTCATTCCTAGGTATCATGTCGCCTTAAATCTTACACGAAGATATGTTGAATGACACCGAGTTATAAGCGACAAAGATCTCGGCTACTTTTCGGCTCGAATATATTTTATTATATCGAATTATAGGTTAGCTCTAAAATACTGTCTGCAGGCAATAAGCTAGCCTTTTCTTACGAATAAAGCGTTTTATACCGTAATGAATTATTTGGAAATCGAAAAATAAACACGATTTAAATACCACTTTCACTTGTGTAGTTTACTTTCCGACGTTTATTGTTAGCTTTGCGCCAGCGCAAAAAGCGCAATAAATTTAATTAAAACAGCTGCAATCCGTAATGCTGAAAATAGAAACTGCTGCACCAATAAATGGCTAACTTTACGGAGGTGCAATTTACGGTCAGAGTCTACAACTTTTCCGGTTGGGTTACCTTAACCCTGCAACGGATGCTGCGGGTGATATTTTACAATTGAATAGCTTTCTTTGCAAACAATGAATCCCTATATTTTTGTTATTGTTCTAGATATGCATTCCTTGCACCGAGGAGCATTATTTTCTTTCACTAAAGTTTACAAGTACCTATAAATTTATAGGGCCCTCTCGCGCCCCATTATGATTACCAATAAAATAATTTCAACAAATATTTGAATTCACTTGAATGGTTGCTACTCAACTCGCACAGACCTTCGCTAAAATGCTAGGATTATCAACTTTGACCCGGACCAGCTTAAAAACGTAGGCCATAAAGAGCATTTCTCTACGCAATTCAAGGGAATTATAGCCCACCATGCCTAGCAAAAAAATAGTATGGTATAAGTAGGGATAATAACCGTTTTTCTTGAAATATACAAAGCGTAAAAAATATTTTAGTTTTTTGAATCATCCAATATTGGATAGCGGAAGTAACCACAGGATACAGTTTCAAAATCCCATTGTGCTATCCAAGGAACAATTCTGCTTTCCTCGCATGATCCGGGAAGCCATTGAAATAAGAAGCACCCCGAACTTCAATAGAGACGACGGTTACAAACTCTCTTCTACATGGAACCCTCGTCTTAAAATGTTCCCACCGTTGAACGCCGAACGCAAGGACGTAAGACAGGATACAGTGAGTGTTGTGGGCAAGACGGATTTTCGAAATTCGTGCGCTCCGAGCCCGCCCCCCCCCCCCACCACCGTTATAACCTACGCAGTGGCGGCAGCGGTATGCGGTCTACCTGCGGAACAACGGATTGACAGCTCTTTCAGTCTATCATAGACAATGGCGGTTGCAACATCGCCGAAATATCGGGTGATTCAAAATTCACGCGGTAAATTCATTTCTATCCTATTTATAATATAAAAAGGTATTGCAATGTATAATAATAATGTAGACCTTCACTTTAAAATAAGACTCATTATTTTTCTGTTTTAGACAGTGTTTCCAAAAAACCAAATAAGTTATCCCTTATTTAACTTTCTTGTTATTAATAATATAAAATTAAGTTATGTTGCATGAAGCAAATGTTAAATGATGTGATTGTCACCACCCATCACAATAAACCTCACAATAAAAACACATTTCCAGTTTATTTTGAAATCCTTTCAAGTTTTCCAAATTTGAGCTAAAATTTACGATGCAAACAATTGGCATAAAAATATAGATATTATTAGGGTTTTCTTGTTCTAAAATATTTCTTTTAAATTTATGACGTTATGACTAACATTATTATAAACCGGATTATCCTTAAGTAAAATTTTCACATTACAAATAAAAATGTCACGTGCATCGCAAATTAACAACAGTAATGCTTGTAACATCGACATAGTAAATCAATTTATCTTCATGGGGCATCTATCATACACTTGTCTACTTAATAGGTACTCAGATACTAAACTGGTCTGCTAATACCTTTGACTCCGTTTGCGGGTTTATAATTGAACCGGATTTTTCTTACCTTTTTTGCAACTGGTACTATATTCTATGCTATCGAGCAAGATAATTAAATTTACTACGCTCGCTAATGCCAAGGGATAAATTGCCTCACGGTTTGTGATCGTTGCTGAATGCAGCATGAATAATTTAATTAAATAGTTATCCGGTTGAATGGTTTCGGTTAAATATCATATTTAGGGTCTGAAAAACCATGACAATCCGAAAAACATTTCTTTGTACGATCACAACTGCTGAAATATTTTGGATAATGTCTCAAAATTTTCTATAAAAGTTCATATGTATATTAACATTATAAATACATTGTGATGTATATTATATATATTTATATTAACTGTACTTTTACATTTTATCATTACCTTATCGTATTATTTATATTAATTTATTATTTGTGCACGTGTATATATGTATATATATACACACTTTAGGGTTTTTGGTTAGTAAAAGGGATAGAGTTGAGTACCTTAGCCGAACGTTTCGGAGCCCGTGGCTCCTTCCTCAGCGGCGAGAAGAATACATGTATATACATGTATATATATACATGTATGTTATATAACATCATATATCTTAAATAGATCTACATAACTCATAATGTGGCTTCCCTATCCCTTTCCCCTTACTTAAACCTGCATTTTTTTCATAGCTAATTGCGCTGTAACAAAAGATTTAGTTTAATTGTGAAAACTTTTAATTGGCCTTAGATTTGTATAATATGTGTTAGCATTAAGTATAAAACGCTGTAAGTTTTCCGAAAAATAAAAATAAAATATAATAACTTTAATTATTATATGGATATGTAAATAAAAGTAAATATATTCTGATTAAAGTCTCAATATATTGAACTTCTAAATACGATGAGAATTTCGTTGTGAAAATCAGTAAAAAAATATAAAATGTTTTGCAGCTATAATATTAAATTGTATGTTATCTTTCTCGTTTACCTAAAACATTTGTCGACAAACGTACTCTGATGTTCTTTTTTTATTCTGTTTCAATATGGGTGGTAAAACGGCTACAATATTGGAACGGATTATTTAAAAAAAAGAAAAGAAAAATATGTCGTTTTAAATAACTGGTAATAAAAGTAAGTCAAGCAGTTAAATATCATATTTAAAAAACATATATTTACGCAATATGGGGGGGGGGTAATTAAATAAAACATTTTTAGAAGATTATAATCGTGTGATATATGAAGTAGGATGGATGAGTAGACAAATAATATATGCCTTTAAAAAATATATACATACGCTCTATGAAATAGAAAAAAAAATATCTGCGCAATATGGATGAGGGGAGGAGGAAGGGAGTTGTAGAAGTGACTAAAATAATATGAATAATCTTATTTTAATTTTTTAAAAATTCAAATTTCTTTTTAAGATAGTGGCCGTTTTAATTATTCTAATACACGCGAGGTCTACTGTTCCTAAGACCCTTTGTTCGTAGAACCTACTGCTCTTAGAACTACTAGTGCAATTGTTGCACATTAGTGTAGTATCCGTCCAGCAGAGCGCTAAAAATATTTGTGGATATTGATTTTTCGTGAAAATCGTTTTCAAATAAATAGAAGCTATGTTTTTGCACAGTTTTTTACAGGTCCGATATTGTTCAGCGATTTGATTTTTTTGCCCCAGTGAGCCAAATATTTAGCGTTTGGCTCCTCTATTACCAGATTTAGTGTAATTATTGGGCGATAATTTTAACTTTTGCATAGGTATAGTTTAAAAATACAATGACAAATTTTGAATGGATTTTTTTTCAGTTCTTGTGGTAGCATTTACATGAGTAATTGTAGAAATATCCAGCCTTATCCGGTCCTAAGCCAGTTGTCTTAAAGGTACGATTCCAAACATTACTGCAGACCGCAACGTAGACTGCAGACCGCAAACCGCAGACTGCAAAGCTGCTGTCGCCTGCTGTCGTATCAATTTTGGACAGAGCGACAGCACGAACTTGCAGTCAGTCGATGTCGGATGTGTTTAGCGATTTCGATATGATTTTGAGTCTTTTGTTAGAAGAGGAAGATAAGGATGACTTTCTGTCGCCAAAGACCAGAAAAAAAAGAAAATTCAAAGTGTCTTTATTTTATAAATAGGTAACATGAAATAAGTTATTCAGTGCTGATTGAAAATCATTTGTGGGGTGACGAAACAATATTTAGAAGTAATTATCGTTTCAATAAAAGACAATTTGTTATTGTTACTCTGTTTTATTTTGACTTATTTGTTACTCTGTTTTATTTTGGACGATATCCAACCGATATTTCATATTTAGCCACAATATTTATCAATTTTTCCTCGTTCGCGTCGAAAAACTCATTATAATACAAAAACCATGTCATACTACTATGCAGCTCGGCGATACTACTGGTTCGTGAGCGATGGTTCAGTCTGCGACCACTGCACAGGGCAGCAGCACTGGTGCCGTTGCGACAGTAGCGCCATGTTTCGAATGTGAACCATTGACACCAGTAGTGCAGGCTGCGGTCTGCGGTTGGCTACGAAGACCCATTTTGTTCAGGGTTGGTCACACTCACGGTTCAACACCCATTCGGCAACCTCCACGCATGAAGTGCGAGCCTGGGTAGGACTCCGGCCTTAGGGCTAGTTTCCCCTAGGAATCAACCTTCTGGCGCTCCTGAACGGTCTGCGCACCGCGCGGCGTAAGCCAATCGATTGTGCACTCTGACTAACAACTTGCGGTGTCAACTACAACGGGCGAGCCCGTCACCACAGGACGTTTTAACGATTTTCTCGTTCTATCGCCCTGCAGTGAACGTAGAAGACTTTGGACAGAACAAATCCAACGTCCAGCTACGTCACAACCCGCAAGAAGCCAACGCCTTACCGCGAGATAGCCAGAGTTACCTGGCGGGCCGACTCTCGCGCCCTTGCTTCCAATTGTGACCAGATTTCTCCGGTCTCTCGATTGGTACCGAGTTCGAGGTCGCTTGCGCGGTCCTCTCCCTTACGAAGCGGTGAAACGGTGTGAACCGAATCTATCGCGGACCAAGGCGTCCTTTGCCCGACTCTGAATCGGGATCGGATGGCCAATGGTCATTTCAAGAGCAGTCGCCGTAAGGTAGACAACCACCCCCGCTCTATAGGAAACAATACAGTTCCCAGACTCCTCCGATTGTTAGTCGGAGAGCACAGTCGATTGGCTTGCGCCGCTCGGTGCGCAGACCGTCCAGGAGCGCCAGAGGTTTGATTCGCAGGGGAGACTGGTTGACCCAGTGTCCTACCCAGGCTCGCACCCCATGCGTGGAGGCCATCGGATGGGTGTTGACCCGTGAGTGTGACCGACCCTGAACACATGGGTCATCGAGGCCACCTCATCATGGGCCCATTAGCTCCCTCTGACTAACAGTCGGGGTAGACTGGAAGCAGTACTGTTTCCTATAGAGCGGGGGTGGTTGCGGACCTTACGGCGATTGCTCTTGAAACGACCTTCGGCTACCCGATCCCGGGTGAACAGCCGGGCAAAGGATGCCGTGGTCCGCGATAGATTCGTTATACACCGTTTAACCGCTTCGTAAGGGAGAGGACCGAGTAAGCGACCTCGAACTCGTAACCAATCGAGAGACTGAAGTAATCTGGTCGCAATTGGAAGTAAGGGCGTGAGTGTAAGCCCGCTGAGTAACAATCGTGGCTATCTCGTGGATAAGGCGTTAGCCTTTTACGGGCATGTGGCGGAGCTTGACGGTGGACTGTTTTTGTCCAAGTCTTCTGCGCTCACTCCAGGGAGATAGAACGACTAATCGTTAAAACTTCCTGAGGTGACGGGTTCGCCCGTTGTAGTTGACAACTCTAGTTGCAGTTGCGGTCTACAGTCTGCAGTCCGCAGTCATGTTCGGAATTGTACCTTTATGCCCTATTTTACAAGTGCTAAAATTTTAATAAACGTTTAACAAAGAATTTTTATCGTTATACATAATAGCTTTTAAGCTGCATCACGAAACATTACCACATGATTGTGTTGTCATAGCCTTTTCTACTATGCTGCCAGTATTCAATTATCTTATTTACTTTGATGCACAGAGTATATTTCTTTTTAACCATCTTCAAAAAAAAGAGGAGGTTTTAATTCGGTTGCATCTTTTTTTTTAAATCTTTGTTACATCAGAACCTTGCCATTTATAAACCGATTTTGTAAATTCCTTTTTTACCTACAAATACTTACAGATTAGTCTCATTTTTATCAAAATCCTTTTCTGATGATGGGATCCATAAGGAATTGAGGGAACTTCTCAAATATTATCATATGAAATTTTACATTTTTTTTCAATTCCGATGACAATTCATTCATTGTTATGGTAAGCATGACCTGATTCTACACGCTGGATTGGCTCCCGACGAGGGTACTCCTCAACGGTCAAAAGCACAGATCACTCATTTTGTATACTTATTCAGTTATGATAGTCCGTTCTAAATTTTATCATGACATGGCTGCTACACCCAGGGTTGGCTCCCGACGAGGGAACTCCTCAACGGTCAACAGCACATACATAAAATTTTGTATACGCATTCAATAAGTATCACCATGACATGGCTGCTGCACTTATAAAAAAAATAGAGTAGGTTTTTCTTTTTGTTAACATTTTATATATTATACATAATTTTTGGTAATATTAAAGTCCTGACCACCCTATCAGTACCAGTTGGGTAACAGAATTGAATAAACTAATGGTTAAGGTTTATCCATTCGGTTCCTGTTATTTTTGTAAGCAAAATCAATGTTTTATAGTAATTAATTTTTAATAATAAATAAATAGGTACCATGAAATTAATGACCTCTTTGCTAAAGCAGCCTGTATAGTTTAATAAAATTATCTATATCGGTTACATTCTTTTTTTTTATTTATTTATTTTCGTAAGTAATTTTCCGAAAACATTATTCACAAAGTCTGCCTAACTAGGCCGAAGCCTGTACCAAGGTAGGCTCGACTAGGTCACGTGTACATTTTATATTGTGCGCACACTCATTAAAGTACTATTACTGAGAAAAATATACAGAAAAAAAAATGAAAATAAGTCAATCTAGTAACTCTAATAATACATAGTATAAATTTCAATAGTTATTTTAATGATATCTAATACCTAATTCATAATCATGTTGAAAAATTAAAAAAGCAATAATGAAATCAAAATATATCCAGTTAAAATATTATTAAAATAATAATAATAATCATAAAATACAATAAAATTATAATTGCAACGATAATCAATAAATAGAAAAAAATAACATAGGGTAATAATAACTTACAAAATAAAAATAAAATGAAAAGCCAGTAATAAGAAGTAGTAGTTAAATAGTCAAGTAGCTAGTCAATAAATAATACAGAATAAAAAGAGAATACGGTAATTCTACTCTGCTAATATTTAATTTTATGTGTAGGTATATATTTGTGGCATAGAGTTGAAATAAATCATTTTTATATTTTTTTGTATTGTAAACTCAACAAAGGGAGTATATATAAAACGGTTGTGCGGGCTTTCTACGCGAAACTGCAAGATTTATGATCTAGAATATGTAGGGAAATTCGCGGTGCGCTGTACATCGTAAATTGTGGCACCTACACAAGCAGTGTTGAAGCAAAACACCAAACAAAAAACAGAAATAATGGTATTATCACCAGACAACTTGGGCGAACCAATAACTTCATATGTTGTCGCTATATCTGTAGTAGGTATATACACATTTTAACTAGATATAATAAATGTAGACAACGAAGGTCTTAATATACCACTATTATTATTAGTACTATTTTATGACTCATATACGGAGTATTTTGGGAAGGTTTGTGATATAGCGAAAAATCGATTTTGAGATTTTAATGTATCTTGATACTTTGACGTCCTAGAAAACCAAACAATGTGGTTTGAAAAATCATGTTAATGTTTGCTATACACACTCTCACATGACAGACGCACACATCACAGATATACACATACGTCACTACGATCGACTATGTTAATATATATTTTTTTTGGTGTGTATGTTGGTCATTTCAAAATTAATGTTTTAGATATAAAATTAAGGTTACATAGCTAGTATAGAAAGTAAATGAAAAGTATTTTAAAAAAACGTCTAGAACGACTTCTTTAAAGATTTTATTTGTAGGTACTGACAGTGGGCCTTTATATTGTTCCAGGAAAACTTTAGTTTTCCAAAGATAATATCTATTCAGTGAAGAGTTACAGGGAAGACCAATAAATTGAAATTATTCGCTCTTGTCTTTTGAAAATTTTAGGTAATTCCATTTTAAATATGTTTTTTAAGTCAGAGTTTGATAGAGTGACAAAAAAAATTATTGCGACTGTAAACTAAATATATTTGAGTAATTAAAATAAATTACTTAAATGTATACCTCATTCAAATAGTTTATTTAAGAAATCAAATCAAAATGTATTGTTCTTTCCTTTATTGTTCTTCCATTTATCTATTTACTTGATCTTTATTTATTTACATGTGGAAATAGTAAACATTTTAGATGAAACTGCTAACGCTGAGTAAATGAGTGGTTTAAATGCGACCGACCCTAAACGTATGGATCTTAGTGGCCTAACTGAAACAGGGCCCCTCAGCTCTTGGCATTACCAGTAAATACAATAAATATTGCCTAATAATAAGTCAAAAAAAATATTTAAAAAAATCTTCATCAAGCTCTCAGAGGCACTGTAAAGCATATTGAACATGACGTTGAAAACAGTCCATTTATTATATGTGTGCTTTTCAGAGTAAAGTTAGTGATACTCAGATTTTTAAATCATCTCCCAGTAATTTAGATTTTGGAGTCTCCAGCAGAATCATTACTAATTTCAAGGTGTCTGTGTATGATTTCTACCGCTCCTGTCCCCAACCGAAAGGGGAGAATCTTTCATTTTTGAGATTGCCAATTCGAGATTCGGCATTGGAAGGAAGAAAGGTCGAACGAAACTTACAAAAGTTGTTACCAACTTTTGATCAAAGGGAAACAGAGAACGATAAAATGTTCCCGAATGTTATTTTTATATTTTACGCTTGAAGTATTCAATTTATATTATAACTAGCTAAAACTCGTCAAGATTGACTGCCAGTCTAATGACTTTGATTTTCAAAAATAAACGGAATTTATTTATTTATTAATATTTCACACACATTTAAAACACTAGGTTAATAAGATTAAAATCTACCTTGCTGGAGTGATGCCCGTACTAAGGTAGACTTTTATGTATTCTTTTTTTTTTTTTTTTTTAGTTGCTAAGTGTAACTTAATGTAGCATTGTTTTTTGTGGTAGCTCTATATTTACACATATATTACATATACTTAGTCTATTTTAGTAACATGATATACATAATAATATTAAATAATCATATATACACATACACATATATACATATACTCGTACACATATACATACACATATCATATACATAACATACTTCTTATTTATGTACAAATAATATATCTTTGGATTATTTAGATTACGTTGCGGTGCAATGCTCATTTGATCTACTATCAGGAATGTCACCAAAGTCTTGGACAAAACGGACACCAACAATCCAAAAGCGACGAGTACGTGATATGACGTTTGACAAAAAGTAAAGAAAAAGTTTAAAAAAGTCCATACTCTACCGCAAAGCCCATGGTCCTCAAAGGGTTTACACACATTAGTAGGAATTCAAAATCTGTCCATTAGTTGCCAACACTGTCCATTAGTTGCCAAAATTAATTCTATTGCTTATTCAGCTGTCATTAAGAGATTCGGAAGAAAATGTTATTATTAGTGTTTTTGCTTGAAAATTGATACGTATAAATAATTAATATTATTAAGCGATCAAGGCGATTTAGTCTAACCATATCAAGCCATTAGACATTCGACGATATGTATGAAAAAGGTCTCGATCGTTGTGAAAAAGGTACCAATGTGCTAACGACACTTTTGTCAAATAGTATTTCGTCGACTATACTTCACACCACTTTTTGTTATACGAGCGCTATCAACGGGTTATTTTGATCCTGACTTTTTTTTTCAGATGTTTTTAAGAGATAACGAAAGAACTTTTTACAGTAGTAGCTCATTCGTAATTCATTTTATATAGTTTGTTTATTTTTTATAAAATTTGTAGGTGCAAGGCGTATAAATTAATCATGTCTACATAAAGTAAAATATTTGAAATATTTGATCACAAAAATTGAGTGATAATAAAGTTAAAATAAAATTAAAACGTAAGAATCGAACCCGATTTGTAATGAAATACGGTTCGCTAAAAATACGATACTACATTCCCAGATAGATTACTAGGACGGATGAAAGGACGGGGAGTATAATTTGGTTTGTGTGCACGGGGGTTTTTGTGGCGATAAAATAAAATAAGGGTGGTGGACAAGGAACCCAAAAACAGATTGGTCAGGCACAAAATGACACATGTGTAGTAGAGGACGGTTAATAAAAATCGACTTTTTATATCTTCCCTCTCTACTTCATCTTGCTATGTTTTCGTAAATTAGGTTCAAGCCCATACATACCTTGTGATCCTCCGTTCACAACTACGTCTTTGTTGATCGTATAATAATGTAAGACTTGCAGTATCGCCTCTACGGCAAACGGTTGTGGTTAAAAATGCATTACGTGTATCTTGGAGAGTCCATAGTGCATGTTACATGTGAATATTGAAAGCGGTAGGAGGAAAATGCATTTCTAAATGTATGAGATCATATTGCGAAACAACTTAAAAGGAAGATTGTCAGTACACAGGCTGTAATACTGAAAATCGGGCTGTGCACTGACAAGTCTACCTTAGTACAGGCGAGGCCTATTAAGGATTGCTTAGTAACTTAAATATGTGTAACTCTATAGATTTAAAAACTAAATTTGAATTTTAATTTATTTTAACACACGACAGCGTGGAGAAATACGAAACCATTGCAGATAGAAAAAATGCTGAAAGGAGATTTGAGACGGTATTCGGCGAAATTATTCTTGAAAGTCCATATTTTCTAGAAAAAATGGCCTTCCTTAAAAATAAACCTTTTAATACCAATCAGTCAAATGTCATTTTAGAAACAAATTACTATACGGCAACATATGTCTAAACTTTATTGATCTTATTATTATTATTATTATTATTATTATCTTCTTCAAAAAACTGTAGTACAACTAACCAGAGAACGACATAATTGCCCGGTCAACATGGCTCCTGCGGTGATTCTCACATCTAAAACTTCAAGTAAATAACCAGGTAGGTACTATACCGTAATCCTGTGAATTATTATTCTAAAAATTCCGGTCAATGGCCCTAATTTTACAAAATTAGCGCTCGCTGATAGGTCGTCTAGAATGTAGCTATGTAATTGGTTCCATCCTATTCTTCTCTAGATTCTCTCTCATACCCTGAAGTCGGAATTTAGGATTCAATCGCATAAACAATCGGGTCATAATCAACGCCGCCTGCTGTCGTCAACCACGTTTTAGATTACATCAGTCAATTTCAAAGGGGATATATCAGCGCCCCGTTACAGCAATACATTATACAATATCGCAGTAAATTTTCAGCCAGCGTGTGCGAGTAATATATAATATTTTAATTTCTATAATAATTTAACATGACTTCGATGAAACTATTTGATACAGATTTCACCTTTTTAACCCCAGGGAAGATGTGTGCGTTTAAATGTTAGTTCTATATTCATTAGCATTAAAAAAGATAGCAATTAATCGATCAGTCATTATCTATCCATCATGCTCGAGGTCCGAAAGGAATGGCAGGTCTGCATTTATTTTGACCGCTTTCTTTGATTCCCATGCGGAGTTGCATCACGAGTACGATAAGGCACGACCTTTACGAATGAGTACTTGAGATTTGTCAAGTACTCTCGACACCACATGACGTTATAACGATATTAGATCATACTTTATCCCATGGAGCGAAAGCAGAGCCTTAGAGACAACACAGACTCCGTAAGACTCCAACGCCTTACCGCGAGGCACTGGGAAGTGAACACAGCAGGCCAATCTCGCGCCCTCGCTACCAGATTAGGACAGATTTCTCCGCCCTCTAGTCCGGTCACGAATTCGAGGTTACTTGCCTCGGTTCATGCTGAATTTATCGCGGCTCCGTGGCGCCCTTTGATCGTCTAGGCCACTCGGGCGGTCTCCAGATCCCCTTGGTTATTCACTGGATTCCGTGAGCGTTGCTGACACAGACTATTACGCAACCCGCTTAGTTTCGCCCAGTGTGTTCCCTCGAATCAGCACTTCTGATTATAACCGCCTCTTCCGACTGCAGGTTACATCCACAGGTAAAGGTCACGACGACCCTGCCAGGTTGTCTATTTTCGAAGAGGCTACCGGATGGGAGTTAAACCATAATGGGATTGGGCCGACTATAACGCAAAATTTATCAACACCACCCAAGCTGCAAGGAACCATTAGGAACCAACAAATGACTCCTACCACGAGGGCCTTCGCCGACTTCATGTTGCTGTGCGAAGTATGCGATGCAAATGACGAACCTGTATACGGCAACAAGTTGGCACTAGCGTCACAATTATGCACTTGCTTATTCCCTTACTTCATCAGGCTCTCTTTTCCCAGGACATAGCTTCATGTGACTTATGGCTATTCCCAAAATTTAAAACGACATTGAAAGAGATCCGATTCGAACCAAGAGAAAACATTAGGTTGGAACGAAACAACCTAGTTGAACACTATTTCAAAATATGTGTTCGAAAAGTGTTTCCAATAATAGTGGAACCGGTAGAACAAGTATGTGGAGGACGACTATTTCGCGAATCCATCTTTCATGGCGTTGAATCAAAACTATAATTAAACACCGTTACCATAAGTATAGTTACAAAGTAAACGCGAAGAAATCGTTACAATGATTTTTATTCAAACCAGAATATTTCAGTTTCACTTTCTCACTTCATTTCGCATTCGTTTTAAGAGCCCTATCACATATTTTTTCCAGAAAGGCAAGAAAAGTGGATTTTTGGCGTTCTAATTCCAAGAAATGAAGAGATTTCTACAAACTTTAATTACTGAATTACCTGGACCATTTCTTGATGTTGACCATAGCGGCCTTTAATTTTAGATATAACGAATATTATTTACTTATTCAGCGCATTTTCCGAAAGTCGTTATTCGTAAAACGCTCGGAAGGCAAACTTTGAGCTCCTTAATACAGTAATATCACTACAACGAAAACCGTATACTATTTTTTTTTATGTCCGTCATGTATTGTTGATGTACACTACGGCTTTATTTTTTCGTTTTTTGACCACATATCCAAGGTATACATTACTTACAATTACACAAAATTAAAAAAAAATCTTCCTGTATCATTCTAATTTTCTCAGAAATAAAATAAGATTCTTATATAATACTTATACTATATTAAAGTTCACTCTTTTAGCAATACGACATAATATAAATTATTGTCATTAGAAAGGAGAAAACACTGCAAAAAACAATTAGAAATTGTGTATATATTTGCTTGCGCAAGAGAAGAGCGCTCAGTGCCTCGGTTTTCTCCCAGGGTTGAATAGTTATTTATTTATTTATTTATTTATTTATCCTATCTTTTATAGTTACATCCAAAAAAAATGCGTTCATTTTTTCAACTCATTTTAAAAGAATACCTACGCTATTTTGTAATAGGCGTTTAATTAAAGGAAATGGACAATAAATTAGCTTTCGGCCAACCGAATTTTAAACGAAACCGAAGTCTATCATTTTTAGGTTTTAAGCCAAAATTGTCGTGGATTGTGTTTTTAAATGACAATTTTCTGCGGTGAAAATGAAACACATCCAAACATCACGATTTCGTGAAATTATGTAGTTTCGTGTAAAGCTAATTTTTCGTGCATTTTTTTATTATTAATCTATTAGAAACAAATGGAGAATGAATAAACGTGATGAACCACGTTAATCTTACGTCGCGTTATACTGGCAAACAATTCTATTTTTGAGTCCGCTGTATTTTGTTACGTCATGTCCATGCGCTTGCCGCGAACTAGTCATGCTGGGCACCACTTTTGTCATCATACTCTGTCAATATTCAGCCTCTCTTCCCCGCCGGCAGCTCGACTAATTATTTGACTCAGTGTGAGCGCGGTATTAGTTCAGCCGCCCTGGTGTGTGTGGTTGTCTGAAGCTTGCTCATTATCCAGCCGATGTGGTGGTTCTTCGCTCGCGACCGGAAGCGTCCCCGATGCAATGGTGATATTGCCTTCTCGTGTTTATCGTCTGATTATTTTTCATCGATCTGTTACTTTTTCTACCTATTGACCAGCTATTCATCCATCGTCGCCGTGCTTCTCAATAAAATTCCCTTTGAATAAATAAGAATTTGAGTTGCCTGATTTATTTTTGTTATATTTATATCGTTCGATTTATTACTCCGACGGATTGCCACATGACCATAATAGCCATATTTATAGCAAGGCTTTAGATCTTTTCCACGTTATAAGTATGGCTCCATAACCAAAGGCCAAAGACGCAGTGGAATACAAACAAATCGATATATGAAAGAAACAACGAGCACATTACCCAAACGATACCCACTCAGAATATATCTAGCCACAAATCTTACTTCGTCCGGGCAGTTACCCCCTTGGCCGAGACGTTTATGAGCCACCGCCGAGGAACAGATATAAAAACAAACTGACTCATCCGCAAAGTTAGCTCCGCTTCGGAGAGTAATGTATTCAGCAGCCGCCATGTCTGATAACAAGGCGACACAATCTGGAGTGACAAAGGAACGTTATTCCGTTACAATTTCGACGTTTAGAAGCATGCTTAATGAACGAGACTCACAAGGCAGCGGTCACGACATAATTAGTCCGGGACATGTTGCCATATACATAAATTTTGCTAATGTTAGAACGTGAAATATCGAGATACTTGATAATGTTATAACAGCGACATGAGAACAGATTTTTGGCTCTGACTAACTCAATTTCATTAAAGGAGGTTTAGTACATATTCTGATCCATTAATGGAGTTAATATCTATATTAATATTATAAAGAGGTAAAGTTTGTGACGTTGTAGGAAGTAATCTCTGGATCTACTGAACCGATGTTGAAAATTCTATTACCAATAGAAAGCCACGTTATTTTTGAGTGTCATAGGCTATATATTAATCCGAAAAATGAAAAGACTTTTTCGTGGTAGTCGGATTTGCAAAGTAAGTCGGAGAGTAAGCGGTCGAACGAAAACGTTTCTTACTAACGCTGCCTTAACGATGAGAGATATATGATTAAGTTCTAAAGAAAAGTTGTAGAGCTTGATAATGCCTATAAAAAAGTCAGCGACAGCATATGTCTACCTTTTATATTTAAGTCACAAAAAGTAGTATTTTATATGAAAAAAAATATTTATATCATTAGGTCATGTTTATTGGTCATATTATCAACAATTATGAATTCTTATCAAAATAAGTAAATGTATCGTCTCAAGTGTTTAAAACAAAAGACTTTTCCCTTTTGCTGCATATAATTTCCCTTTTACTGCATAAATAGTTAAAGAGATAATACGCTCACAAATAAGACACAAGAAGACACTCACAAATAACGGTATTATAGTCAAATTGGCATGGAAATACATATATACATATGCAGTAAAAATATAACCCTTCTTTTGGCAATCAGGAAATAAATCATAGCACTCAGTACTAACCGAACCACACTCATAATTTCATCACAAATAAAAAGTTTTACCGCCCAACGAAGTGGGCACGGGTCAGCTAGTATTATAATATTCCTGATATACGACTGTATCTAATGATTCAGTTACAGTCTGGTAAGGTCTCTTTTTTCCCCTGCCACTGAGTAGGCAGGTGGGTCAGTTTCCCCCGGGTGATGTTGGTCGGGCTCAGCTAAGCGGTTTTCGCATCATGCGGCATCAGCTCCTATCTCGGTTATTCTGCGCACTCCGCAGAATAACCGAGATAGTATAGGAAAGATTTACGGTTTCTTAAAAAGCGGGGGTGGTTGTTGAATGAAATTCAGCCGCTCTTGTAAAGACCTGTTGGCAACCCAATCCCTCGTAAACAGTAAATTCGCGAGGTTGGCGCGCTGGGTGCACTTTAGTATCTACAGAAGGCGTTGGCTTCTTGCGGGTATGATGGCGTAGCTAGATGGTGGACTGCCCTCGTCCACGAGTTTCTACGTTTTATCCCAGGTTGAAAGAAAAATCAACATCGTTATAACCTTCTGAGGTGACGGTTTCGCACGCTATAGTCAATAACACTCTTCTGTATCTACTAATTCCTAACAAGTAGTATATGTAAATCGTGTGTCATATCTCAGCGAAATATAAATTGTGCACACAAACCAATTTCAAAATGTACATTAAGAATAATTAAAATAATAATGCAAGTATAATTATCTGGATAAAAATTAAAATAAATAGAAATTATCATAAAAAAGGTTGATAAATAAAGGCTTTGCCCAGCGAGACGTTGAAATTCGGTGGAAGCTCTCTTTAGTTTATTTCTAGGGTTTTAACATCTATACTGTCACGTACGAGTACTCATGACCTAAACTTATTATATAATATAAGGGATACTCAAATAACATATTATCAAAGGACTTCAGTCAATTCACAGGATCGTCTGAGGCAGGAAGAAGAGTAACACAGCTGCTACGAAAGGATCGTTTGCGGAGGTCTTGCACGATATGCATCATATACTGAACAGGAGCGCCATGGTCGCATGACTGGGAGTCTATCATGGTTTCAGCGCATCTGTCATGGTTCATAAGTATTGGTTGAGCGTTACCCTTTCGCGACGGCCTAAACCAAAAAACTCACACGTATGGTTTTGTGCCACCCGTTCATATGACCTTTGCTATATTTACGTCTGCAACTTACAGTCCCTCACGGGTGTCCTCTTTTTAAAAAAGACTATTGGAAATTTCGATGTTTTCCATTATATATACTCTTATTTCACGGCGGTTATTTAATACGTTTATGAATTGACTACTTGTATAGATTTTTAAGATTTTATATACTCTATAATTATTTAGTTTTTTTCCCGTTGTAAGTCAATATAAAAATTTGGTTTGAAGTTCCTGTATGTATCTGACTAAAAAAGAAATAAATGGTTTCAGGCTGAATCGGTAGGGATAATAGAGGCAGTTGTGCAACTGGGTAGAGAAACGAAACAAGTTGATAAGAATTATAAGAATAATTCTTATGTCATACGAGCGAGTAGATATTTTAATGTATTGGCACGAGAAGTTGATATTGACCTATTCAACACCTCTTCTCGAAAAGTGAAACTTATACTAAACAATATGTTCTTTTCTTCTTAGCAATATTAGCATCTATCTAGTTATATTTCTTTATTTATTCACTTCTTGTATCTTTTTATTATATGTGAAAACTTTTAATTGGCCTTAAGCACTTATTTCTCAATGTGTACCTATATATGTTAAACTAGCTGTAAGTTTTCTTAAGAAATGAAAATAAAATAAAATAAAATAACACTCTCTGGTTGGTGGACGTGGACATGGCCCCATCCACCATGTAGGGACAAATAAAATGTGAAATGCCTTAAAAACCGAGCGGGCGAATAGGAACTTCCGGTATTGCATAGGGTTAATGCTTTATGTATCCATAAATTTATCTTTTAGTTATTTTTAAAAAATAATTCCAAGGAACTACAAAGGGGTTACGGTATTCGACCACGAAATCTACGAAACTGTAGATTTCGAATAGGAACGAAACTGTTGGCCTGAAAAAAAATAGCCTTTTCAGCAGGGAGGATGTCGGGTGCTTTTTGCCGCCCGCATAATCCGTATTATCGTTAAGAGGAAGGTCTGGTATGAGGGATTTCAGGAGAGAGGTGTTACGAGGTTGAATGTTGCGAAATGCTGGAAGCTATTAAGCAGGGGTGCTTTTCAAATTTTACCTGATTATTCACATCGCCCAGTTAAGCTGAGAGTCTACTTTATGGGTGTGGATGCTAGTCAGCCACACAGGTGCTTAACATTCAGCTGTCAAGTAGACCAGTGCAATAATCACCTTTCCAGTGTATTGCCATCGGCTCCTCAATATGGTCCAGCAAGATTTTGGATTAAGTTGTTCCTCGTCGAAATTTTCGCTGCAAAAATTTTTTAATGTAATTATTTTTAATTTATGAAAATACCCTTTAGTTTAATAATTTATGATGTATCTTGGTAAACTATGTGTTGTTGCCCAGTTTAATACGGCATTTTGGTGGATTATGAAGAAGCGGCCAATTCTGTAAATCTCAATTGAAAGGCTCCAATTCTTTCGTTAAAACTTTCTCATTTATTCAAAACTGTCAGTAAGCAGTGGTGACTTGCTGACATGCTGAGAATTCTAGTGTAGATGTAAAGCGAAATCGATGGTAGATTAATAAAATATTTGGGGTTTAATATATGTAGGTAGGCAAAATTGTAGGTCAATGGCGCGTACGGTCACACGAATTATGGGAAAGTCATATTTAATTTAAGAGGGGGAGAATGACACATATATACTTATTGTAAAATGTAGTGGGTGACCCATTGTATAATGGACCTGTAAGAAGTTAGCAACGATGCAAAGAATATTAAATAACTATGTATAATTCTCAGTATAAAATGCAATTTTGTGTCCACACAGTAATGACTAATATGATTTAAAAAATCATTCATTTCGCGACTTTCACGCGTCTTTCATATTTAGTAGAATCTTATGGACGTATTTTAGTCCCACTATCTGGATTAGTTCACACAGTTTACGAGTATATATAGAGCTCAATGTAATTGTATAGTCTCTACTGGAAAGTCATCCCTTTAAAGTAACTTATAATTAAATGGTTTAAATATTAATGTGGTGTGTTATCTACTCTATATTCACGTCGAAGTGCAAGGACAAAGTAATAGAACTCTGAGGTAGCATTTTCAATTCTGTCGATCGAATGCAATAACAATACAAACACTTACAGACATGTTACACGCACACATACATATAACACGTCATAGTAGGGCTGGTTGTGAGAGATTGTCATATGACAATAAAGCCGCCGATTGTGACATTTTCACAATAAATAGTATAAACAAACAAATCTACGTTCACGTTCAGAGTTAATAGACCATAGCAAAAGTTCCGGCGTCCCTGTATTTATTTTGGTAGAAGCAGGGATGGGAAGGGCGTAGGGTACAGAAGGAAGACAGCGACAGATCAGAGAGCTACGCAGACGCAACCCCCGGCGCTGAGACACGAATTACACAGACGAATTAGCAGACAGCGGGATCTCATATAACTTTAAAGTCATGAAATAGGAGTAATTATGCCGTTATGGAAACCGGTAACTAAGTTTCTTTTATTTGCACGAAGACGAAAGCGGCGGGACGTCCACAAACGGCAAGCCATGCTGAACGGATCGCAGTAAATGTGCCTTGTTAAGGGAGTGTATACAGTCCCTCTAAATTGAGGCTCAATACCGACGGCAAAGGATGCCGCGGTCCGCGATAGATTCGGTTTACACAGTTTCACCGCTTCGTAAGGGAGAGACCGCGCAAGCGAGAGACTCGAGTAATCTGGTCTAATAGACAAGCGAGTAATCTGGTCGCAATTGGAAGTAAGTGTAAGCCCGCTGGGTAACTTACCTGGTTATCTCGCGGATAAGGCATTGGCCTCTTACGGGCATGTGGCTGAGCTTTACGGTGGACTGTTTTGTCTTCTGCGCTCACTTCACGGGAAATTGAACGACCAATCGTTAAAACTTCCTGAGGTGACGGGTTCGCCCTTTGTAGTTGACAACTCTATTTGAGGCTCAATACCCACAGTACGTAAATTTTTTAAAAAAATATTTGTCTTAGCTAAGATGTGTGTCTAAATTCTTGGCTGTATATTCTGCACAAATAGTAATTTTTATCAATACTTCCGATGGCGGTAGCCTGATGCTATTTAATTTTATGGTCTTAACATCTGAACACTTTTATTCTAACATAGACGTTGAATTGTTAAATTGAAGCATCTCAGAATTTGACAACTAAATTGAAATAAGCAACGTCTGTATAGTTAGGTTATATATATATATGTATATATATATATATATATATATATATATATATATATATATATATATATATATATATATATATATATATATATATATATATATATATATATATATATATATATATATATATATATATTTATATATATATATATATATATATATATATATATATATATATATATATATATATATATATATATATATATATATATATATATATATATATATATATATATATATATATATATATATATATATATATATATATATATATATATATATATATATATATATATATATATATATATATATATATATATATATATATATATATATATATATATATATATATATATATATATATATATATATATATATATATATATATATATATATATATATATATATATATATATATATATATATATATATATATTTATTCTAGAGTGAAAAAAAATATTTCTTTTGAATGGTTTCCTGATTTAGCAAAATTAGAAGGTGAGAATCGATCTCATATCTTCATTTAATACTTTTGGAAACTTTTTTTAAGGCGTAATGTTAACTTTTGATCTATGATATTATGAAACAGCTTATTAACACGTTGAACGCCAAACTAAAAACCATGTTTAGCACAGTGGGCCGCGGCGGACACCTTGTGAATGCCAGTATATCGGGTCCAGGAGGCCGCGTCGGACACCATGTGTCCGCATTCCCTCGATAACTTCGGAAGCCTGTAGGCGGCCAACGGACAGCATTTCGACTGTTTTACTAAGGCAAGTAATCCGCGCTGCCCAACAGTACAACCTGACCACTTGGCACAAAAAAGGAAAGACAGTTAAACATTCTCACAGGCCGAGATGAGCACTGGTGTCTGCCTTTTTTTTTTGTGATTGGGATACCTTGCAAGTTACAAACAAAGTGTTAAACCTGGTGTGTAATAAAAATACTCGTGTTTTGATTTATTTGCTATTGGTAGTAACGTCATCGTCCGGTTTATGGTGTCTGCCATTTGACATCTCGGAAAATAATTAGTAAATCGCTGTTTCCATAAGTCACCCATTATTTTTGAGTTATTTACTGAAATTTTTGCGGAAAAGCACCTCAACGATTTTTGGACGATTCTAGATTTATTGGTGCGGTCCCGGGGGAAAGTATGCTGTCGGTCACATGGTGTCCGTCATGGCGTTCAACGTGTTAATTAATTTTGAAATATATAACATTGTGGAATTATGTATGTATTACGGTATTTTCAATAGCTAGCATGGATACTAACTTTCACTCGCAATACGGAGGCTTATAAAAAATACCCGACTCTTCTCCTTTTATAACGGTGAAAGTTGGCTGGCAGAAGTCGAAAGCATCGTTAAATTTCAATCGACCAGAATCGGAAATATAGAGGCAGCTGCTCTGCGAATTGAGAAATAATAAATGAAAACGAAAAGTTGGAGATACGATTCGAAGACTATGCTGTATTTCCCCAGTCGATAAAAATAGTAAGGCAGTTTAGTATAGGTACCTACGTACTTTTATACGAAGTGTTTATGATAGCTCGATAGAATGGGCCCGATTGCGTTTCTTCCTGAACTTAAATAGAAACTCAGTTCAACCTAAAGAGACAGAGCAATACGTTAGAACGGAATATGAAATGAACTGTCGTCTATTTTCCCGCACCAAAACTACCTGTCGAACTTACCTATAGATAAATTTGAACACATTTCTTGCGGTGTTATATTTAGCTGATTTATCTTCGGTGGGTAGTTTTAACGCGGAAAAGTGACAACGGTTAATTTCACATTCCGCTCTGACACACTGCTCTGTCTCATTCACGTGAACTAATTTCCGATTTCAGTTCAAGAGAAACGCAATCGAGCCCGATGTGTATATAAAACTAACAAAGAAAATTGTTTTTTTTTTTAAATTTTGACGATTAATCATAAAAACGTGTTATTGAACATCAGGACATTTTTGGTAAAGGGATTATTCTACATAAAAAACTTAGTTAAACATCATCCACCACTTTTTCTGACTTAGGGCTTTTTAGCCAAGGGAACAATTGTGAATATCCAAAAGTTAAACATATAAAATGCATTTTCTCAGTAGCCAAGGCTCTTAATTTAAAAAAGTTGTGCAGAACTAATGTAATTTCCCGTGTAAAAAAATCTCCAAATATTTATTCAACAATGTTTTTTAAAAAGATTTTTTTTTAATCTTCTTTATTTCACATATAATTTAGGTTAGTTACCCCTTGAAATGAATGTCGAGCAGTCGCGATCTCTGTATCATTCTAAAATACATGATAGACATATTGAAATACATACATAATAAAATGCATGATAGACACATAAAAATATCGGCTTAGAAGTGAAAGGAAATATAACTGTAGCTCGAATGTGGGAGCTAATGGGTCCAGTGCAGTTGAGACATTATGACCCATGTGTTAGGGTCGGCCAAACTCCCAGGTCAACATTCATCCGGCAGCCTCCAAGCAGAAGTGCGAGCCCGGATGCTGTGCCAGTTTCCTTGGGAATCGTAGTTCGGGCGTTCCTTGACGGTTTGCGCACCGTGCCGCGTCAGCCAATCGCCTGTGCACTCCGACAGATAGCCGGGCGAGACTGGAAACGGCGTTGTTTCCTACAGAGCGGGGGCAGTTGTTTACCTTGTGGCGGCCGCTCTTGAAACGACCATTCGCCTACCCGATACCGGGTGAATAGCCGGAAAAAGGACACCGTGGTCCGCGATAGATTAGGTAGACGCAGAATCACCGCTACACAAGGGAGAGGACCGCGCAAGCGAACTCGGACCTGTAACCGGTCGGGAGGCCGGAGAAATCTGGCTGTAACTGGAAGTTACCGAACGTTATTTGAAAACCTGGTTTCTTGCGGTAAGGCGTTGGTTTCTTACGGGCGAGTGGCGTAACTAGACATTGGATTGTTTTCGTCCCAAGTTTTCTTCGCTCACTTCGCGGGCGACAGAACGATCAAATATGGTTAAAACTTCCCGAGGTGACGGGTAAACCCGTTGTAGTTGACAGCTCTAGTTGTAGGTAGCTCGAATTTCGAAAATAATATTTCT
The DNA here is from genome assembly GCA_944548615.1 of Micropterix aruncella. Classification (NCBI taxonomy): domain Eukaryota; kingdom Metazoa; phylum Arthropoda; class Insecta; order Lepidoptera; family Micropterigidae; genus Micropterix; species Micropterix aruncella. The sequence continues at coordinate 21,766,264 of OX155958.1, forward strand.
TTTCAATATCCTTATTATGATATGTAATTATATACGAATTTAATTAATAATGATAAATATTATAACTAAACGGGTCCAGCCAACTATAAAATTATTGTTATACTTCTGGGTTGGGTATGAGTGGGGGACTCCGAAAAATTGACCGGCTATGGTATGTTACGAGAGCTGTCTTGCTGAATATATGTCTTGGTAATGTAAACACTTTACCACCTATTCACTCTTTCTTCGAAGCCATATAATTTGATATTCCGTAATGGTAGCCTAATGATTTGTTTTCGAGGAAGAAGTCGATTATTTATCTAGAGAGACCAAGATTTAAAACAATAAAATGAGATTTGGCTGACAGGCCACGAGCGCCATCTTAAAACGCGCCATCTTAAAAAGTGACGCCATTTGCAAAAACATGGTATTTATTTAATTTGTACTCGTGGTCTTCGGGGATATTTGAATCCCATTGAAATGTTAATAATAAATGTACAATAAGGGCCTACCAAGACAGGAAGTAAAAAAATACACCTTAAAGGATAGCTATGCATCCGGTGGTGGTGGTGGAGGTACATACGGTGGCGGTGGTGAACGGTTTCGTGCAGCTTGGGCCACAAGATCCATTTTGTTCTCGGATCGGCACAACTCACGATTCAGCTCCTATTCAGAATTCTCTCGAGTGGAAGGCTACCCCGGGTAAGACTCCCGTGTCTCAGGCCTCAGAGCTGGTGGACCGGTTTCTCCCTGCGGGATTGCATCCCGGTGCTACTGAACGGTTTGCGCACTGGTCGGCGAAGTCAATCGGTTGTGCATTCTGACTAATAGCTGAAGCGGTCTGGAGACTATGGAAATACACTGTTTCCTACGCAGCGGGGGTGGATGTTTCAATTGATGTCATGCCACAATTGAAATTATCTTGGGCCACTCGATCCTGTGTGGCACTACGGGCAATGAACGCCCAGGTCTGCGATAAATTCCAACTGAATTACCGCTGTAATACAACATCTTGCGGTGTCGACTACAACGGGCGAGCCCGTCACCACAGGACGTTTTAACGATTAGTCGTTCTGTCGCCCTGCAGTGAACATAGAAGACTTTGGACAGTACAATCCTACGTCCAGCTACGTCACAACCCGTGAGAGTCCAACGCCTTACCGCGAGTGAGCCAGGAATAAACCCGGCGGGCTCGAGATACTCGCGCCCTCACTTCCAATTGTGACCAGATTTCTCGGGTCTCTCGATTGGTTCCGAGTTCGAGGTCGCTTGCGCGGTCCTCTCCCTTACGAAGCGGTGAAACGGAGTGCACCGAATCTGTCGCGGACCAAGGCGTCCTTTGCCCGATTCTGAACCGGGATCGGATGGCCAATGGTCATTTCAAGAGCAGTCGCCGTAAGGTAGACAACTACCCCCGCTCTATAGGAAACAATACAGTTCCCAGACTCCCCCGATTGTTAGTCGGAGAGCACAATCGATTGGCTTGCGCCGCTCGGTGCACAGACCGTCCAGGAGCGCCAGAGGATTGGATGGGTGTTGACCCGTGAGTGTGACCGACCCTGAACACACGGGTCATTGTGGCCACCTCATCATGGGCCCATTAGCTCCCGCTGTAATACAACAGGTAGAGGTTGCGTAAGCGACTTCGGACCCGTGACCAGTCGGCAGGATAGAGACATCCTGCCAAAACTGGTATTTAGGGGGTGAGGCTGCCCGCTGGTTACCTTCCTTGGTGTCTCGCCATAAGGCGTTGGACTCTAACGGGTTGCTGGTGAACTAGACAGTAGATTGTCTTGTCCCCAAGTCTTCTACGCTCATCCCACGACTAAAAGAACGATCTATATCGTTATACCAGCCTGGGGTGACGGGTTCGCCCGTTGTAATCGACACCGCCATCCTGTGCATCCGACATATTCCGCAAAATAATACTGATCAGTGATCAAATTACCCTCTAGAATCCAGTCTAAAGCTTTCTCGATTTTTAAGATAGGTATTGGGGTGAAAAGTATTTTGCCTTTTCGTCCATCTCAAAAAGTTGCATTAGAGATTTGGAGGGTACCTTCAAACCATTATTGGCACGAGCCACTAAGTGGCTAAATATCCCGCGAATAACAGGGACGTTTTCATGGCGGTAGGTCTTCAAGTTGTTTTCAAGGCTTCAAAGTTGTCTATCTGTGCAAGGAATATTGCTACAGAGTGGATATGAACTTTAGGGTTTGGAGGTGTATCCTGAATATTATTTAAATACAATTTCAGCATCTCTGGTATTCAGTTATACAACATTATTTTCTAGTTCATTAGGAGGAGGAATACAAAAACTGTTATTCAGTCATTCTGATATTAAACGCCAAAAGCATAAGCCATACTATGCTGTTGCTGCCATAATCTTCTGTCAAGAGTGACTCATTCAGACCCACGTCGCTCATGTTTGTACTTCCGTAACCCAGATAAGCGCCAAATTTTGCCATGTGCCATTCCTAAAACATTTGTACTAGCCATTCCAAAAAAAGAGCTAATTATATTTGATTTGAAAGTTTTTTAAATGCTAATTATTGATGTTTTAACAGACCTTAACCTGTATATTTTTACTTAAGTATCAATGGATATCCTTGAAACTCTTTATTATATTTTAAAAATTAAATATATTCTCCCGGAGCGCACAGTAATGTTATTTTATAATTCGAAGGCATTCTAAAATCCATACCAAATATATCGTTATTACCATAGATACATAGACGACCGATAGAATAATTTCGCGCGTCATTTCGTAGACATTTCTGGTAAAATTCCATTGTCAATCATCATATTTTTTTTTTTCGAGAAATCATCAAAAATTTTATTGGTTTTTATGAGCTAATATCGAAATATTTTTGTATTTAAATAAGCAATACGAAGTATTATCCCTTAATAGAGAATCTAATAAAGATCACGATAGTATTTACAATTTCTAAATAGGCTTCAGTATTCTTCTGTAAGATAAGTACAAGTTAGAAATGCCAATTTTTTTTCACTTTTTCGATTTTCTCATATTTTGTCATAATCATTTAATTGTTTTACAAAATGAGATTTCAATATTCTATATACAAAATTGCAATGCGATCATCGCACAGTTTTTTTTTAGATTGTTATAGTAGTTCCATAGTTATAGTACTTTTTGTCGAGCGCGGCGATATTGCAAGAAATTAAATTATGCCGCTACTCGAAGGGCTGATCAGTCAACATTTTTTAAATGCAAATTTAATTGTAAGGTCACAGTTCTTGGTTAGATACAAAGTTATTAAAACTGGTATGTAATATTACATTAAACTTCTCTGCTTGTCCTTAATTTATCTCAGCTCAACAAAAGGGGAGAAAGATAATCAGTTCCGCTCATCAGAAAGATAATCATTCGAATGCTCAAATTCATAAAATTTACATTTTTTTACATAAATAATTTCAAATATTTCAATGCAGCTGCTGTTTTATTTCTTATTTTTAATTATTTTCCTATCGGTGTCACTGTCTATCGGAAGGGTGAAAAATCTACATATTTCAATATTAAAATTTTTAGAGGGATTGCCGCTGTTAAGAGGGATTGCCGAAGGTCACTACGATATAATCAACAATAAGACACCGACGATACTTTCTTCGCATTAGAACAATGACATACGTATTTTTTTTAAAAGTTTCATTGTAGAGTTCATTTCACGGGAGTAGACTGCTAAACTAACACACACATACATGGGATTTCTCTCGTAATATATTTCCTAGCTATGCAGCTTCAGTGATACATTTTTTTTAAAATTTCGTATATCATTGTTCTAATGCCAAGAAAGTATCATCAGTATCGTAGCGTCGATTGTATCGTAGTGACCTTGAAGATTAATTAATTTGAAAATATCAACAGTGGCAATACCACTTAAAATTTTGATATTGAAATGTAGATGTTTCACCCTTCCGAGGTGTCGGGCATAGGAAACGCCCGACGGCAAAATTTTGATTATCTGACTCTTCCGGAAGGAAGCTAATGGGCCTTGTTGCAGTTAGGCTACTAGGAATCTATCCTGCGGGCCAGTTTCCCTTAGGAGTCAACCTTCGGGCGCTCCTGGGCGGTTTGCGCACCGTGCGGCCATTGATTTTATATAAAATCAATAGTGCGGCTTTAGCTAATGGATTGTGCATTTCGACTGATAGTCGCGGGAGTCTGGAAACACTATTGTTTAATATTGGGCGAGGGTAGTTACATTACGGCATTAACATTACGGCAACTGCTCATGAAACGATAAATCGGCTACCCGATAGCGGGTGAACGGCCGAGTATAGGTCAGAGATATATTTCGTAGACACCGAATCACCTCTACGTAAGGGGAGGACCGCGCAAGCGATTTCGAACCTGTAACCAGTCGGGAGACCGGAGTAATCTGGTTGCAACGTAGTAATTGTGCGAGTGTCGGCACGCTAGGTGATTAACCGTAAGGCGGTGGCTTCTTACGGGCGAGTGGCGTAACTAGACAGTGGACTATTTCTAGTCTCAAGTCTTCTACGCTCATCTCAAGGGAGACAGAACGATCTAATATCGTTATAACTTCCTGAGGTGACGGGTTAGCCCGTTGTAGTTGACAGCTTATTTGACTTCCTGAATTCGATCCTTATATGCGACCATGACATTCGTGAATGTGGTAGTATAGGATGCCATTTCTGATATTAATATTTTAAACAAATGTAATTTTCATTGTACTTCTTTTTTTTTTTTACCATCTGTTAACAGAACGCAATAATATGAGCATTCATGAGAAACGTAACATTATTGTGCCCGTATTTAATTAGAGAAACCGCCAGGGTATTACAATTAACATTGTTGTTCCCTCTCGTCGGTGTTCGTCTCGACCTGTGATATCGCTTTGCTACATCATTAAGACAATTACATTGCATATTTTATTTTAGCCACTTTTCAGCTTCAATTTCCAACTTCAATTTCTTACTTAAATTTACATAATGTAAGTTTTTTTCTAAACATAGAGTTTAGCGTTCATAAGGGGTTTAGTAAATAAGGGGAATTTTTAAAGTCTCTCCGATAATTGATAAAGTTAAAGAAAGACGCTTACGGTGGTACGGTCTCGTCTAGCGACCAGATGATCATATGGTGAAGCTTGCCCTAGACCTGCCAACGGTCCGATAAGGCATCCGTGTACTGAATTTTAAGTGTCTAAGTACAATATATCGAAATTGAAGTATGACTAGCGCGCCCCTTGTTGGACCGATTTCAACCACAATCTTTTCAACTCTTGTCATGACCAAATTAAGCCTGCATGCCAAATTTCAGCTCAATCGGACGAATCGTTAAGGAATACAGGCGAGGTCGTTAAGGAATACAGAAGACAGACACACAGAAGTGCGTCCACAATACATTCCTTGCCAGGAAACTAAAAACATGCTCTTTAACCACATGGTTGACGACACGACGGTTAAAAAAGACCCGAGAGAAGCTCAACTCGACGCCGTCACAGCACAAGATCGTGCTCATTGGAGGGGAAGGACAAGAAAGGCCGACCCCAAGTAAATGGGACTGGTTTTAGGAAGAAGAAGGAGATGAATAGATTTTAGCGTTTATGATGATCGCTCATGGTCTCGGGGGATCGCAAATACCCTGATGGTCTCCAGGATGAGGCGTTGCGAATTTGTGGAGTTATACCGCGTGGTTTCGAGGGTTAACAATAAGCTGGACGCGGCTGTTATGTAATTAAGTATAACATTATTGTTATTTTATAAAACTCTTTTAAATAAACAGCTTTCTCTGAGACATTACGGTCGGGAGTTTTATCTTATCTTAAAATCAGAAGCTTTCCTTAAATTCTGCGGGGCGCTTAATGCTTAAGACATTAGCCTACGTGACTGGAAAGGAAATAGGAATTTACATTTCTGCCTCCCTTCCGACTGTCTCGATATTTTTGCTTACTTGCGTATCTGACACGGAGATTTTTAAAACATTCATTTATTATTTGTTTCGGTGTTTAAAATCTAATTTTACTAAATGAAACTCAACAGCATTATGTACAAAATCAGAAAAAAACTACACAATAACAAATGGACGGAAATGAAGGATGAAGGAGGTTTAACCGGTTAAATACGTGATATATGTAAAAATTTATTTCTCCCCTTATGACGCGTTCGGCCAGTATCGGCTACAACGGGTGAACCCTTCACCCCAGGTTGGTATAACGATATGTGATTGTTCTTTCAGCCGTGGGATGAGCGTAGCAGACTTAGAGGCAACTATAGTTGCCAACTACAGCGGGCGAGCCCGTCCTCTTAGGAAAGTTTTAACGATTAGTCGTTCTGTCTCCCTGAAGTGAGCGCAGAAGACTTGGACAAAAAGAGTCCACCATCAAGCTCCGTCACAAGCGAGAATTGCATTTATTTCAAACGCTGTTATACTTTTCTGTGCTAAAAATCCTTCGTCGATGGCAATAATAATTATTTCGCGAATAAATCAACGAAGATCTCAGCAAAATCAGTTATAATATCCATTTTCATTTCCCAGATAATCTTTCATTAGTAATGGTAAAATAATATTTTTACTATATTAAAACTTTCTATCGATAAACTATCATTACCATTAATTTTAATTTTAAAAAAATCGGTCTCAAAAATATAACACTATATTTCATATTCATATACTTTTTGAACATCAGTTTACTTGGTTTCTGCACATTTTGCTTATTTGGATATAATCGTTTTTGTTTCTTAATTTCTCGAGTTTGAAAGGCTTTTATTAGCCTTTAGGTAAAAGCAAGTTTCCTCGGCTGTTTGGCAATTAAAAGTTTGTTGGTCATTAGTCAAAAGGCGTCATAAATAATTGGGATGGAGGAGGCTGAAAAGACTTACATTGATAAAATAAAAATTATAAGGCGACCGAAGTAATTAAAGTAGATACACTATAACTAGATATAACTTTCCATGTAACATTCCATATAGCATATACATATAACATTCCATTTAATTCTTTCTCTCTATCCTTCCAACATTTATTTTAAAATTCGAAAAAATAATGAAAAATATACAGCACTGGAAAGTAGTGTTGTATGACTGGACGCCAGAGATGCTGAAATTTTATTTAAATGCCTTTCAGCATACACTCCCAGACCCCAGTAACCTCGCTCGTTGGAGCTATCCCGAGGATAGTTCATGTCCCTTTTGTAGGAACTTGCACAGCTAGATATATTCGATCTGGCTGCAAGGTGGCCTTGGATCAAGAACGGTACACTTATCGCCACGACAAAGTCCTTGCTGTTATTCGCGAGGTACTTAGCCTCTCAGTGGCTCGTGCCAACAAGGGTTCCACAGTATCCTCCAAACCCCCAAATACAGTTTGTACGGGTTGGCTCTAAAGGCAAAAAACATCTCACTGCAAAATCTTACTCAATAATCGAAAAAGCTTCAGATTGGATTATGGAGGTCGATTCGGTCTCTAAGCAGTATAAATTCCCTGAAAGTCTCGGATGCACAGCCCTGCGTCCAGATATAACTCTTTACTCTCTATCTCGGAAGATGGTCCTTATCGTAGAATTAATTGTTCCATCGGAATCAAATATCCCAAAAGACCACGAGTACAAAATAAATAAATACCATGATCTCGCAAATGCCGTCACACGGAACGGCTTCACTGTTCACCTTCACGCGGTGGAAGTAGGCGCTCGGGACCTGCCAGCTAAACCTTTGTTTCACCTTTTTAAAGACCTTGGTCTCTCCAGGAAAATAATCAACTCCTTTCTAGAAAAATTATCTAAAACCGCGATTTCTGCATCTCAAATTCTATGGCTTTGAAGGTGGTAAGGTGAACGCACACATGTGGCAAGACAGCTGTCCTAAACCTACCACAGCCGGTCGTTTATCTGGAATCCACCGTTCACCTCCCAGAAGTGTAATAATTATATATAATGGGCCCGATTTTTGGTCGGTGAATTGCATGGCAGCTCCGTTTGTATTTTTTATTTTTTTTTATTTCGAAAATTATCGTTTCGAATAACTTTTTGTTGTCGGTACATTTTAAGGATAATTTAGATAAAAGGCAAGATTTTATTGGGCCGTTCGTAACTATACCTGGCTGATACAAATCCGTAAATCGTTGTTTATTTTGCAAGTGTCAATCGCTATATATTTTGCAAGTCTTAGAAACTCAAAAATTATTTAAAATTCGTTAACTCATTTCAATTGATGAACAAATAATTTATATATTCTGTAATACACGTCAATTTTACAACACTGTACAAACACAACGTACACAAAAATTTTAGAGGTTTAAAAAAATATTTAAAAACTCCACAATAAATTTAAAAAATGCATTTGGATAAGCTATAGAAATCCTTTACAAAATGAAACGCATTTGGAATTAAAAAGGTTTTCAATCTTCCCTTAAAAGTAGCCGCATTTCTTATATGGTCGCTCAAGCTATTATAAATCTTTGGCCAGGTGAAGTTAGGCACTCCGCTAGCGAGTGATGAACGAGACCCAGTTACCCGTGAGATCGCGTCGCCTAACCTTAGTGACTGAATAAATAAATGAATGAAAATCTCTTTATGGTACAATAAAAATAAGGTACAATAGCGGACTTATTGCTACATCTTCCAATCAACCAACCTAGTCATGATTGATACCATTAATATTATAATCCGCCAGAGTCTTTCTCACATACAGTGCCATTTCCGTAATGTAAAGCACAGCATAGTATTTAAATATGGATGTATGCGCTAAAGATTTTATAGATGGCGTCAGCGTCGAATGGTCCACAAATGTCCTACGTAGTCTATGGCTGTGTGAATGGTAAGGCTAGCCTAGGCCAGAGACCGTATATGAAGATACTGACTCCTAACAGCCTTTCTGCTACCAATTGCCACTAATTCAGCGGGTTAAATGGCAGTAAAATTCCCCATTTCATCAAACAATAAATTTGCCATAAAATCATAGTTCACCTTTTTTCCTCTGGTCTTCATCAAATGTTGCATTTAATAAATACCCGACGGGTGACTTTGATGTGGCTACTAATAATTTTATTTGTTTATTTAAATAAAAAGTACAATAACGTCTCTTAAGACGCCGGGATACATTTATTATTAACATGTACAAAACCATTACTACATTACTACAAAACCATTAACCAGTACAGAGACTTTACTACAGTAAATGCTAGCTTTATTCTCTAGGTACAAACTTGGCAGTACACTCTAACTTTGTCCAACCGTTATTTAAATTAGCATTTTATTACGCTACAACTGTAAGCTGCGAAATAAGTATTATAAAAATATTTTATGTAAAATTAGTTTATAGAAAGGCAAATCTTAATATGAATGTGCGAAATAATCAGTATGTTTTTAAATAGTCAAGCTCTTAAAGTATGTTTTTTTTATTATAATCTAGTAGATTCGGCCAATAATTGTATGGAAAATATCATGGGTAGGTAAATAGTCGAACGTATTATTTATTTACAATTATTCGTATCTTCAAATCGTCAATCTGTGAAGACTTCGGGTCAGATACGTAATTATTTGCCTACCTTCATTACGCTGGGCAATATTGCAAAAATAATAAAAACGAAGTTCGTAGGAATGCGGTTAAAAAATCTGCGGGTAAAATTATTACGTAATATATCTAAAATTTAATTAGTTTTTTTTTGACACAACCGTGGCCCCCCAATAAGACCCAAGAAGTAAGCTCGCCTTATCACAGGAGTGCCTAGCAAGACGGGCTCGGTTTCACGTTACTTGGCACATTAGGAATACAAACTTTAACATATAATTTATGCATAATTTGGCCTGGGTACAGACAGATTTATGCCTAAATTTAGAAGTATATAGCGGTATTTTCTTTATTGTACATTATATTTCTTTTGTGCTCTTGCGTTTGAATGTATATGTAACGAACAAATAAATAAATAAAATAAAAATAAATTCACACTAACATCCGTAAATAATTTATATAGACATATATTGATAACTTATGAATTACTTAAATTGTCATTGCAATAAAAAAACGAAAAGTAATATATAATCAAGTTTTAAATTTTAAACTTTTGAGTTAAACTAAGATTATATTTGGGAATTAAAAGATACAGAAAAAAATGTATTTTGATTTTTTCGTTTTTATCTCCTCTTCCATTTGATCATACAATTTTGGTGCAATCTAGTTCTAGTGCCTCTATTTAAATCGCGTATTCATCCTAGGCATTGCGTAGTTTTGGGCAGCATCTTGTCATCTTCTTACATATAATTTGTTGTTTCCTATGCGAATCAACGCGATTGTGGCAAAGTGGTTAATACCTTTTTATATAGTTGGAAAGCATTTATTTGACTATCCTCCTATAAGAACAGAAGTTGAGGGATATCTAGGGCATTTTGTTTATATGACCATTAGGACGTATTTCTCCATTTCAGTCTACATTAGAGCATCCGCCCTAGCCTCTAGAATAAACAATTATAGGACAAAGTAGCTACTTTTGAGTCACAGCATCCAGGATGTTACGGAGCTTTATAAAACAAAACGTAGTTTACCATTTTTTCTCGATATAAATGTTATGCGCTCTTCCTCTCTTAACATGTAATTAAAGTGTATATCGAGGTATTTAACTACTTAAGGACTACGCCCGAGTATACTCGAGCGGCTATTATGTGAGAAAATTCCCACACCCGAGATGCGATATGTCGGCAAGCTTTAACTGCAGAAAAGATCACTCCCGAATGTTTCGGGCTAAAATAAATACGATTCATGGTATGAGGAAGCGAGACAAAAGAGAGCTACGATGGTTCGAACGAGGTACCACTCCTCTGCTATCTCCCGATCCTAAATGGGGTGACATCACGCGATGTTAGTACTGCCAAATGTTTTGAGCAGTGAGGTTGTTTGTTTCGAACGCTCGTTTTCGAATTTACCACACCAAACAGCAATGTTGATGATGTGTTTGTCATATATTTTTATATTTTTTAATTAGTTCTTTGCATTAATAAGGCATAATTATTCATTACCATGAATAGAAATGAATATTTTTCTATGAATTTCCTTTATTTCTAAAGCCACACTATGCACCATAATATCAACTTTCAATCCCATTTCGGACCTGAATAGGCTTCTATGAAGGATACATAGGTATGTTCATTAAATAAAATTCATTCATAAAAAAATGTGTTTTTATTTCAATTTTTATTTTCTTATGATTACTGAAGGAGTTAATACAATTGAACATCTTTAAATTACCACTCCTATTTATCCTGTAATACAATATTTTATTTAATATCCACATACTAACCTACCGGGCGAGAACCCACATAGCTTAATTACTCACACTTTAAAATTAACGCAATTGTAAGGTTTTAATAGTAAAAATCCTATGAATTCGTCTCGAATGTATTTCATTTTCATCTCTCAACTGATCTGTTTTTTTCTAATTTCAAAAGGAAACAACGAAGACTCTCTTCAGAAGAAAATAAGCTGAAACGAATTTTAGAATTTGCCGGAATAATCACAATAAAAGGGACGAAAACGAGATCGTCATACTTTTGGTATTTTTTCAAGCTGTTGTTATTGAAAATGCGATTTTCAGTGGCTTCAGTGGCGGTTTTCAGTGGCTGCGCCTTCAAAAAGTGGTTCAAGATTCAATAGCTTAACCCTCCGTTGGGCGCGCTTTGTTTCGTAATAGCATTAAGCGCGCGGCTTTCCCCTGTTATGCGATACGAAACGACTTATTTCTTTTAAATTACTCGAAAGTCATTCCCTTTGTGAAACGTTTTCTACGTTTTTTACGACTAAATATTATTGAATTGACATTACATTTTGCTTAAAGCTTATTTAACATGGTTAATCTTACACCAATCAACATTCTAAACGTCATTTGCCAATTTTTTTATATGTCTCAAAAATTGGCTTCAGTGGACATAAGAACGCGTTGTACGATAAAAAAATATATCGATAATATTTTAAACCACCTCGTCCATATTCTTGGTATACGTCTTGTACAATTCAAAAACTAAAACGATTATTTAAAAAAAAATAGCTTTGTATTCATTGTGGCACTCTTAAATACTATTACTTTTTTGTACAGGGTTAATGGGCCCGATTCCGATTTTTCTTGAACTAAAACTGAAAATTACTTCAACCGAACAAGATAGATCAATACGTTAGTGGAACATGAATTGAACAATCGCCAATTTTTCCCGCTTCAAAACTATCTGTCGAACTTATAGCCGTCTGAATAAGTTTGATCACATTTACTGCGGTTCCTGAGATTCGACTCATTTAACTTCGGTGGGTAGTTTAAATGCGGAAAATTGAGAGCCGTTCGTTTCTCTTTCCACTCTAACGTATTGCCCTGTCTCGTTCACATAAACTAATTTTCGATTTTATTTCACGATGAAACGCAATCGAGCCCAATGTTTCAGAAATCAAAATTCAAAAAGTAATTTATTTTGCAAATCTTTAGGATGTCTCAAAATATCAACTCAATATTATTGTTTATATTTATAATATTTTTATGTAGAATTGTATGACATTTGATGAGTTACTAAACTTGTGTAAATAAAACTTGGTTAGGAGTTCTAAATTGCAATGGAGCGGTAATCCCATAGATATGAAATAATAGTTGCAGACATTAGAAATTATATTATGCATGTAAAATAAATAGTAACTGAATATTTACGATAATGACAGTGGCTAATATTTAATAAAGGATAGATGATTTAAAAGAGAGTAATTGCTGAAGCAAAATATACATACATATCTCAGAAGCGAACGTTACGCATGGGATCTACATCAGTAGAAAAGCCTACACCTTCCTTGCTCTAGACCCTAAGAAAATTGGATTACCTATTCATATCCGAATTTCGTATGGCCGTGCAATCTCATTCGAATCGTCTAACCAATTGCGTTTGGGCATCGACGAATCTGCATCTCAATGGCAGGCAAATTGGGTCCTTTCCCAAGGGATCACTCGCTCATTCTGGGATTCGACAATATGCAAAGTAATTTATACACAATTGCCGAGTTTCTCACCTATGAATATAAGGGAAAGGTAAACCGCGGAGGGGACGCCGTTGGAAATGTTTTTTTTTTAACGCGAGAGATTTACAATTTATTTTCGTTGAGATAAAGTGTCAGACTGAAACACTGCCACCTGTTAAAGAGTCTACTGGTCCGTATTCCGTGTCTTGCAGGCTTAAAGTAAGCTGGTGCTAAAAATCAGGAACTTAAGCACCGTTGTTATTTTGTTGGTATTCCGTTTCATCAAAATTAAGAATCGGTCTTAAATCTTTTTTTTTTTTGGTTTTGTCTATGGTCGTTCCAAAGCGAGGGTATTAATTTTGACAGCTCGGTTACTTGCTCACCCGCCCGGCTTCGTCTCGTCACAGCACGCTGATTGTCGCCACGTTTTTGTTTGTTTTAAAATATACAAGGCTCTTTATAGCATACAACATAAAAGGCAAAAAATATGGACAATGCAATTTATCTACAACAAATATTGACACAGGATTTTCAGGACAAAATAAAGATTTAATTAACGATTACTGGCGATAATCGGCGCGCATCGTCCCTTTTCCGATTTAGAAGCCAATTCTGAGCAAAGATCTTTAAAATTGCGGAACAAAATCTTCGAAATCACGAAAGAAACAAGAGCTGAAAGGCTGTCAGACCACAAGGACCCCGAATAGGACACATTCACTTGTAGAAATGGATTACGAAAAAGGGTCTAGACGGTGCTTAACATCAATTTACAAGCCTGATAGCCTCTGCATAAGCACGCTTCAATTAGGATCCCCCGAAGGGAATACAAAAACGTTAATTTAAAAATGAAGCGTCATTTTAGCGCCTTTTTAGAGCCCAAGTTAGTTAGACCCCTGCGAGAAACGAAATACGGGCCACTGAATGAAACAACCAGCGATATTGGGTGATTTGAAAAACTGCAGGCAATAATAGCAGTATTACCACGGCGAGGGAAGCATATTGCTAAAAGTATATTTCATTCAGATTCAATACAGCCACGAATGCTCGTATTGGTAAATACAGTTTGGCAGGCAAAATAAAAGATCCATATTGCCATACCGTATATTCTATTCAGAGTACAATACCGTAGACGAATGCTAAAAAAGTGAATTCAATTCGGCATGCAAAGTAAACGTTTTTTTTTTAAACTTTGATATTTTCAGACTTTTTGCATTTCATATTTTTATGAGAGCTCTTACGGTTCAGAAGCTGGAAAACCGAAATTACGTCTGCTGTTTTCCGAGACGGCGGTTAAAGCAAACCAGTACTGATAAGGGCTTTTAATATATTTGATATTAGATCTTATTTAACAAGTTTAACAAAATTCTGATTTTTTGAATTTTTGTACTTCAAGATTATTACTGCCCTCTATCAGTCATGTTACTGTCCTAAAATGAAATTACAAAATAAATTGAATTAAATGATTTTTTTTATATTTATAACTTATATAGATAATATGTTTGCCGATACGTCGGAACAAATATCGTCTATTTCCACGCAGTAAAAAAACCGTTTTCTTTTAATTAAAATACAATTAATTGTAATGTCCTAAAATATTCACGTACTTAAACTACACATGCAATAAATAAGTTCCTAGGTGCCGAATTCATTCTTCCCTATAATCGGGTTCTACCCAAAAATAATTATCTTGCCAAACATCCGCCACCGCATTATTGTCCAACTGCCACATGCACAAAGGACAATATTATTATCCAAGCTACTTCGCTTGCGTCTCTCGTTTAACAATTAATAAAAATCACACCGTGTACTGGGGAATAAAATTTAAAAATTAACTAAAAGTAAGATGAAACCTGCAAGTACTATTCAAAATACTATCGCTATTATCGAATCGGTTTATAATCAGCTCATCCAGACGACGGATAAAACAAATTTGTGAAAGAAATGTTTTAAATTTTTAATACTGATGATTCGTTTGATAGTTACGGCCTCTTAAGTTAATCAGCTTTGAATTTTGTAACTCTGGAACTACTGGAACCAAACGTCAAATGTAAGGGTAGACGACGGTAAAGGTCAAATGTAACGGACGATGTAGATATTTTGAGAGGCGTTCGACAGGGATGCATTCTTTTCCCCTTACTGTTCAATATATACTCTGAGTACATCTTTCATGAAGCCCTTGACTACCAAAAATTAGGTACAATAGTAAACGGGAAAGCTATTCACAGCATCAGATATACAGACGATACTATTATGCTTGCTTCAAATTCGAAAGCGCTAAATACGGTCTCAATATTACCGTCAAGAAAACCAAATTTATGGCGGTTGCCAAAACACTAGTTGGTTGACCCAGACTAAATATATGTGATGGCCAAAAAATTTAAATAGGTCCACAAATACTTGGGTTGCTATGTTGTCGAACAAGCAGTAACACCATTGAAATAAGGTGTCGGATAGAACAAGCTCAAACCGCTTTCACAAAAATGAAGAAACTTCTATGCGATAGGAGGCTTAAAATGCAACTTCGTGTTCGCGTGGTAAGTTTATATACCATATTTTCTACATTCTACTGCACGGTGTAGAAGCGTGAACACTTACGGATGCTATTTGCAAGAAGGTGAAAGCGTTCAAAATGTGGATCCAACGGAGGATGTTATAAGGATTTTTTCACTTTCTCAGTTCGACCGAAAGTATATACATACATAAAAGTAAATATATTCAATTTCAAATTTATATAGCATTTTCTGGCGACGGCCATTTAGCTCAGTAAGTAAAAATATGGTAAATTTGACAAATACTTTTTCCCTTTCAACAGATTTCAAACGACATTTTTAGACTAGATGTCCATCTGAAGCTACTCGGAGTAGACGGTATAATAAACTTTAGTGAAGTCAGATTTATTTTCCGATAAAAAAATAAGGGTTCGACAATAAAGAAATGCCGCTGAACCGTGTTGGAAGAGTATATATTATTTTGAGAACAAAGGAAGCTTTTTTAGACTGAAGGCTTCTTAAAGCTTGAGGAAAGATTTTGAAAATTGGTCAGAAAGGTCTATTTCAGACACAATAAACTTTAATTGAAATGTGGAGAATAATTAAGAAAATATAATAAGAAAATGGTAATCGCACTCAAACAAAAAACAGTCATGTGTAGAGCTATATATCCTTGTTATATATTATGTTGGCAATAAATTTTACTATTTTTGACTAAGTATTTTTATATATAAAGGAATTTCATTTTATTTATTATTTTACCTTTTATTATTTTCTGTTATATAATTTTTTTTTGAGGACTACATTTTAGGACAATTTTATTTTATTTTTTATTTTATTTTTATTTTTCAGAAAACTTACAGCGTTTTATACTTAATACTAACACATAATATATACATCTAAGGCCAATTAAAAGTTTTCACAATTAAATTAAATCTATTGTTACAGCGCAATGAGCAATGATACAAAATATGCAGGTTCAAGTAAGGGGAAAGGGATAGGGTAAGCTAAGTAAGTAAGTAAGATAAGCCATATTATGAGTTATGTAGATGTATAATATATGATGATATATAACGTATATACATATATACATACATACACGTGCACAAACAATAAATTAATATAAATAATACGATACGGTAATAATAAAATGTAAAAATATAGTTAATATAAATATATATATATATATATATATATATATATATATATATATATATATATATATATATATATATATATATATATATATATATATATATATATATATATATATATATATATATATATATATATATATATATATATATATATATATAATATACATCACAATGTATTTATAATGTTAATATACATATGAACTTTTATAGAGAATATTATACTGACTAGAAAGCATTGTTATAGTGTAGTGGTGATTGCCACAGCCTACGTACCCAACGGACGAAGAAATACCAATCAAACCCGAAGGCTGTTTATCGTATTTCTAATTTCTTCGAAGCAAGTATTTGAAGATAAATTAAAAATATCCACACATTGAAAGTTGAGGTTATATGATCGAAGTGCTCTATAAAAATACATATTTTGACCATAATTGGTATTGACTCTCGGTAGATAAAATAAATCTCGAGCCCTGGTCTTATTGTTGGGGATTCGGTAGGAGATTCTGCCAACAGAATAGGGACTGTCTATTTTATTATTAATAATATTGTACAGAAAACGTATATCATATTGGAGGCGCCTATCCTCGAGTGAGTCCATGTTATGACGGTTAAGTCTCTCTGAGTAACTTTCGGAGGTTTGAAACGATTTAAAATCAAGATGTCTCATGAAGTACTTCTGGAGTCTCTCAACTCTATTTTTATAGACTGTATATTGAGGCGACCAAATGATAGATCCGTATTCGAGAATGCTGCGTACATAGGAGAAGTATAAAATCTTAAGGGTTCTTACATCGCTAAACGGTTTACACACTCGCTGGATGAATCCTAACATTTTATGAGCTTTTCCGGTGGCATAGTCGATGTGTTTATCAAACAGCAGTTTATTATCTAATACTAAACCCAGATCGCGCACCTCACTCTTTTCACTTAGGGGGATATGATTGAGTTTATAAATGAAATTTATTTTATTGTTTTTCCTTGTGAAAGTGATTTTTTGACATTTTGAAATATTTAATGTTAACTTATTCCTAACACAATAGTCGTAGAACCGGTCGAGGTCTCTTTGGATGGAGACGCTATCCTCGATGCTATTTACAGACTGGTAAATTTTTAAGTCGTCAGCATAGGAGATGTGAAAACTATTGGAGAAACAATTGCCTGCGTCGTTGATGAAGATATTGAAGAGCAATGGTCCTAAATGAGACCCCTGCGGTACCCCAGATGGGACCGATATAAAATTCGATTTATGCCCCCCGATGACAACAGCTTGATGACGATTGCTGACATACGAAGTGAACCAACGCAGTAAATCACCATGTATACCGATATTGGCGAGTTTGCAAATTAGAATCGCATGAAACCAAATAACCTTTTAATAACCAATAAACCTTTTTTAGACTGAAGGCTTCTTAAAGCTTGAGGAAAGATTTTGAAAATTGGTCAGAAAGGTCTATTTCAGACACAATAAACTTTAATTGAAATGTGGAGAATAATTAAGAAAATATAATAAGAAAATGGTAATCGCACTCAAACAAAAAACAGTCATGTGTAGAGCTATATATCCTTGTTATATATTATGTTGGCAATAAATTTTACTATTTTTGACTAAGTATTTTTATATATAAAGGAATTTCATTTTATTTATTATTTTACCTTTTATTATTTTCTGTTATATAATTTTTTTTTGAGGACTACATTTTAGGACAATTTAGTGTTATTTTACTAAAACTTGTACATAATTGATTTTAATATTAGAGTCCTGTCCACCCTAGAACGGGCTAATCCCAGTTGGGTGATAGAATCAAATATTAAGGTATTGCCATTCGGTTTTAGTTATTTTTGTAAGCAATATCAATATTTTATAGTAATTAATTCTTAAATAAATAAATAAATAAATCAGGCTTGGTTACAATAACTTTGATTGTTTATTGACAATGAAAGCAGTTAAAACAAAAATATATCTTTTAATACGCCAATACAGTCTTTGATAGAATACAAAAAAACCTGGTTATTTTCATCAGGTTTAAATCATAAAGAAATATTGTACATATCAAATTTTAGTTCTTGTTTTAACCAATTTGAAACAGTTTGTTAGTTATTTCAACCCCTAATTAAAGAGCGGTTTTTAATGCAATGATCTTCACTTGATTAAGTAAGCCAAGATGTTATAAATGACTTTACAATATACATTGTAGGAAAAAAACACATTTATTAAACAGACTGTATTAAAGCCAGTAAGTACACATTAAAAAAAAATAATGGTAAGCAAAAAATTATAATAAAATATAATATAATTCTTGTAACACTTAAAGTGTAGAATAGATTCTTATTACATTAATGACTCCATATCTTCTAGTCTATACGTTATTGGACAACAAGCGAGAGTCATTTACTTTAGAGATGGCGTGAGTGACGAGGTCAAAGTTTTTTCTAAACAACTTGTTTCCCAACCCTTGGATCGTCTTTAGAAGCCCAGTAAATATGTAATTGAAATACATGGGTATTTCAAAAATGTTGAACAGGTGTTTAACAAACGTTTGGTACGACCATCTTATATTTAATACTAATATCGTAGTCATGCATTTGGGCTTTAGTAACACATTCTTTTAAAGTACTTTATTATTTGTATTCTTTAACGTTCCAAGTACCGATTGGCATGCACGGCTTTCACAGCGACATTATATACATTTTTACTCTGAACACGTTTTATATTTCCCGTTAGAAAATGAGCGAAGCTTTACTTGAAGCAGCAGCTGTTGTTTTCGCGACACGACCGATTAGACTTCAATTATCCGGCATGCTTGTGTACGAACGAAGAACTTTCTTTGATGAACAAAAGGGGTTGATTTTGAGACGACTGCATTTGACAGGGTTACGTTCCCATTAAAATGCAGTGTTTTATATGTATATTCGGAATCTCACCTGCTTATCAGCCTAATTTTATCCGTGTAAATAATTCCTCTAAAAATACTAAATACTAACCCACTTTCTTCTCTCTATTGTTTTCAATGCCAAAACGTCTAATACAAATAGGGTAAAATACCAAATTAATTTGCGTGCTGAACTTTAAATACCTACCTGCTAGGGTAGTGATTTATGGTAACTACATTTGAATCCGGGTCACCATCTGGGGAGCGATGAATCCGGGTCACCATCATAAACCTTAATATTTTAGAAAGTAAAAATGCTACCTTAATCACATGAGAAGTATTTTAAACAGCTCAAACAAAATAATAATACTTCTTGTTTGTTGTAAACTAATGGCATCAAAAAGCGCTTCTCCTGCACGCTCAACCTGACATCTAGCTGATGATTATTTTAAAATGCCTTTCACGCATATTTTTAACGAGTCTTTGGATACTGCCACATACCCCGGTATGTGGAAGATTTCTAGAGTCGCACCCGTTCACAAAAGTGGCGACAAGGGAAAAGTGGATAATTACAGGTCTATAGCGGTATTATCCGTCTCCCCTAAATTATTCGACACATACACCACCGGGATATATACACCCAAGTGTGTGGAAGACTGTCGGACGCCCAGCAGGAGTTTCATGCCAGTCGGTCCACTACGACCATCCTTTCCGTCTTTTCTTATTTTGTGCAAATGAGCAAGATACTAGACCGGGAAGCCAGGTAAATGTGGTCTACCTGGACTTCAGAAAGGCTTTTAAAGGGGTGGACAATAATGTCTTACTCAAACTACTCGCTGCTGCGGGATTCTCAAGTAATCTGCTGTTTTTTTTTGCTGAAAACTTGAGAGATAGGCAGCAGTATGTGAAACTTGTAATTTTTGATTCTAAGGTGTACCGCACCTGTTCTGATGTGTCAGGGATCAAACTTCGGACCTCTGCTGTTCAATCTCTTTGGTAGCTAATAGGCTCTGTTGGAGTTGGCCACGAAGACCCATTTGTTCAGGGTCGGTCACACTCTCGGGTCAACACCCATCCCTCGGCTTCCAAGTATAAAGTGCAAGCCTTGGCAGGACTCTGGCCTGAGGGCTATTATCCCCCAAGAGTCAATCTTCTGGCGCTACTGGACGGTTTGCGCACCGTGCGACGTCATCCAATCCATTGTGCATTCTGACTAACAGTCGGGGGAGTCTGGAAACCGTACTGTCTCCTATAGATGCTGGGAGCTAATGGGCCCATGATGAGGTGGCCACGATGACCCATGTGTTCAGGGTCGGTCACACTCACGGGTCAACACCCATCCGACGGCCTCCACGCACGGGGTGCGAACCTGGGTAGGACACTGGGTCAACCAGTCTCCCCTGGGAATCAAACCTCTGGTGCTCCTGGACGGTCTGCGCACCGAGCGGCGCAAACCAATCGATTGTGCTCTCCGACTAACAGTCGGGGGAGTCTGGGAACTGTATTCTTTCCTATAGAGCGGGGGTGGTTGCCTACCTTACGGCGACTGCTCTTGAAATGACCATTGGCCATCCGATCCCGGTTCAGAGCCGGGCAAAGGACGCCTTGGTCCGCGATAGAATCGGTGTACTCCGTTTCACCGCTTCGTAAGGGAGAGGACCGCGCAAGCGACCTCGAACTCGGAACCAATCGAGAGACCGGAAAAATCTGGTCACAATTGGAAGTGAGGGCGCGAGTATCTCGAGCCCGCCGGGTTTATTCCTGGCTAACTCGCGGTAAGGCGTTGTACTCTCACGGGTTGTGGCGTAGCTAGACTTTGGATTGTATTGTCCAAAGTCTTCTACGCTCACTGCAGGGCGATGGAACGACTAATCGTTAAACGTCCTGTGGTGACGGGCTCGCCCGTTGTAGTCGACACCGCAAGATGTCTCCTATAGAGCGGGGGTAGTTGTTCACCTTACGGCGACTGCTCTTGAAACGACTATCGGCTACCCGATTCCGGGTGAACAGCCGGGCCAAGAATGCGGTGGTCCGCGATAGATTCGGTGGACACCGTTTCACCGCTACGTAAGGGAGAGAAGCGCGCAAGCGACCTCAAACTCGTAACCAGTCGGGAGACCGAAATAATATGTTTGCAACTGGTAGTAAGGGCCTGCTGTGTAACATACCTGGCTATCTTGCGGTTAAGGCGTTGGCCTCTTACGGGCATGTGGCGGGGCTTGACGGTGTACTGTTTTGTCTTGAATCTTCTGCGCTCACATCATGAGAGACAGATCGATCAAATTTCATTAATACTTCCTTAGGTGACGGATTAGCCTGTTGTAGTCGACAGCTCTAGTTGTTAAATCTCTTTGTCAACGATCTGAGTAAAGTAGTCGTGTCTGCAGAATGTTTAATGTTGGCCGACGATATTAAATTGTACGTGTCCACTGGAACTGCTGTGACCTGCGAGCTTTTACAAACCGACATTGACGTCGTTTGGTCCTTGAACCAGAATAAAAATATCTCGTTCAAAATATTTAAATGTTCGACAACACCTCTAATATATGATTACTCCATCGCTGGTGATGTGCATACAAGAAATTCGAAGGTGAATGATCTAGGAGTTATCCTTGAGACTCAACTTACGTTCAAGGAGCACATCACTGATTTATCTAAGTCCTATTTTAAATTTCTAGGTTTCGTTATTCGGAAACTAAAGCAATTTCAAAATGTCCGAGTTATGCATACATTGTATAATTTAATTGTGAGAATTAGATTAGCAACTAATTCAATTATATGGAATCCACTAATGGACCTTTATATCACAATGCTGGAAAAAAATCTTAAATGTTTTATACTTTTTGCATATTTCAAGCAATTCGGTTATTATTCCTACGTATAGCCTACTATTTCTTTACTAGGCATGGTGGGCTATAATTTCCTCAAATTGCGTAGAGATGGCCATGCGTACTCACCATGGCCTACGTTATTAAGCTGGTTCGGGGCTAAGTCGATAATCCTAACATGCTAGCGAAGGTTTGTCTCTTTGTTCCGGATAACTATAATCAAGCTCGCTCACATACTCTATTAAAGGAGCCGTCCTCGCGAACCAACTTAAGCCGATGGAGTCTTTCAACGCGTGCCTTGCGACACATTTTTACAGCAAGCCTATGTACGTCTCTTCAAGGTATGGGCATTGGGCTACCTGTTTATGCTAGAATAAGATCTATTGTTTTTTTACGTATTATGTTAATTTTACTATTTTTATTGCTTTTTCTTGCATATTTAATGCCTATTTAAAACATGAGTATGTACTTAAAATAATTTCATTTTTATATTTATGTTTATATTACATCTCAAAGAATTTGTGTGTAATGTAATGTTGATTTGTTAAGTAAATAAATAATTAAATCTAATACTTAAGCACATTAACTGTGCCAAATACGTTTGAAATAAATAAATGAATATAAACTCTATAATTTAAACTATTTTGCGATAGGTGTCCTGGTATATACAAAATTAAGTACTGCCATCTTCCAATTCCCCTTAGGTGTTGTTGCGGATGTGCACAAAACGATCTATTACATAAGACAAGAGCGGCGGCACGTTTGCTTCTTATTCTGTGCTGCGCTTAAAGCAATTCTCGAGGGTGAAAGGGGAGCATCCGGTGTCAGAAGGCTTTTGCCGCCTGTCAATTTCATAACGTATTACCCAATAGGCACGGTGTACAACGAGGAACCCACAGTAGAGCATCGACGTACCGCTCCGAAACAGGATGCGAATTTAGCAGTGAAATAGAATTAGTCTTGTGACGACGCAATGAATAGCAAAAATAGAATTAGTCTTGTGACGTGAAAATCAAAAATTAAACAAATTGATCACTTCGGCAAAGCCGTGACATAAATTCCCGATCCAAGCTGGGATTTCCTTCGCTGCTTTGTAAGTAGCTTTTACTAATTTTATTTTAAATAAACATATCATCCTATAAACGGATTTCTTTACAAAACTTATCAAATATAAAAATATTATACTGTTTTCTACAATGTTTCTTTACATATTTTTTAATATTATACAATTTTATACTGGTTTACCGTATTTTGATAACAATATACAACATTTTTTATAAACTTCTCTGCCAGAAATTAAGATTGAAGTTTCTTCTTTCATTTCATTAAGCATATGGAGTTTTTTTATTTTTATTTCGATTTAATGGCTCGTTAATAACAAACTCAGCCAATTGCATCATATTTTAAATGTTGGTAGCATTCGAAATTTGAATTATTTCGATATGTCACCTTCATTTATGTCACGGCTTTGCCGAAGTGATCAATTTGTTTAATTTTTGATTTTTTCGCTTATTTTCGTCTCAATTGGAGGCATTTTTTGTTGCAAAAGGATTAGCTTGATTTTTGAGATATATGGATGAATAGTGATCGTTAGTCGACTGCAAAAGGACCTTTAAACTTACTTGCACCGTCGAAAGTCGTGCACATCCGTAAGTATATCTCATTCAAATATTAGCATTTCCCGATCCAAGCTGGGATTTCCTTCGCTGCTTTGTAAGTAGCTTTTACTAATTTTATTTTAAATAAACATATCATCCTATAAACGGATTTCTTTACAAAACTTATCAAATATAAAAATATATATATATATATATATATATATATATATATATATATATATATATATATATATATATATATATATATATATATATATATATATATATATATATATATATATATATATATATATATATATATATATATATATATATATATATATATATATATATATATATATATATATATATATATATATATATATATATATATATATATATATATATATATATATATATATATATATATATATATATATATATATATATATATATATATATATATATATATATATATATATATATATATATATATATGTATATGTATATGTATATGTATATGTATATATATATATATATATATATATATATATATATATATATGTATATGTATATGTATATGTATATGTATATATATATATATATATATATATATATATATATATATATATATATATATATATATATATATATATATATATATATATATATATATATATATATATATATATATATATATATATATATATATATATATATATATATATATATATATATATATATATATTTTGATATTTTAAGGGTGTAAATTTTTTTAAATTATTTTCAATAATATATAAAATTAGATTCATGAAAAGTTACTTATCTGGGGTCCTGGTGGACCAGAAACATTTTACCGATAGTTAATGTCCTCTTTAAATACTTAGGGCAGCAGCACCTGTTTCCGCAATTGATAATTTATGATGTTCTTAGTTATTGCAGCCGAATTACTGTATGCCCTTGGATGTAATAAGTATAGGAGGATGGTTTCTGTAACAGAAATGGATGTTAGTAACTTATTTTAGAAGAAATTATATGATTGAGAATATTTCGACACAAGTCGTATTCATCTCCATGACATTTCTCAATGTCATTTGAGAAATGTCATGGAGATGAATACGACTTGTGTCGAAATATTCTCAATCATATAATTTCTTCTAAAATAAGTTACTAACATCCATTTCTGTTACAGAAACCATCCTCCTATACTTATTACATCCAAGGGCATACAGTAATTCGGCTGCAATAACTAAGAACATCATAAATTATCAATTGCGGAAACAGGTGCTGCTGCCCTAAGTATTTAAAGAGGACATTAACTATCGGTAAAATGTTTCTGGTCCACCAGGACCCCAGATAAGTAACTTTTCATGAATCTAATTTTATATATTATTGAAAATATATATATATATATATATATATATATATATATATATATATATATATATATATATATATATATATATATATATATATATATATATATATATATATATATATATATATATATATATATATATATATATATATATATATATAACTTATGGTGGAATAAAGAAACGCAAAACATACAAAGATGTACCCTGAACACATACCACTCCTTTTTTGTTAGGCAATCGTTTAATAAATAGGGGCGCCTTATGAACGAACTTGCCGCATGATACAATTCTTCTTCTGAAAAATTATTTTAACAAACCAAGCCTTTACGATACTTTACGTCCAAATGAAGCTTTATTCGGGTGTTTAATCTTATTTCAGTTTTTAACTTGATTGACTTTAACTTTCAGAGCGCTGAATATCAAAAGATAACGAGTAACGCACGAATGAGCGTCAAGCCGGATTTAGGTCAAAATCATTATGGACGGCCGTTTTTATGAGGCAGGATGTCTCGCTAGGGGTCATATCCGGCAACGCTCGTCTGCCATCCAGTTTCGTGACTGACTCACTTTAATTTATGACCTAAATTACTCTTAAATTTAATAAAGGCTATCATGAAATAAACGTTATTTTTATTTAATTTAGTTTATAGCTCAGTCTCGGCTAAAATTAGGGGATCTTGCATGTTTCGATTTAAGTTTAATTGATTGATTTTAAGGCTCTTCAAAACATGTCTATTTATAGATTATTTTCTGCCGTGCTTAGGCCATTATATTGGCAGAGTGACGACAAAACTATTAGTTTTTAATCCCTATACTGAAATCATATCTGATAAAACGAATTGCGATGCAATTTTCGACAGATTGGGTCCTTACCTATGAAGTTGCTGTTCTATAAAGAAAATTTAAGGGCAAAAGGTTTGTATAAAATATATGTATTATATTTAATTTAAAGAAATATTGACCCTCATTATTTATGCAGATGGGAGTTGTCATCTTAATGGGAGTTGCTTAATTCCTCTGCTATAAAACTCTCTTGGACAGGAACCAATCATTGCTTTGACGGCGTTTTTCCACAACTCTTCAAAGTTGGTTTTATTCCCCCGTAAAAAATACCTAAATTATGAAAGAAAATGAAACTCCGAAGAAAAGAAAACATTAATATATGAAACCTAAAAACAAAACACTTCTCCATTTTGGGCAGTAGTGTTTAAAGCAGACCTTTTAATATTATTATTGTCCATATACATTTCATTTTTCAAATATGACAACGTTTCTAACAATGCCACACACTTTTAAATCGGCCCATGCGTTTAGAAGTTATTGTGTAATCAATAAACGGAAAACATACATAAATTAATCCTGAACATTACACTCCTTTTCGTTGGGCAGTCGTGTAAAAAAATGTCACTCCATTTTTTGCCAGTCGTTTGATAAATAGGTCATTATTACCAATGATGTTTAAATATTTGATCTGGCAACTTTAACATTTCCCGAGAAATTTTTCAATAAAAATGTATAATTTCTTTCACAAAAAAAAATCCGACCATTTCCAATTGTGACTTGGGAACTGGGAATCTGTACTAGATTTTTGATATGACGGTGGTCAATGATTTTATTCGTCAGCTTAATGTTTTTACGTATATACATTATATTTGCAAAAATGAACTAATAAAACAACGATAGCTATATTAATTCCTTTGAAAAATGCATAAGTATTCATTTTTAAAGGATGTAAAATATTATCCGAGATCGATTTTCTTTCTACTTCCTTGGATCCTAAAATGTTGCGAACCGTATATATTAATAATTGGAAATACAAAACACAGCAAAATATATTTCAACTAGTCCTGTTTGTAAATGCTTTCATTCCGATAATATTACTCTCCAAAGTCCGGATTTTTTTACTCGAGGTTAGTTCAATGGTTATTGGATTTTCCCCTTTCCCTATATCCATTCTCTATATGCAGTTCAGAGTTTTCATTTTGACTCCAGAGCTTTAGAGTTACTTTCAGTTTGAGCTTTACTGTACTTATGTATATCAAGGGATAACAAATGGCGCGCGGAGGAACATCAATCCGGATTTGGGTCAAACAAAATTATAGACGATCGTTTTTATGAGGCAGGATACGGGGCGCAAGACGCTCATATCCGCTTTCGCTGGTCTAATTTCCAGAATTGGTGTACACAGTCTTTCCCGTATTCTGAAATTACGTAGCCTGAAATTAAGTGAAAATCGCCCGAGGCTCATAAAAATAAATTAATTACTTTGAGGATTTCATAAAACGGTTATTATATTATTACCTTGATTTTGAAGTTTCACAGGAGGAGAGTTTTTCTTAATGAGATTAGATAAGTAGGTAAAAGAATTATGTAGTTAAGTTTCCTAAAAGCTAATTAACACAGCGTAATTTTTACGTTAGCGCAACGTTTTTCATTTATCAAAGTTACAAAAAAAGATTCAGCTTAAAATCAAATTTCTTCATGTTTTAGAACATTTTAGGATAGGGAAATGTAAAAAAACTGTCTGTATGCACATGTGTATGTTTGAGTCATCGATATCTCAAGAACACTTTGTCCGATTTCGACAATTCTTCAGCTAACCTGTTTTATTTCATTGGAAAGGCTTTTTAGGGTTCCATGCCTACGATAAAAATGGAAGCTATCATACAAACGGCTTACTGAAAAATCTTATTTTTAGCCGTACGGTCACCAACTTTTTGGTTGCCAGAAGTGAAATATTTTGGTATAATTTTCAGCTAACTCACCCCACTAATAGAAAAAAATACTGCCCTGCTGCCACGGTGTTCTTTGCTGCATCCTGTATATTGAGAGTCTCTGAATAAATTAAACGAGCGTGCTTTGATTGCTCTAAGTTAATGCCGAAGGAGCTGTTGTTTCCGGAGCATTAAATTACACTAAATTATCCATCCTCGTTTACCGAAACTTTTAAACCGTAAGCGAGGTTCATTGCCTCATGCCACACATTCAAAAGATCTCCTTACAACGCCGCCGGCGTGGAAGCTTTGGTGGCTGGAAAATTACAAATTTATTATAGAAAACTTTAATTAGAACATATCTATCTTAAACATTAATAAGCTAATTGTTGAGAAGTATTGAAATGAATGTGTTTGCTTTCTTACTTGCCTTTGTTGCTTGCCTGCTTGTATATTTTCCACTTTTAATTAGGCACGAAGTCGTACAATACAAAGCATAAATATATACCTCAATGTGTAAACCCTTCCTTCAATACATCCGTGTTCTTGCTTATGGATTCATTTATTAGTAATCACGAATTGAATCATCTCAACAATCATGGCTTTAGATTTGCAAATATTAGGTGACAACTTTTTCATTTGGAATCATAGAGCTAGCCTTATCAACAGTTTCATATTTTTTTTGTAAGTGCATCTTTATTTTTGTTATTAAAATTAGCTATTAGCGATAACTATTAGCAAATAAACTATTATATAACTAAAACTATGTATATAAAATAATATAACTATTAGCGAATAAAATTATTTGAACCTCATGTACTCAGGAACGACTTCTATGTACGAGTAAACGAGGAAAAGGAAAGGTCAGAGTATTTATCTCTGAATACCACTTTTGAAAATATTTTGTTCGTTTCATTTTGGTCGTAATCGATCATGAGAGAAATTAAATCCAATCTATACAACACCATAAAATATTTGAATAAGGAATGGCATAGTCGAGGATATGGTCTTATCTTCTGATCTAGATTTTTACAATATTGATTTATTGATATAAATTATTATTATTTTATATAAAAAATTACCTACTTAATTTTAGTGGAATTTTGTTATTTAATTAACGAATTTAAATAGCATATTTCAACTAATATTTATATCAATTTATATTTATTTACAAGTATTCATATTAATAATTAATTAATTAACACGGCCGATATGAGCATTAGCACATATGTAGCACTGTTGCCGAGCAACTAAAAGAAAGGGCTTGTTTGAAGGCAGCTAGCTCTTTAGTTATGTATGGGCATATTATTCGGTGAGTTAAAAAACATTTATTACACCATAGCCATTACAAATAATTTGTAACTAAATAATAAACACAGTTATATTAGAACTATAAATAAAATGTCATGTTCTATAGAAATTAAATCTAAAGTATGAAAATTTAATCCACCATTGACCAAATAAACAAATATATTTTTTTCGAAAAAGCCAATATTCAGGTATTCACAGTTATAAATAACTAAGAGAAAAATAAAAATAATGAACAAAAGATAATTTTGCATGAAATAATGACGTGAGATAACCCGCGTTGAAGAAGCTTCAGGAGCGGCGTGAGAGCCGAGAAAACGTTTATCAGACACTTGAAAGGCTGGGTAATGGTCTAGAATGATAAATTACCTATAAGCCTCCGATTACTCTTGAGTAAGCCACACCGATTCGTCATGGGCCTTATTGGAATATCCATTAGGAATAGTTTAATATTAATAACACAGAATATTGGTTCAATATCATAATAGTTCAAAAAGTATCTAGTCATAGATCATATTAATAGTTAATGTTCCAGAAAAATATCAATATAATATGGATTCGATTTATTATATATTTTGTATCCAGTATATCATAGTATTGATGAATGAAATCTCAAAGTAAATCTTTTGAATTAAGTTTTTAGAAATAGTATTTTATTCATTATTTATAATTATCTGTTAGAATTTATGTCATCTCATATTCCTGGAAATAAACAATTAAATAAAAAAGAAGACCATAGATTTATCTGCAAAAAATATTACTAATAAGTTGCGAATGCACAATATTCGTTCTGTTGAATGCTCTTCTTTTTCTTCTGGCGCGATCTCCACGACCGAACGTTAGCTATCCTCCCAATCAGGCTGTTTATTGGACACCATATATTTACGTTAATTTATTTACATTCGGATATTTGGATATTTAAACAACTACCTACTTGATACTTGGACAGTTAATGTATCACTCGCGACATTTGACACTCATATGACCTATGACACTTGCGACATATCTATTCTAACAATAATACACACTTTTAAATTGGTTCAAGCGTTTAGAAGTTATGGTGGAATAAAGAAACGGAATACATACTTAGATGAACCCTGAACATATTACACTACTTTTTTTTTGGCAGTCGTGTAATAAAACTATTTTAAAAAATCACTTATAAGGGCAGCTAGTATTAAATATATCTAACATTAAAATCACGCTGAAAATAAAACATACATAATTTAAAAAAAAAGAAATAAAACTAAAGTTTTATTTCTTTTTTTTGACACAGGGAAGGGGGAGAGGACGGTCCGAGAGAAATTTATGAGGGCGTATTAAAGAGTTCTTTGAGCCTGCTTTGGAAGCCATACAAACTCGACGCTGTCCTTACATATCTGGGTTAAGTATTCCAGAGACCATTTCCATGAACGGAGAAGAAGTGTGATTAGAAATCACTACTGTGAACAGAGATCGAGAACAGTATATTATCTTTAGATCTCAGATGGCACCGGTGAGCTAATGGAGCATTTAACCTACTCAATATGAGATAGATCGGACTGCCCCCCTTCAGGATTCTGAAGAACAAATCGAGGACTCTCGTATTTCTAGTTTCTCACTTCTGAAGTCTCCTTCTATACTCTTAATACGGTATAGTTTCTTAGGTCATAAATTGACTGGGACTGCCCTGAGTGGTATTGTTACAAACGTTATGTCATCGTATACGATGATATAATGTCCAAATATGTATCTTTGCAACTAGTTGTCTAAAAGTCAATAAATTAACCTAAATATATCGTGATTATTGTCAAACGAAAGATCTAACTGAGTTCATTTCGGCTAAACATGTATCTTTAGAGATAAATACATAAACCACAAATATTTCGTATAAAACCGTAATAAAAATAATTATTCACTTTCTGTAACGGCATGGCAGTTGTATTTTTTATTCTTTTTAATCTATATACTATTCATCTTAAAGATTGCACTACTGGATTTTTCAACAGAATGGTGAAAGTATTAGTAATCTCAGAGATGTTTTGTTAATAGTATCGTTATATGCACAAATATCCATTGATTTATAGGTTTTACGTTTTTATCTTTCATTTGTCTCATTTCCTTAAATTGTGATCAAACGAATTTTACCTCAGATTTTAAGTCCTATCATGTACTAAGAAGAAGTTCGCAAAATGATGATACTCAGAGAGCGTAAAATTGAATAGATGGCAAATTGCTCACCGTTAACATCAAAGACGATTGTCCGGGTCGTGCGGCGGCGGGGCAGGAGACGCGACACTCTCGGGCGTATGGTGGGTGCTTACGGCGCTTGATGAGGCTCACTTCACAGACAGTACGGCATTAGCCTGATTCACATTACATTCCTTGCACTACTGTAACCGCGATTGCAACTGCGGTTAAACCTGCACCATTAACGAAACTGTGCAAATACTTTTACGACGACAATTTCGCGGCTAGTGCGGTGGCTTCTACGACACTTTGAAGCTACGGCTGTTTTCCGCAACCGACCGCGCGGCGGGGTCGATCGACTGTGAAACTGAATGGCATTTAATTCCAACGGCAACGCTTTTAGAGAACCAATTAAATCCGCGTACTAGATTCAATGCCTGCATTATTGACTTTTGTAATACTTCGGGTAAGAACGAAGTATTGGTACATTAAAACCCGAATGTATAACAAACTAAAAGAATACGGTAAAATATGACATAATGAGAATTGTCAATTATGCTTTAATTTGTTTAAAATATTATATCTATGAAAGCTGTGAAATATATTTTTACATTACATTACATTTTCGTAGTGTTCAATTGACGGCTAAAAACCGCTCTTGGACGTGTCAAAATAATTGTGTTAGGTAGTAAGTCCCGTCACTACTCTTTACTTAACTAACATAATAGGTAGTCAAGAATTTAAGTACTAAATTATCAAACCATAAATATAAATAATCAAAATAGAATCCTATTATTTAAAATAGACAATAATTCGATAATATACGTAGTAAATTTTTTCATCGTGGTATTCAAATTCTCAGCAAAATGTTAAATAATCAAACTACAGCTACGCCACGCATTTGAGAACCAAAAGTACAAATATAAGACCAAATAAAATAACCTGAAAATCAGGCTCTACATTTTTAAGTCATTTAAATGGGCACAATATTTGAAAAGTCATGACATTCAAATTCCTATCAGCCTATCAGCATCTCCTTGACGTTTTTTTTTAATTTACGTCCTCCAGCTATTTGACAGTGGAATTCTATAATCTATGTATTCTTGGGAATATATTATAGAATTTACCGCTAAGGTAAAGGTAGATTTTATGTACTTTTGCTAGTCGTATTCTGGGTACGCATATCTATTAGTTTTATAATTATTAGTAGTAGTAGTTTAATAATTATAGTAAAATTTAAATCGGCAGTAAATATATTGCATATGCATTATTTGTATTTTTTTTAATATTTGCATAAGCTTCATTTTGTATACGTCAACTTGGAATCCAACTAACGTAGTAAATCGCACGTCTAGGTATAAACGTAACCTTAGTTAGATGAATGACCGCCCTGGGTTTGCATGGGATTGGTATGAGCCAATTAGACTTCATTTTAGTATTAATTTAAATGTCATTATTTCTTTCCATTGTAAAAATATTTAAATAATACGATTTGTGAATCATGAGATAAACTGCACATACGTAATTATTAATTAAGCATGCGGAGTACTCATAAAATATTATATTCTTTTTTTTAGTAATAGTGTAAAAATATTAGTAATAATCAAAGTATTATTAGAATATGGTTTGCGTACCAAATATACTAAATAAATAAATAAATAGATACGTACAGCATATGAAATCATGAAATATTAATAAGAAATATTTATTTTACTTTTCGTGGGGTACAGTATACCCATATGCATACATATAATGAAAAACGAGACAAGGCAATACTCCAGAGCAGAATGTGAAATGAATGGTTGTCAATTTTTTTGCATTAAATATAAAGCATCTGAATCTAATAACGCTTGAAATGTGTTCAAATTTATTCGGACAAGTATAAGTTCGACAAGTAGTTTTTATCGACGATCGTTCATATTTCGCTTTAACCTATTGCTTTATCTCGTTCTTTTGAACTAACTTTAGTTTTAGTTCACAAAGAAACGCAATGGGCCCACTGCCTTATTTATATATTTTTATAAGTTCACATACAGGGTTTAGGTTCCTCAATGTACAGGATGAGTTTTAATTAACCGACATCCTTAAAGGGGGGTGAAAAAACAATAAAAAAAACCTTTTTTATTTAAAGTTGCGTTTTTCCTCGTACTAAATCAACCCCTTGCAGGATGCCGGTTTATCAAAACACACCTGTATACCTTTGCGGAAGATGTAAAAGAGATTATTTGCTATCTATACAGCCACAATTACCTCTAATCAAAAATCAATAGTTTTGGAGTTTCTTAATTATTTTTACTCGAAATCATTGCTTATAGCCTATTTCGGGGATCAAATTATTAATTATTATTTTTTGTTTTTTAACTTAACCACGGAATAGCGGTACTTTACTGGAGGAAATAAAAATCAAATTTGCGACAAAATAAATCTGCGCATGTAACACCGTATGAAAATATTAAAAATCTGAATGCCAATAAACTGTACAAAATTAACCATTTTATTGTATAAATATTAAAACCAGAATTAATAAATATCTAAAAAAAAATACCAAATCTACGACAAGTTAACAAAAAAAATAAAATGTATGGAATAGAAAGAAAAATCAATTGAAAACCTTGCAGAAAAATTATATATCAATAATCAAAGAGTAAAAATATTTAAAAAGCCAGTATTCCTAAACTAAGTTGTATAATAAATCAATCAATAAATAAATGGTTTACAAAATGAAATGTTAAAAATGAGATTAAAAATAAAAAATCTAAAAAATAGAACAAATTTTAGGTTTTCGATTGCGAATATAAAATTTCAAAAGTCTGTGCCATAAAAACATTTTTATAACAAAAACTCCTTGGTTATTTTTTTAAATAGTGCATATTATGTTTGTATAATTTTTAATTCTTCTAGTAACCTGTTATAAAATATTATGCTTCTGTATTGAGTTGTCCTTTGAAATTGTGACGTTGTAGGTATAGAATTATGTGTATACTTCGATTTGTGCCTTGTATTGTGGGAATGTATGTGGGCGTGAGTTTGGTGATTTCATTTATTTTTATGTAATTCGCACAGGCTTTCGTTAATAAGTATAGCATAAACAGTGGGGATATTTAGTTCGCGAAATAATGGTTTGCAAGGTTTTCTCATATTTAATCCGCGTATTGCTCTCACGGCTTGTTTCTGTAAAATGAATACCTCTTTAACCCTCGTCAGGCTGTATAAGTTTACAACGCTAAAAGGCGGCATAGGTACAATTGTACCCTCGTATATTTTGTATGAAATTTCTCACTCTAGGCTAAATGTTTAAATAATAAATAACTATTATTAAATACCTACACAATCTTTAGGACGTATAAGTCATGTTTTCTGATATTTATAATTAAAATACCTATATTCTGATTATATAGTATAGTATTTCTGATATTTATCAATAAGTGAATATGGTAATAAAGGACTACTTCAATAATTATTTCTCAGTGCCTTCAGGTAATAAATGATCGATATATTCCTATTCAAACAAAAATGTATAAAATATGATGCTCAGGTTTATCAGATTTGACGAAATCACACTTGCAGAACGTATGCAACATGATAAAGCTGCACCAATACGGGACATCTGGACAATGCTGAACAGAAATTTGGAGAGAGCCTACAAGCCGCATGAATGTATTACCATCGACAAGCAATTGTTTCCATTTCGAGGACATACTAAATTTACGCCATATATACCTTCTAAACCAGCTAAATATGGCATAAAGATTTTCTGGGCTTGTGACGCATTGAACACTTACCCGTTACATGGTCAGCTTTATACTGGACAACCAACAGATGGCCCTCAACAAGTAAACCTTTGATGAACGTTACTTTACGTTCAGTCAGCCTGGATAAAGGCTCAGGAAGAAATGTTACCACAGATAACTTCTTCACAACTATGGAACTAGCTAGAGTATGGAACTCCTGGAATATGACATTAGTCGGTATAGTGAGAAAAAACAAAAGATTCCTGCCAAGCAACATGCAGCCTGCCAAAGAAAGGCCCGTAAATTCGAGCAATTTTTCTTATAATGATGATGCAGCAGTCTGTTCCTATGTGCCAAAGAAAAACAGATCTGTCGTGCTTCTATTATCCTGTGCATATGACGGGAGAAGTCGTAGAATCAGAAGCTGCCAAGCCAGAGATAATAAAATATAACAACAAGACGGAGGCGGAGTCGACATTATGGATAAAAAATGTTGACAGAGTAAACAGTAAAACGAAGAACATTGCATTGGCCTCTATCATTATTCTATAATATGACTGACGTCACTGGATTAGCATCCTACATCATCTATAGAGAACACAACCCACGGCTCAAGCCACATGATCAACGAATAAAGTTCCTGAAAGATCTTACCAATCAGCTATTTGAAACTCGGAGTACAAACCGAATGATAATGAGAAATCATTTCCTTCAAAGTGCAGTAGAAATGGTGCTTGGACGACGCATTGTGGTAATGCCAAAAACAACTGCCGGCTTTCAAAAACCTCATGGTAGACGTGAAATATCCACTGTCGTTGGTAGTTGCTATGTCTGCCAAGAGCTAAAGAAGAAACAACGTAAGACTAGAAAGTCCTGTGGGGTTTGCGTAAAACCAGTTTGCGATGAACATTCACTGGCGAAGACAACTTGTATAACTTGTGAAGAAAATCAGTAACAAAAAAAAAATATTTTTCTTTATAATATTATAGTAAATGTTTTTCAGTTTTCTATAAAAATATAACCTTATCAATTTAAAAAAACTTTTTTTACATATTATGTTAATACAAAATGAATGAAGGTACATTTGTACCTATGCCGCCGTTTTTGTCTGCAAAAAGAAAACGACCCCTTATTTTGGAAGGGGGTAGAGATATTATTCTGAAATTTGGTATATATAGTTAGGGCCAAAATCGTAGAGATGTCATAAAATGTCAGCCCTCTAAGACTTCTGGAAAAAAAGTTATGAAAATTTAAAAACGGAAAAGTTACAATTGTACCTAGGCCGCCTGACGAAGGTTAATATCTGTGGCATTTGCTTACAATAAAATCCCATATCTTAAGTAGTTTTCAACCAGTATGTACTCAAAACTTCCTAAGGTCAATAGACGTAAAAAATCCTGTAGGTACCCACTGGCCGGTTGTTACTAAGTTTTGAAATGCGGTTATTTAGGAGTTAAAGTACAGAGAATCTTCATTCATATTTCTGTCATCATTTTATACGAGCTTTATAGAATTATTTCACTTTAAAAAGATACATGCGTCGGGGTTATTTTGGTGCCATGATTTTTTGCAATTAAAAATGTTGCCTTAATCGGCCTATGGAATCGATCGAAAAACTTCAAATCGCATTTGAGGACAAAAGTCGGAAAGCCCTTCCAAGGAAATTGTGTAAAAGGAATCGTGCAATGAATTTAAATCGACTAACTTTGGCGGACGAAGAAAGAAGTGGCCGCTCTTCTACGGCTGTTACAGAATAAAACGTACTGGCAGTGGACAATTACATCGAAGAGAATAGACAAGTTACACATGAAGAGTTTGAGCACATTGTGCAGATTGGAACGGGAATTGAGAATAATATTCTATATGGGTATTTTCTGGTGAGGAGGATAATTGGTTAGCACAATTAACCTAGGCTAAGAAGCAGGCGCGTGTGGAATGGTGTAGTGATTTACAGCTATTTTATTTTATTTTATTTATTAGATTACATCGTTAGTATTTATATTAACCGCGATGTAAAAAATTATATCGTCAGTATTTATATTAACCGCCCAGACAAAATACTATATAACGGTTTATATAAGCGTTTTTTATATATCGGTTTTATATAAATTTGTGCATATACTCGTATATGTTTTCTATACTTTTTATTTTTAAATATAATAATATAGCGGACGTATCACGCACGTTCGAATAGGTAGGACGGTTAAATGTGGTTTGAATCGCTCCTACCTAGGTAGGTTCTTAGGAAAACAGGTCTGCTGTTAGGAAAACAGGCTCTACCTACCATTACAATACAATAAAACATCAAAATATCTATAATATCAAAATATATATAGGTACACGTTTACGTAATTGTTGCTGGTGATAAATCATGAATCTATGACCTAGAGCTGTCAACTACAATGGGCGAACCCGTAACCTCAGGAAGTTTTAACGATCAATTATAATAGCCCCTTCCATGTTCCACCATGGCATGGCTTATGAACCCTGGGTTGTCTCCCAATGAGGGAAGTCCTCAACGTCGGAAAGTCGAAAAAATCGAAAAACTAAAAAAAGTCGAAAAAGTCAACTCGATTTCGATTTTCGAGGGTTAAAGGGTGGCGCTAGGTTGGGATTGGGGGGAGGGTTGTGGTAGGATTTATGATATTATTATTCAGATGAATTAAGTTCCTGGCTACTTGACAGAGAAGTCTTGATTGGAGTGACACAACCAATTTTTTTTTATTGCAAGCACCAAAATTTCAGTATAACGATTCCTAGGCAAAATATTTAAACGCCATAATTTGTCAATAATTGTCGTTTTTATTGGCTTTTACAAAAGTTGAAAAATGTCACTTGCAATTGTCATGTCATTGATTCAATGACATGAAAATCAAAAAAAACATGTCATTAATTAATTTGCGATTTCCTTCTTGATGTATTTTATTGATGTCAAGGTAATATTATCATTTTTCTTATTCAATTTCACATTGGTTTTATTTTGTACTTTTCTGTTTTTATTTCAAAGTAGATTAAAATAGGATATTAAACTTTTCAACATATAGATTTGTAATTTCTTCGCCCGCACAGTTTTGGGGTTTCAAAATAAAAATATCTAAAATACCATGGCTTTTTTGTTAAAACTCATCCTAAACCCAATAAGATTTAAGAGAAAAAGTGTTTTCAATCATATTAGTCCCCTAAATAGGCATAGTAAATCAGGTACTATTTTATTTTAACTAAGTACATTGATTTAAAATTCTCGAAATTGACCCATTGTTTTAGAAATTCATAACTTCAATTGTTTTAGAAGATCTGTTCTTCAATCGTTTTAGAAGCTCAAAATTTAAAAATAATGACATCATTACAAGACACGATTGGTATTTATGCTGTATGTGAAAATGATTATATACTGATTTTGTAACGTGATTTGGAATATTCACAGGAATATTGCTTTTATTTTTATATGTTTACTCGACTATTATTTTTTTTTTAAATACAAGATTATTCACTAGATTTTTCTTTCTATTCTATTTTTTTTAATACTTGTGAATTTGGTATTTATGATTTGGATATTTCTTAATTCTCATTTTATTTCTCTTTTTAAAATTTAGACAATGTAGGTAATGGTTGATTTTGTATAATTTATTGACATTCAGATTTCCAATGTTATTAAATTTTATATTTTGCTTAAAATAAGAATTATAAATAATGTATGTATTAATTGTAAGTTTTCTACACTTGCGGGGTTTTTTGAAATTAAATAAACTTTATTTTTTTTATAATTATCGAGGATGCCAATGCATAGTAATTTAAAAAAGTAAGTAAATCATGAAGTTATCCTATCTATATACCAAAAACAATCATCTTTAATATAGCGATAAAACACTAATTATATTTTTAAAAAAAAACAATTTAGATGTTTTATTTACTAAGGGGATAGAGTAAAATAACATTTTTCATTTTTATGGTAAAGAAAAAATTAAACTTTTTTGTGGTTTCGAATGATAAGATCTTAACATCACTTGGTTATACATTATACTATAAGCTATTAAGAAACTTTTTTTAATATACGTTTTTTTGAAGTTTCATTTATAGAAAACTGTCCAGAATTTCTGCAATTTGTAGGACCACAGAATACACATGATCACAATACTCTCCCATATTGGATTGTTTAAGTAGCTCACGTTATTTTAATTGGAATTCGGAAAGCGCGTGCGGGCGTCGGAAACTTTTGTGGGAGTCAACTAGGGCGGCGATTGATCGCGTAGGGCGGCGTCGGCGAGCGTCGCGACGGCGGGTACGGCGGCCGAACGACTGGAGAGACGACGCGTCTAGCATCCCTCGGAGGCTGTAACTGCCCGTGACTCATTTAGAGCCGGCGCCAGCGGTATCTAAGTTAGGAAAACACTAAATTCGCGGTTCGGAATTGTATATATTAGAATTCGGTCTGGGCTAAATTTCCGGTAGATAGGTCAGTTTAGGAGATTTCTGTTCTGTTGTTGTAGAGATGTTCTGTTGTTGTAGAATACATATTGATAAAATGTAATGGTATGTCTTCTTATCACGTTGTATACACTAAACAGCAATACAAAACTCCAGTTATCTATGTATATCTATTATGATTATCTAAAACCTAGCTAATTGTGCATCATTTTATTATGATTATGTTATTGTTAAAAAATCTATATTTTTACTCTTACTTTGATTGTCCAGCTGTATTCTTTCCAATTTTCTATAGGTATTCTTCATCACTTTAGTTTTTTTTAAATATTGGTTCATATATATTTACAACAATTTAAATGTCAAAAAATTCGAAAAATTCTAAAATGTCAGAAAAGTCGCAAAAGTCAAAAAGTCGAAAAAGTCGATAAAGTCGAAAAAGTCGAAAAAGTCGTTATTTCGGAAAAGTCGGAAAAGTCAAAAAAGGCGAAAAGGTCGAAAAAGTCGAAAAAGTCAAAAAAGTCAAACAAAGCAAAAAACTCAAAAAAAAATAAAAAAAAGTAAAAAAATAAAAGTAAAAAAATGACAAAAAGTAAAAAAAATTAAAAAAGTTGAAAAAGTAAAAAAAGTAAAAAAGACGAAAAAGTCGAAAAAGTCGCAAAAGTCAAAAAAGTCGAAAAAGTCGAAAAAGTAGGAAAAGTCGAAAAAGTCGGAAAGGTCGAAAATGTCGTAAAAGTAGAAAAAGTCTAAAAAGTCTAAAAAGCCGAAAAAGACGAAAAAGTCGAAACAGTAGAAAAGGTCGGAAAAGTCGAAAAGTCGAAGTCGAAGTCAAAGTCGATTTCGATTTCGAGTTTTATAGGGTGTCGCTAGGTTGGGGGTGGGGGTTTGTTGTTGTAGGATTAATGATATTAATATTCAGATGAACTACCTTCCTAGCTACTTGACAGAAAAATCTTGAGGTGACACAACCCCATTTTTTTTTAATGACATAACCACGAATTTGAACTTAGTTTGGGGATTTCAATACTGTAAAGACCTAATGGAAATGTCGATCGATTTGAGTGAGCGTGAAAACTATTCCGTGTCGTTTTACCGTGTCCATTACAATGTCGAGAAGACGAGATAACATAGGTCGACGAAGTCAGTCAAATGTGCGGCAAGCTACTTCATGTGCAAACCGTACTGATGTGAGATGATTTTATCATCTCGGCTGAAATAAAAGATGAAGCTGTTAATCTGAAATCGCTTGCAGTGGTGCCTAAGAATGCGGTCTATGAACTTCGCGAAGTTTATAACAACATCTTGCCCTGTATGCTCGATAGTAACTGTTCCAAGCGTTACCCGAGAGACCTGATTGCTAACACCATCACGGGCAATGACGGATTGTATCGTCGCCGATCAGTTGCGGACAATGGGCGATCTGCAGTTGTGAAGGTCAAAGGGCAAGATGTGGCCAATCGTTAGATTGTGCTTTATTGTCCAAGGCTTTTAAAGCGCAAGTCAATGTAGAATACTGCAACTTCATGAACTCGATAAATTACATATGCAAATACGTAAAATAAAGCGATATGGCTGTTTCCGCTGTGAGGAAATAAAACGAGGTGTATCTCAGTATCAGACGTGTCGCTATGTCAGCAGCAACGATGCGATTTGGCACATCTTTTCCTTTGCGACATACGAAAGACAATCTACAGTTGTACACTTGGTAATTCTGGAAA
Source organism: Micropterix aruncella (assembly GCA_944548615.1). Lineage (NCBI taxonomy): Eukaryota > Metazoa > Arthropoda > Insecta > Lepidoptera > Micropterigidae > Micropterix > Micropterix aruncella. Next base: position 21,807,589 of record OX155958.1, read on the forward strand.
GCGGTATTTAGATTCCCCGTGCCTTGGCCTTCACGATGACAAATCACGCGTGTTGGAAGTTTGCGGAATTAATTTGGAATTTCCGTATTTCGCGCATGGACAACTGTATGTCCCGTGTTCGCCAAGCCATCGGTCGGAAAGCCATCATTTTTGTTTATTTACGCGCCGGAAAACAAAACGAAAAACATATTTTACCAGAATGTTTTGTATTGAATGTGAACTGCATTTACCTATATATTATCATCTAAATTGAATTGAATTTGAATTACACATTGAATTTATTTCACTGAATTACACATTGAATTTATTACTTGACCACATTGAATTTATTTCACTCACAAACCACTTTCATTTAATCACCAAACGAAACTCAAACCGTGCATGATTCGGCCATATTATAGATTTCCATGAATTAGATTTGGAAGGTTCACTAGAATTAATAAACACTTATGAAGAGTTACAATCAAATAAATTTTAGGTGGTACGAAGTTCACCGGCTCATCTAGTTAAAAATAAAATCACAAATAAATGTCAAACAACTATAAAACTGTCAGAACTATAAAACAAAATATATTAATGTAAACAATAGGATTTAAAACTAAAATTAATCTACTGCATTTATTTTAGGCATGGTTAGTTATAAACATAATTCTGTCTCTCTGAGAAAACAATTTCTGGGTATGTTTTATGTTTTTAAAACGATCCCTAGTAAAACTGACAATTCTCGCTTGTCAGCTAAAGTGTTTTATTTGTGCCTGACAATTATTTTCACTCTTGTACGCACCGTCTGTTTGTGGAGCCGTCCTCGCGCATACATGTTAGTAAATGGAATACGTTGGGACGCGCGCTTCGCCACCTGAATAGATTGCTATCAGCGAAGCCAGATCTTAACATTTTCGTTCTTAGCCCATTTCATAATTTTTTTTTGCTGTAAACTACTATTTACATCTGAATAATTTAAACGTTTCTGTACTTTTAATGTTTTATAATGTATTATATAAAGTTCAGGTAAACGATTTTGATAGTGATTCTAGTATGTTGTATTTTTTTTAGTTAATAAATTAATAAATAAGTCCTTGGCACTTCTGGGATGGTTGTTACATTATAAAGGAGTGTTTATATACAATTATTCAATAACTAAAAATTTTTATACTGTAGAAATCAGAAATAGGTATCTATGATTTTTACAAGCTTTATTTTCCTTGCAGTGATTGTTAGTGTTGCGGGAAGAAAAGATGACGTTGCGGGCGGAAATGATGATGATAAATATCATAACAAAAATTGTTTCGACACGCCTAAATTCCCAACGCATCAAATCCTCAACAAATATATTTATTTATGGCAGTAAGTGCACTAGGCAGGCAATATCCGTACACCCGGATTAGCTTCACTAAAAGGGTGTGCGAATGGATATTTTTAACCAAACGTGGAAATTTTTAAAAGCAAAACACTAAAATTTCGTAATAACATGCAGACACAAAAACAACCCCTTGAACGAGAACAAAGGAATTTCGGCAAATAAACACGGTCGCATGCATTAGGAGGAGCAATAAAAACCCCAAGATGCACCACTTAAAAAGGACTAAGCCGCCCGTCGCCGAACGTTAAATACATCTTTCGCGGCTCTATCGTGTGTTGAAGAACGTGATGAAAACCGCGATAAAATGTTGTGTTTAAAAAATATAATTTTTCCTTTTACAAAAATGTACAATGATAACGTTGATATCGAGCGCGTAATTTATTCGACTGGAGTGCCCTTGACCTACATTATCCGGTTCTATTTATAACTCGGCCAGCGAACTCGTCTCGCCCGCCTATCGTTTGCTCGCTCCCCCTCATGCCTGCTCTGTCGCGCCCGTTCCGTCGGGCTGGCCGGCGGCCGTTGTGGTTGACAGTGTGGCGTCTGCCACGGTTTTGTTCGGTCGTGTTTTGCGGTCGCTCCCCTGCTCGCCGGCCGATGCGTCTATATTTGTCCAATGCTCGCTTTCTGGACCTTGGCAACGTCCGGGAGTTTTCTTCCAGCTAATTTCCTTTCCTCTTTTCCCTGTCTGTATGGCTCCTTTCTCCTTCTCTCTGTCTCTCTCCCTCCGTATAGCGTTGTCTCGCTCGCTCTGTTTATAAACACGGCTAACGTATATACCGGGCTCCGCCGTGCTCGCTCGCCATGCCCATTCGCTGCCGCGCGCTCGCAACGTACGGTCGTCCGCTCCGCTCGCGCCGCGACTAATTTATTTTACCGCCGCGCGCCATACCGCTCTCGTGTTTGATACTGTTGTAGCGTTGCTCCAGTTCATTCAGTATTAACCCCGCGCCGTCGATTTTCTCCGGCCCGCCTAAGCAATCGGTTCGTACGCGTTTTCAGTAGTGATATAAATAAGGTATACGAGCCAGGGACTTTTTTGCTTGTTTTTTGCTCATAGTGACAAGTGATAGTAACAATGCAGTCCTCCAAAGACTCCATCGAAGCCACAGCGGCCTATGATATGCCGCAAATACTGCCAGCAACACCCAGGAAACGAGGCAGGGACCCCGCCTCACCCGGGGCAGAGCTTGAACGGGACTCGCAACGCCGTCGAGCCGACTCTTTCGGCTCTGACGGCGAAGCTCTTCATACGCTTCCGTCTTCGGACGACGAGGATGCGAGGAGCGAGCTGGCGGTGGGGCCTACTTACGCCGAATCAGCGGCTAGAAAGTCTCCTTTGCCGCTCCCGCGCGCACTGACGCCTCCAGCACAGGCTCCGCAAACACCAAAGCCGACGCCGCGTACTCAGCCAATAATAGTGGAAAAATTGGAGAGGTGGCCATCTCACCTCCAGGCAATCAAATCCAGGCTGGGGAGAGTGCCCAACTCACAGCCGATTGGGAACGGAGGATTCCGATTCCGCCCGGCGGATGACGCAGAGTACCGCGTCATCCAAGATTATCTTCACGGACTGGGACCGGCGATAGCGTGGCACACGTACACCGCACCGGCAGGAATAGACGCTAAAATTGCTATTCGAGGCCTCCCAGAAACAACAACCAGTGAGGAGGTCATATCCGGCCTAGAAGATCGCGGCTTTGAAGCCAAATACGTAAAACGTATTCACGGAGGGCGGCGAGCCCTTTTTCATGTCGTGCTCAGGAAGTCAGAGCGCTGGCGCGAAGTATACAACCTGACGGATATATACTTTGTCAAAGTGACGGTGGAGGCCTGGAAAGGACGGAAAGGCCCGAAGCAGTGTCACCGTTGCCAGCGATTCCGCCACAGCAGCCACAATTGCCATCGGCCCCAAGTATGTGTCTGCTGCGGCGAGGAACATGCTGCGAAAGACTGCCCAAGGCCGAAGACAGTCCAGGCAACGTGCGGCAACTGTGGGCAAGGCCATCCGGCGAACAACCGGAGGTGCCCCAGTTTTCTGGCGGAAATCCGCCAGTCGTCGCGGCAACAACAGGGTGCACCGCGTGCTGCAGCGGCTTCCCGTCCGAAAGCGTCGCTGCGAGGTGCCACGCCGAGCGCCGCGACCGCGACAGCGACCGCTGCGCCCCCGCCTACGACACCTCCACGACCGTCGCCACGAAAACCGGAAAGACCGCAGTCGAGGCCCCATCCTGCCACAGCCACAGCCCCTCAGCCACAACGACGCGCCCAGAACCAAAAGCCGGTGGTGAGTCAAGCTGCCCCACTATCGTGGAGACAGAAATCGACGCCGGTAACCGCCCCGCAGCAGGCAGCTGTGGAGTGGAAGGTGAATCGGCGGCGCTCGAAGTGGCCGAAGAAACCCTCTCCTCAAAAAGAGGAGGTGAAGATCACCACGGAGGCGACCCCCCCGCCCCCTCGCTTCCAACCGCACGTGATTCGCTCTGCTACGCAAGAAGAGCTAAAAATCACGGTGGCAGACCTGCTGGAGCTGGTCAACGACATGATGATGAATCCAGCGGAAGCCACCACAATTCTGTCGCGCACCCTGCAACGCCTAGCGGGGCCGTCGTCCGTCCTACAGTGCACAGCAACGCCTCCTGCCTCAGCAGGCCACTGAGGATCGTTCACTGGAATGCGGACGGCATTAAAAAGAAGCTCCCAACGGTGCGAGCCTTCCTGCAGGAGCAGCAGGTTGACGTCCTCCTAGTATCGGAAACGAAGCTCCTGAAGTCCGTCTCGGTACGAGTGCCCAACTACATCGTGTACCGGACGGACAACGCGACGACAGAAGGTCGCGCGTACAGGGGCACAGCCGTCTTCGTGAGGAGGACGATGCTCCACCAACAGATTGACTTGCCGCAGCTGGACTCGCTGTACGCAACGGGCATTCAGCAGAGAGCCGGCGGAGTAGATATGCGAATTCTTGCAGTCTACAAACCGCCCAACAACCGACTGGAGACTGGCGACATCGACAAACTCCTTCACCCAAAGATGCCGACGATAGTAGCCGGCGACCTCAACTGCAAGCATCCGGCGTGGAATTCGACGCGCACCAACGTAAACGGTGTGCTGTTGCTTAACCACGCCGAGAAAACAGGCTTTACGGTCGCCGGGCCGGAACAGCACACTCGCGTTCCAAACGTGCCAAGCTACTCATCAGAGGTACTCGATGTCGCCCTCCTGCACAACGTGACATTTACCTACGTGCAGGAGGTTATCTACGAGCTTCAGTCGGATCACCTGCCAGTTCTCCTGGAAGTACAGACGGACGTGGCTACAGCGAGTCACAAAAAAGAGCGCCGCCGCGTTGACTGGGTGAAGTATGGCAAACTGATGGAGAAAGCGGTCATCAGCTATAAGACACCAGTCACCATCGGGGACATTGAGAGTCGGGTGGCCAATCTCCAAGAAGCTATCAAGACCGCGCTGGAAGCCAGCTCGTCGACGCTAGAGGCGAGTGCTACACGTCCGCGCCTCCCGCAACGACTGCGGGACAAACTGCGTGAAAAACGACGCCTGCATCGCTTTTGGGCTACAACTCGGTGCCCAAAAGCGAAGCAACGCTTAGATGAGGCTAACGATAACCTGCGAGAAGAGCTGCAGACCCACACATCCGAGTCGTGGGAACAATTCCTCGACTCTATTAGCGACGATATGCCCTCCATCTACAGGCTAAATCGACGCCTGATGTGTACGGCTGAACCAGCGCGGCCACTACTGGATTCGACCGGGAACCTCCGCTACGTCGCCGAGGACAGAGCGACTCTCTTTGCGGACCACTTGGAGAAGACCTTCGTTCCACACGAGGTCGAGGACCCGGAACACTCCAAGTCGGTTTGCGACTTCCTCGCAATGGACGAGAAAACCCAGCCGGAGCCCAGCGAAGAGATTTCGCCGATATCTCCAGCGGAGCTCCAGCGCCGAATCCAGCAGCTCAAGCTAAAGAAGGCACCCGGCCCCGATGGCATCGGTAGCGGTGCTTTAAGAAGACTACCGCGTCGCCAGCTCCCGGCCCTTGCAGGGCTTCTCAATTCCTGCATCAGACTCGGTCACTTTCCTGAGAAGTGGAAGACGGCCAAGGTGATAATGCTGCCGAAACCTCGCAAAGACCTGCGGCAGCCGGGCAACTATCGACCGATTTTGCTGCTGCCCACTCTTGCGAAGGTCTTCGAGCGATGCGTACTGGCGCGACTCACGCCGCACCTCGCCCCGCGCGCCGAGCAGTACGGATTCCGTACGGGCCACTCGACTACCCTGCAACTTACGCGGGTAGTACACCGCCTTACGGAGTCCTACAACAAACACCTGCACTCGGCAGCCGTCTTCCTGGACGTCGAAAAGGCGTTCGACCGAGTCTGGCACAAGGGCCTCCGATACAAGCTGGCGACTCAGACAACGACACCGCGCCTGCTCCGAAACGTGGTGGCTTCCTTCCTCTCCGGAAGAGGATTCTACGTCGCGGTGGAGTGCAATCAGTCAACAATTAGACCCATCGCGGCGGGAGTCCCGCAAGGAAGCTGCCTATCGCCGGCGCTATACGGAGTCTACACGAACGACATACCGCTCAGCGCCGACGCGGAGCTGGCGCTATTTGCAGATGACGCAATGTACATGGCATCTTCAATGAACATCAAGCTCGCGGCCAAGAAACTACAGCAGCAATTAGACCTTATGCCAGAATGGCTAAGGAAGTGGCGGATTGTCGTCAACGCGGCCAAGTCCGAGGCTATCATCACCGGCTCACTTAAAGCCTATCCAGAGCCAATGAAACTTGACGGCACCCCGGTACCGTGGAAAAACACGGTCAAGTACCTCGGGGTGCATATTGACCGTCGCCTCAACTTCTCGCATCACGCGAAAGCGACGGTCGCCGCTTCGAAATCCGCCTTCTATGCGCTGCTGCCCATGCTTCGCTCGGCCGCGATTCCGGCGAAGACACGACTGCTGATGCTGAAGATGTACGTGAGAACAAAACTCACGTACGCGGCACCGGCCTGGTACCACCTCATATCGACGTCACAGCGGACAAATATCCAGCGGCTGATGAATGTGGGGTTGAGAAAAGTTTCGGGAGTCCCATGGTACGTCAGAAACGCTACTCTGGAACGCGACTTTAGCGAGAAAGAGTCCGTGGAGGATTACGTGAAGCGCCTCGCGCGTGCCATGTACCAGAGGGCCGACACCTCGCCGCACGAGCACATTCGTCAGCTCGCTCCGCTGCACACCAGACCGCCAGATGTCCGGAAGCCGTACCCGCGCAGTCTGCTAGACTAGCGGACCACCAGCGCGGGTACTGCAGCACAGCAGTCATCGCCTCAGAAGATGCCATGTACACACTCCCGTATCATCCTATCACCATAAGACGACTGATCCGTCAGGCGTCCAATTAAGATACCTGCCACAGGGCCAGCAAGCCCTGTGAAGACCAAATGAAAGCCGGGTCGATGGGCCCGGCTCACGAGAAGCTCCACCTAACAGAGCGAATAGTGGAAGACGTCACGGGCCCCTATCAGGGCTCGTCGACTGATATTGATTGATCGCTCGCCATTCTTCTGTTGCCCGTGGCGCTGCACGGACGCGTCGCTCCTCCACTCTTCCTTCTACTGTTTGTGGTGTCGCTACACATCCGATCTTCGAAAAAGGTAAACACCCTCGAACAAGACAGGTACAAACAAGTGACTCATACTTTAAAATTTCGCCAACTTAAATATTGAATTACATATATCAAGAAAATTGCTGCTATAATAATGTTAAAATGTGTAAAATAATTTAGGTTAATTTCTAGTCTATGTAGGTCCGAAATCGGCCTAGAACTTGTAAAGTTACAATATTTACCATAAACAGAACATAATCATAAGAAATGATTATTAAAAATATGTATAAATCGTCATAAGATAATAAAAGATAAATTTCAAGTTCTTATGTATAGTCTAAACTTTAAGGAAATCAAACTTTAAGGAAGTCAAATTATATTATTATATCATTGAAACAAACGGCATACGGCCGTGCCGCATAGCCGCCGTCGCGCGCGAGAGGGGCATAAAACCACCCCACCCCTCGGTCCGGCCGCCAAAGTCGTATATAAGGGATGCCACCAGCCGAAGTGTCGTTCTGCTACCCGCGCCGCGCGGACTCGCTTCGCGCCGTCCGCGCTGGTCGTGTCTTGCAATTGCCGCCCCGGTCCATAGGCCGCTCGCGCGGCAACGTGAACGGACACTGGCTAGTTGCCGCCGCCGGTCTCTTTTCCTCTCAACGCCGCCCCGCGTCGAACCAGCATCGCGAGCAGGACGAACTCCGTGTCCCAGCTGTCGTCGCTTCTCAAGCCCCTGGCCCGCGTCATCAGTAGCCGCGTGCGCTGCATCCTACCCGTCCCGGTCCCGGTCCATCCCGCGCCGCACGCTGCCGACCCAGCTGATCGACGTGACTTCAAGCCCCAGCACCCCGCGACGCATCGGTAGCGCGATTTGGCCGCAATCGTGCCGACCAGCTGATCGTCGCGTCTCAAGCCCTTGGCCCGTGGCTCAGTAAGCGGAGGACGTGGGTACTCCGCGGAATCAGCGGCCGCGTCCGCCACCGCCCAGCTGATTGCCGCGTCTACACAAGACACCTGTTCAACTACGTGAGTAGCCTAAATAGAAGCCCGCTACCCTAGTAGCACCCAAGAAAGCATGACCGGTCTGTGGGCCGGTCACCTCTGACGCCCCAAATAAAGGCATCAGCGTGTTGGGAAATGCCACTGGGTCCGCACAGGACGTGCACACCCAGGAGGTAGATATTTACGAGAATTTCAGAGTTTCATCGAGTCTCATCGAGCGTTGAACAGAGTTCATCGTGCAGAAGAGTCTACCGGCCTCCAAGTATGGAGAAAAGTGCATAAACCGTAGGGCGAATTTACGAAAGACTATTATTTGTGAATTAATTTTTTTCTTGTGATTTTTTCTTATAATTTTCTTGTGTATTTGTGTAAACACATGTCCAATGAGTTCAATGCATCGATGAATTTCTCGTTTATTCTCACAGAAGAATATCCTAAAAAACTGTATAAGACCCGATTTATTACGAGTCTGATAAAACATTTTTCCTAAAATATTAGTGTAAAATCATAGTGAAAGTAGTTCCATTTAAAAAGGAAAATAATCATTTAAATTTCACAAAAGCTTTTTTATATAATCAACTCATTATTCAACTCAAGTTCAACTCTAAATATGACGCGGCAGCCATTTTGAAAAATCGATAAACTAACCACTCAATTCACGGTAGTATAAGTTTCTGAGTAACCCAGAATTAATTCTAATAATGCAAAAGTGGAACCGCGTCTTTCAAATTTCGCGTATCGCTGGCTCCTGTACTAATTGTGGCGGGAGGGCGTACGGCAGAACGCGGTGACGAGGGGAGAAGGAAATACTGTCCAGTCCGACGCTGATAACGCATCGTCGGACGTAATTAGAATTTTTGCAATATAGTTGCGACTACGGTCCATTAGTCAGTATAAGACTATGATTTTTTACGATACTTGCGAGCTTTTATTCGATTTCATATTTCACGTGTTTGTTACGATTTCACGTTTTTATTCGTCAATACGCATGCCTGTTATGCCTGTGTAGATAAACTGCATAAGAGCCGTGCCGAAATTCTTTAAAAATAAATGTATTTTTGATTTAACTTGACGCTATTAGAAAATAATTATAATCATGACCTATTTATTTTCACAAAAAAATAAGTTAATAGTAAAAACACATTTTTAAAAACAAGCTTTTATTAAAATGCTCTGTCCCGAGCCAATCCTGGGTGTAGCAGCCATATCATATTGTAATTTAGACCGGGCTTTAATAATTGAATGCGTATACAAAATTTCGTCACTGTGCTGTTGACCGTTGAGGAGTCCCTCAACGGGAGCCAACCCTAGGGTGTCGCAGTCCTGTCTTAGTGAAACATAGAACGGGCTGTCGTAATTGAACGCATATACAAAAATTCGTATCTGTGCTGTTGACCGTTGAGGAGTCACTCCTGGGTGCAGAATCATGTCATGCTCAGGATAGAAGGAAGTGGTTTTAAGTCTGCTTGCAAAAATTCACTAAAAAAACATACTAACAAACATTGCAAATCAAATGAAAGCTTTAGATAAAAAGAGATACTTTGACAATTTCTTACAACTAACCTTATGTTAGATGACTATTATGTAAGTGTATTCATTTATTACTTGTGAATCAAATTGCCCACATAAACCTTTAGTCACAATAACCCTGGCGGTATGGCCGTAAGATATTGCCACTTGGCAATAGGCCCACCACATTGTACTCTTATGTGTGTGCAATAAAGCTTTTTTAAACAAAGCCTTATCATAGTGGTGCATGGGCGCGCTGTGGAAATATAAATACACTAGCTGACCCGTGCCCACTTCGTTGGGCGGTAAAACTTTTTACCTGTGATGAAATTATGAGTGTGGTTCGGTTAGTACTGAGTGCTATAATTTATTTCCTGACTGCGAAAAGAAGGGTTATATTTTTACTCCATATGTATGTATGTATTTGCATGCCAATTTGACTATAGTAACGTTTTTTGTGAGTGTCTTCTTGTGAGTGTCTTATTTGTGAGCGTAGGTATTATCTTTTTGCCTATTTATGCAGTAAAAGGGAAATTATATGCAGTAAAAGGGAAATTATATACAGTAAAAGGGAAAAGTCTTTTGTTTTAAACACTTGAGATGATAAATTTACTTATTTTGATAAGAATTCATAATTATTAATAATATGACCAATAAACATGACCAGGATTTAAATTATTATTTTAATATGAAATACTACTTTTGTGACTTAAATATATAAGTTAGACCTATTCTGTCATTGACTTTTTTGTAGGCATTATCAAGCTCTACAACTTTTCTCTAGAACTTAATCATATATCTCTAATCGTTAAGGCGGCGTTAGAAACGTTTTCGTTCGACCGCTTATTCTCTTACTTACTTTGCAAATCAGACTACCACGAAAAAGTATTTTCATTTTTTGGATTAATATATAGCCTATGATACTTACAAATAACGTGGCTTTCTATTAATAAAAAAAAAATCGGTTCAGTAGATCCAGAGATTACTTCCTACAACTTCACGAACTTTACCTCTTTATAATATTAGTATAAATAAATAAAATCCTATTAACGTTTTAATACAGGGCATTAGAATGAACTACAAGTAGGTAGTTCGACTATTTATACGATTAACTGAGAGTATAGGACTAAGGCCTAAAATTGACAGGTAATACTCATCTACATAGGCAATAATAGACGTCACTTTTCAAAGAATAGTATCTCATGTATTTTAGAATACGTCGTTTTACGTAATCATTTTCGCAAACCGTTAAGTTTGGAAAGTATCAAAAATGTTACATATTTATTTTGGGAACTTGAAAATTCATACTGTTAGCATTTCCGTTATTAGAAAATTCATTCAACAAGTACACTATGTGTAAGCAAACAAACAAACATAAATACAAATACGCTATCAAAGAAGTTAACATTACCAAAACGTATCTGAAAAAAAAACCACAAAATATATTTATATAACAGAGTTAACAAGGCAAGACCTAAGAAATATTAAATATTAAAATATTCACATACTTTTCAAAATAAAATATATATTAAATAAATTTAAATCTGTATCCTACGGCTAGATTACGTCGGAAAGACATGTATAGTCGTTTTCGATTAGACATAACATAATTCTACGCAATCATATGATGGTTATAACTAGAGTTGTCAACTACAACGGGCGAACTTGTCACCTCAGGAAGTTTTAACGATTGTTAGTTTTATCTACCGTGAAGTGAGAGCAGAAGACTTGGACGAAACAGTCCACCGTCAAGCTCCGCCACATGCCCGTAAGAGGCCAATGCCTTATCCGCAAGATAACCAGGTATGTTGCCCAGCGGGCATACACTCACGCCCTTACTTCTAATTGCGACCAGATTACTCCAGTCTCTCGATTGGTTATGAGCGGTGAAACGACCTCTCCCTTACGAAGCGGTGAAACGGTTTATACCGAATCTATCGCGGACCACGGCACCCTTTGCCCGGCTGGTCACCCAGGATCGGATAGACGATGGTCAGCAACCACCCCCGCTCTATAGGAAACAGTACTGCTTCCAGACTCCCCCGACTGTTAGTCAGAGTTCACAATCGATTGGCTTACGCCGCACAGTGCGCAGACCGTCCAGGAGCGCCAGAAGGTTGATTCCTAGGGGAAACTAGCCCTAAGGCCAGAGTCCTACCCAGGCTCGCACTTCATGCGTGGAGGCCGCCGGATGGGTGTTGACCCGTGAGTGTGACCAAGCCTGAACAGAATGGGTCTTCGTGGCCAACTCAGGAAGGGCCCCTTAGCTTCCGATATGATGGTTATATCCTTGTATTAGATCTCCACAGAATATCACGTCGAAATGCCATTACTATTGTGTCTCTACAATGTGAATTGTACAAGTCGTTTGCCAGTGCTGCTGAAAGAATGAAGTATTACGAAAGTTTCTACTAACTAATCATATAACGATCGCATATCAGTACAGTTTAACTCTAGAATATTACCAGTAGTTAAATATATTGAAATTTCGCACGATTAAAGCATTTGTTATTGTTATTATTTAACAATTTTCCAATATGGTAATATGCAACTGCTATGTTGCCTTCTACAATACACTTTCTCCCGCAACAATGCACAACTGAAGGCTGACAGACAGCTTAATAATAATATTGAAATGGTTACAATGTATATATATGAGTGCAGTTCTACCTCTTGTTCATAAATGGCGAGCACGTCTATTTAAAGAGTAATGTCGATCGACAGAACGTGAACAATATGGTCATTTTAATATCGTTGGTGAAAGAATTCCAAGATAGTCATTATACGTAATTGGCTGGTCGGTTTATTGAATGGTTCAGTGATCATTTGACTGCTTGCTTGGAGACATACATAAATTGCAGCGTGCAATATGAAATGAAATGAATAGAAAAATATTCATTTTGGAGCTGTTGTTACAAAAAAAAAACAAAAACACACAGATTAAAACTGTAAATAGACAAAGACTATACAATAAAACTACAAACGCTGCAAAATAGGGGTATCCTCAGGAAATCTCTTATCCTGATTTTTTTCTCGGACACACCTATTCATTATTGGTACATATATGATATTAATATAAAATAACCAATTCAAATAAATCGAAAAATCTAAAAGAAAACGAAATATTCATAATCAATTAAAAACACAAATCAAAATAATCAAAATCAAAATATTTAACATCAAATGATACTAAAATAAAATAAATCTAAACATCTGAGAATAAAGAATCTAAATTACAAAAATTAAATAAATCCACAAATCAAAATAATCAAAATCAAAATATTTAACATCAAATGATACTAAAATAAAATAAATATAAACATCTGAGAATAAAGAATCTAAATTACAAAAATCAAATAAATCCACAAATCTAAATAATCAAAATCAAAATATTTAACATCAAATAAACAAGACACAATTTTTTAAACAATCGAAAAGACAAAAGTAATATTAGGTTATCGCAATGGTGCTACATACTGTTTTCGCAGTATTGAAGGTGGCATTCATAGATATTTGTTATTGGCGATAGCGGATATGATAGACGTCCGACGAATGAGAACAACCTTTGGCCAGAGACACCTGATGAGTATTAATTATAGGCCCCAGGGCATACAACAAATTGGATGAGTCTATAAGGACGTACACAATAAAGGTCAATTCAAAAAACGATTTCACAAGTGGCTCATGAATAAAGGTCGGCATGTTAGTCACTAAATTTTTGACCCAATTATGTAACTTTATTTTATTTATTATTTTTATTTTTTATCGCCGTTGTTGGGTCTTAATTATTTGTATTCTTTTTTAATTCGATTACATTCAAAATTATATTATAACTATTATCATGCACATTTTATGTATAATTTCAATTTGATAATTTCATTTTATGTATAATTTCAATTTGATAATCCTCTGACTATTTCAATTTGATTTTTTGACTATTTATTATATATTTTTTGCCTATTTATTATTTCACTATTTATTGCAACCTATTTATTATTTACCTTTTCCGTGTTATTGAAATTTTAATTATTGTGTTTTATGATAGCTATTTTACAAATAATATTTGCAGACTAACGACTGACAGACACATTGGGCCTGATTGCGTTTCTTTGTTAACTAAAACTAAAATTGGTCCAAGCGAACGAGACAGAGCGATACGTTAGAGCGGGATATGAAACGAACGATCGTCGATAAATACTACCTGTCGAACTTATACGCGTCCGAATAAATTCGAGCATATTTCGTGCGTTGTAAGATTTGACCTTGGCGGGCAGTTTTAATGCGAAAAAGTGACAACCGGTCATCTCACACTCCGCTTTAGCGTCTTGCCCCGTCTCGTTCACACGGACTAATTTCCGAATTTAGTTCACGAAGAACCGCAATCGAGCCCATTGACATATCAATGACCTAGTTTATAGATTAATGATTAATTGGTACATACATTTTTTATTGCCTTAATTCCTAATATTATTAGATACAATTTTTGTTTTATTTTTCTTTTTTAACTTATGTAGTTTGAAGTATGCACAAGCCACTATTTTCTTGGTACGCTTGCCTTAGTACGGGCCTAGGCCTAGTTAGGCGGCGTTGATCTAAAGAAGGACTGGGCTGCGGTACTTTCTTTTTTGCTACTATTTTCAACGGAGCCTCTAATGATAATATTTAATGTCCTGTAGTTTAAAAAATAAATAAATACATTTTAAATAAGTAAATTAATAAAAAAAAATACGTGTGGCACTCGGGGACTGCCACGGTAAAGCTATTGCATAGAATTTTTAACAACTTATGCAATTATAATTATTTATTTATTTTATTTTTTCTGATATCAGATAACTGCGCTCTATCGGAAAACGTTGAAATTATTCCGAATCATTTGCGGCTGCGGAAGCAAATGATTCGGAATAATTTAAACGTCTTTCGATAGAGCGCCGCGCACGAATTTTTTATTCAATAAACCAAAAAAAACTAATTATTCGAAAAAATTCGTAGATAAAAAGATAGATAATTAAATTATCTTTAAAATGGTGCAGGTTTCATAATAATACGCCAGATAGTATTTGCGTAGTAGTCGTTTTTGTGTTCGGTTAGACCTAATTTCACAAATTAATTACTCTATGTAATATAAACAAAATCTAAAATATTCAAGGCTAAGAATATTAGGAAAATGTTCTTGTTTAACATATATTTTTTTCGAATCGTTATCAGTACTCGTTTAGACGTAATTATCAGTTTAAAATCATTAATTTTCGTTAAGAAATTTCTTCATTCGGTCGCCGCGCTGGCCTAAGGCCCGCGATAAAAGCTATGCAATAGCTTGAAAATGACAGGATACATCTCATTGCGCTACAGGAGCGCTACGTAAAGGAAATCAGGCCATAAACCTATTGTTGTTTAGTGTAAGCTCACTGCCAGGCGCTATATCTGGCTCTTGTAGCGCTAGATCCTAAAAGTTGCATTTTAATGTATTGGAAATACGCAATTCATACTATTATTCTGGACCACTAGCAAACGACTCTTAAAAATCCTTATCCAGATCCCACATATTCTTGCGTATCCTCCTTTATCATACCATGGCATTTTAGGTCTAACATCTTAATCAAATATGACATTAATTTTTTACTAGATGTGTTACTACTAAATAAATAAATAAATAAAAATGCTCATTCTACTCCGGGATCAAACATTAAACGAAACCAAGAAAACTCGCCGACATACGGAAGACCATCTGGTTTAGACGTAAAAAATCTAAGCGTCATTATATAGCGTGAGTCGTTATATATTTCTAGATATCTGATTGGTTGTATTTAAGATGACAATACATATTAAAATATTAAAATATATACAAAATATCCGAACACAAGCAATTTTTTTGAATGGAAATATTTGCCTACAACTCGGGAACTATTATTATTAAATGCACCCTTTTTCAATGTACAGTAATCTATTCTTCGATGTCGATTTCATGCGAAGAAATAAAACAACAAAACAATCGTTTTAGCTAGAGATATTTAAATTTAAACTATCGAAATTCTCAGTTTCAGTTTGACTGCCCAGACATTTTCTAGGATCTCGAAAAATCGACGGCTAATATAAGCTGAAATAGGATGAATGAAAGTGAAAATTTGAGAATTAACTTTTTTTTGTATTTTTTTGTGATGAATATTTCATTAAATATCGCTGAATGTTCCTTCCCTAGTTTAAAAAAAATATATGGTTAGATTTAAATAAAGGAATTTATTCAATACAAGGAACAACAGAATCTTTATCTTCGCTCTACTTAATAAATCTGAATTAAATTTATACTCGATATCATGAGAGAAAATTTAAAATAGTATCCAGAAAAGTACCTATTTGAAGGTTTGACCTAATTAATGTATGCGTTTAATTTAGAGAAAAGAGTCATCAAGAATTCCTAAAAATCACATACTAAAATGGGTGAAATGACACAAGCAGTTCGGCTTACACTAGCATAGAAAACCTAATTAAATTTCACATGTGTCCGCGCATCTAACTCTACGAAGATAATAATATTATAATCAAAGTTAGCAGTTTCATTTGCTTCTCGGGCGCGCAGATTTACGGAAAGCTTTTAGCAGGTCAACATAAAAGCTTCCACTTTTTGAAGTACTCTCTTTTCTACTATATGCCAATGGAAATTGCAGTGCAGCGATACAGAAGACGTTTTAAACTAATCTATGTAATTCTGGGCATGGTAGCGCTAACACCAGTTAGTAAGAATAACGAGATTGGGTCTCTTTCGTTGCAATGCCGTATGCAAAATTCGATATACTCAGAGTGAGATATTTTGACAAGTTATCTTAAAACATTTCAATGAAATAGGTACGCTAAATAGACATTTCGATACACCATAAGGTATTTACTTTTTATTTAATGTGACATATTATGACGAAAGTTTATTCTGTATTCATCATATTATTTGGATTAATATTTACTGTAAAATAGGACGTCAGGCACCGGCCTATATAAGCCCCACGCATTTTAGAAGCCCCGCGACAATGGATATCAATCATTTTTAAAAATTGTTATAATAGAAATTCAAATTGTTATAATAGAAAAAAAACATACATTTTAAAGAGAAAATGTTTTATAAACTTTTCGGTCAGACTAATAGTATAATTGTTATAAATTATCGACAGTTGGCCGATGGTAAAGTTAACAATGTATAGATGTCTCATTATTGCGAACGCTACCAGTGAAACAACCGTTTTCAAAGTTGAAACTGTTAAAAAAAATATCACTGATCATCGATGACACAAGAACGACTGAATTCACTGCCCATTATGGCCACTGAGTACGACGATTTGGAAAGTTAATTTCTAATATTTCCTAAAAAAAATTACCACAAAAAAAAAACACAAAAAATATTAAAATTTTATAACTTTATACAGTGCTATAAAAGTTTAGTTTTATTTAAACATTATAAAATATAAAGTCTATCAATGTTTCTTTAGTTTAAAAAGATTTATCTAGATTTATCTAGATTTAACCGTATTAGGATATATTTTGGTAAGTGCAAAAGGGGCCCCGAAATGTCGACAACCTAAGGTCCTATACGTATGGTAATCCAGAACTGATCGCAGGCTAGAAGTATATATATATATATATATATATATATATATATATATATATATATATATATATATATATATATATATATATATATATATATATATATATATATATATATATATATATATATATATATATATATATATATATATATATATATATATATAGTTATATTTGATAAGGTTTGTAAAGAAATCCGTTTATAGGATGATGTTTTTATTTAAAATAAAATTAGTAAAAGCTACTTAAAAAGTAGCGAAGGAAATCCCAGCTGGCCCATTTAATTGAGATTTTAAAATAGTGCAGTACTTGCTACTTTTCTTTTCATAATAATCATTGAAATTTTTTTTTGCAAAACATCCTCATTTTAGAAATCCTAATTTTATAACAATATTTGTGTTCGCTTAGGGATTCTAAAAAATGTATCAATGAATTAACCTGTAGTAGCCAACAGAAAAAAACAGCGATAGAGCGAGATAGATGGTGATGCTATTCGTCAATACTTTTTGGTATTTCCGTAGTTCTTTCAATCTCACGTACTAAAATGCCGGGATCGTTTTCGATTTCATTCAGAATTATGTCATCGTCGTATCTTCGAGGTCTTCCACTATACGTACAAACACTAGGCAATCGTCCTTGCAAATATGCCATGTGAACTGTGATAAACACGAGGTGATCTGAACGTGCTGATGTTCAGCATTAGTGTACCTCTCGCTATACAATCTGGCCGCAGCAGAGACATTTCTGTGGCATTCACCGTAAATAAAATGCATATTTACAACCTCTTCCGCTGAATACAAATACGGCATTTCTAACGCGAACTAACACAGAGCGCACAAGGCAAATTAAGTCCAGAGAAACAAAGACACAGTCGTCAGCACAAGCACTATCAAGTCCAGGATAACACAATCCAAAGTCGACAGAACGAAAGTTACACGATGACCGAGAAAATGCACAGTAAACGAAGACACGTAGCGTACTGGCCGATTGCACCATTAAATCTATGTTGCGCTGCGTAAACTTCTCTTAGAACAAAATTGAAATCAAAGCGAATACAACACGAGTCGTAAGGGCTAGGATATGGTCAAAAGATGTTCCGAAACTCGGCCTACGCAGATATCCGAACGCCCGAAAAGGTCGTCGGTCTTTACTTGCTCGTAATGTTAACCATTCGCGTTCGTCGGGAAGTACCCCTCTGCCCACATTCCTCGCACCCTCTTCCCGAATTGCCCTGTAGCTCGAGAGTAAAGCTACTGGCTGATATACTGTGGTAAGAGTAACAACTAAAAATCACTAAGCATCGGCGTCATTATCCGTCTCACTTACACATGTGGAATAGCATCACCATCTATCTCGCTCTATTACATCGCTATATCGCTGTTGTTGTCTCTATATCTCTGTTGTCATCGCTATAATGCTAATGCATTGTTTAATTTCTCAGAATCTTTAAGCGGACACAAATATTGTTACGGAATTAGGAATTTAAAAATGGTGATCTGTTTGCAAAAAAAAAATCTAATAAACGTTATGGATATAATAGTAGCAAGTATTGCACTATTTTAAAATCGTAATTAAATGGGCCATCTTTTGAAAAACCTTGCCTGGGATAGTATAGTATATATTTTTTTAATTATGAAGAGTCGAAGTTGAGGGACATATTTTTTTAAAACCGCGAGTCATAAAAACTACATTTATTTTAAATAAATCAGCAAAGTTTTTTGTTCGATTTATGATTGTGATTAAATAGCACGGTTATATAAAACCATGTTAGTATAGAAAAATACTGCAAAATTGTAAATAATATATATATATATATATATATATATATATATATATATATATATATATATATATATATATATATATATATATATATATATATATATATATATATATATATATATATATATATATATATATATATATATATATATATATATATATATATATATATATAGTTATATTTGATATGGTTTGTAAAGAAATCCGTTTATAAGATGATGTTTTTATTTAAAATAAAATTAGTAAAAGCTACTTAAAAAGTAGCGAAGGAAATCCCAGCTTGTATTGGGAAATGCTTATGTTTGAATAAGATATACTTACGGATGTGCACGACTTTCGACGGTGCAATGTAAGTTTAAAGGTCCTTTTGCAGTCGACTAACGATCACTATTCATCCATATATCTCATAAATAGGGCTTATCCTTATGCAACACAAAATGCATTCAATTGAGACGAATTAAGCGAAAAAATAAAAAAAATAAACTATTGATCACTTCGGCAAAGCCGTTTTCTAAATGAAAGTGACATTACGAAATAATTCAAATTTTGAATGCTACCAACATTTAAAATATGATACAATTGGCTGAGTTTGTTATCAACGAGCCATTAAATCGAAATAAAAATAAAAAAACCTCCATATGCTCAATGAATTGAAAGAAGAAACTTCAATCTTAATTTCTGGCAGAGGAGTTTATAATAAAGATTGTATAATGTTATCAAAATAGGGTAAACCTATATAAAATTGTATAATATTATAAAATTATAAAGAAACATTGTAGAAAACAGTATAATATTGTTATTTTTGATAAGGTTTGTAAAGAAATCCGTTTATAGGATGATGTTTTTATTTAAAATAAAATTCTATTTATGAGATATATATATGTATATATATATATATATATATATATATATATATATATATATATATATATATATATATATATATATATATATATATATATATATATATATATATATATATATATATATATATATATATATATATATATATATATATATATATATATATATATATATATATATATATATATATATATATATATATATATATATATATATATATATATATATATATATATATATATATATATATATATATATATATATATATATATATATATATATATATATATATATATATATATATATATATATATATATATATATATATATATATATATATATATATATATGAAACTTGATCCGTTCAGAGAGGTTGATATAAAAATATAAAAGTTGGACTATTATAACAAGCTGTTTATTTTATATAGCAACTAGCAACCGTATAGGTTAACCAATAAATAACACGGTCCAGTGGCAAAGTGGTTAGGTCGCCTGAAGTTATATTGTATGGTTCCGGTTTTGATTTCCAGCTGGGTCACCATTTTCCGTCAGGATAAAGTTAACGGAATTGAATTTCAATTATATCGATCGAATACAATAAGAAAATAAACGCATAAATGCTCATAAATACCTAATAGTAGGGTTGGTTAAAGAATATTGTATTATGATAATAGCCCCGCCCATTGTGAAATCTCACAATAAGTAATAGAAACATACGTAATAGCGCAAAGTCTAAAGGGTTGCTTGTAAGATATGATAATAAACACGCTCATTGTGAAATTTCACAATTATAGAAACAGACGTAATAGATTGAAGTCTAAAGGGTTGCTTGTAAGATATGATAATAAACCCGCTCATTGTGAAATTTCACAATAAGTGAAAGAAACAAAACGAAATAGCTCAAAGTCAAAAGGGTTGCTTGTAAGATATGATAATAAACCAGCTCCTTGTGAAATTTCACAATAAGTAAAAGAAACAAAACGAAATAGCTCAAAATCTAAAGGGTTGCTTGTAAGATATGATAATAAACCAGCTCATTGTGAAATTTCATAATAAAGAGTAGAAACAACCAAAACAGAAACAAATTTGTTTAAATTCCTTAATTACATTATTAAGTTTTGACCAGGTAATCGTTAAAAAAAATGATCGAAATTGTAACCTCATTCCAGTTTATTTTAAACTATTCCTATGCAAATCCCGAGAGTGCAGCTTGTTGAAGTAGGTATGTTATGAAAAAAATATATATCCAGTTAACAATTGGAATTCATAATTAAAGCGTAGAGACTAAAAGAGAAACCGGGTATCTCCATTTACGCATCAAACATGTGAAAAATTATATGCCAACAACGAAAGCCTTTAATTATGTTCGCTCGTGTGACAGCAATAATTGATTATAAACTGGACGTAACGAGGGTGAGATTTATGCAGGTTTGATAACGACAATAATTTTATTTTATCTTAAAAAAAGAGCGTTTGAAAACAGTTACTTTTACGTGGAGCTGCTTCGGAACCTACATTATCTTCTTCCTACTACCATGCTTGTTATCAAGCCAATAATAAGGTAGGAGAATGGGGATAACAAAATATAATTTAAGAAATAATAGTAAGAGGAAAGGTACAGGGACTTTTCAAAAGGGGATCTGAGGGCAGGTTTGTGACAGTTCTAATTAACTCATCCATGTGATAAATATAATTAGTCGTCGGAATAATTCTTCAAATCGGATAATTTGTTTAAAAGGTTCGGTCCCTTAATCAATTAGCTTTTAATACTGTATCTCATTATTCAAAGTCCGGATTCAAAAATCAAAAGTTGGCGACCGTACGGATTATACCGTTATTTCTCAGACGTCCGTTTGTATAGCAGCTCCACGATCCATTTTAGATACAGAGCCCTAAATCTTATCGATACTGAAATATGGATGAATAAGAATGACAAAAGAATTTTTGAAATCGGACAACTCGTTCTTGCATTATGGCCCCTTATGACTATCATTGTAATGAATGCGTAATCCATTTGTAATATTATTTCTTCTATAATCGGATTTTCTTTTTATTCGAGAAAACTAATAAACAGTCGTTGTACGGCTGAAAATGTGATGTTTAGGTCGTCCGTTTTAAGGCAGCTATCTTTTACTTAGTTCATAGATGGCCCACAAAATTAAACCAGACCCTAGCAGTGATGAATAATGCAGAGTAGCGAAAGAATAGCCTTTATACCCTGTACGCATAATACCCTTTGTAAGTACTCATAATAAATATAAAAATAATGAAGCGACTTCAAATGGTTCGGATGTCTAATTGTGAACTATTGAAAGAAGTCGAATAAAATATATCTGAAAAGTTACTGGGATATTGCCATTGTCAATAATTTTTAGCCATCACATTAGTTTTTAAATAATAAAGTGAAATAGAAAAAAAACATTTAGGTAACATATTTTGTTTCATTTATTATCGACCAGTTAAATAAAAATCTTCTGGAAAAATATGTAGCACATAAATTTTTATACAGCTCCATATACGGCAGGTATTATGAAGGGATATAAATCATTTATAAAGCCTTTAGGGGATCAAAGCCTTCAATTAATTAACACGAAAAACATATTCACAAACCTTTGCCACGATCTGATAATGAAGTTTACATTAAACATAATGTGAACTCTCCTGGAAAATCAATTAATATTTCAACGCCGACCTACCTACGTTTTAATTATAATTTTAGTGAAAAGTATAATTTTTCACAATAATTTTAATTCTTGTAAATAGAAAGTTTATTGTTTGTCATGTATTTGGTCCTTATATGAAGCTGCCGCTCTGTGAATAAAATATATAAACCAGAAATTAGGTATGACCAATATGTATTAGGTTAAACGAATTATCGACCCCTATTATATATTTTAATAGTAGTTCGTTAATGCATCTGGTGTAATGATCTCCTGGATAGGAATAGGACGAATTCTATAAAGGTATTTTTACTATCACTTCATAGTTATTTTTTTAAACCTGCAAAAGTTATTCACTTGTCCAAGAAAATGGACAGCTCAGTGGCATATTGGTTAGGTCGCCCGATATTACATTGTAATGTTCGGAAATCGATTCCTGGCTGTGTCATTATTTTGAATTAACGGAATTGTCTTTCAAATATGTCTATCGAAAGCAATAACAAGACACACACTTTAACACAAATGTACATATAAACACTTCATAGTAGGGTTGATTATAAGAGATGGTCGCATGATTTATGATTGATCACCAGTTATTGTGAATTTTTTACAATAAAGGGTGGAAACAAACAAGACTGTTGCAGCAAGTCTGGCTAGTGCAATGGGTGACAAATAGTCTTCAGTCGCAACTTCTACGGCTTTGCGACTATT